>CM035406.1:139713432-140160932 GCA_020310875.1 Ceratopteris richardii
TTTAGGTCACAGAAGCTTGTAGCTTATGAACTTATGCTAGATGTTGTGGTGGATCCTTATCATCTGCCTCCTAAAAATTCTGTTCATTGATGCAGGAAAGGGTTACAGGTTTTACAGTATCTTCTTCACGAGAATCCTAATGATAGTACGATTGTTGCAGAACTTGGCTTTGTCAGACTGCTAACAGGTTTGATTGGTAATAGCAATGCAGATATTCGGCAAGCAGCATTGCATTCTCTTCTAGAGATGGCTCACAGTGGCAAGTTATTTGAGGAAAATGGAGAGGATTCTGCTGCACTTAAGCAGGCCTTGGGATTGCAAATTGAAAAAGTTCACAGTATGGAGTCAGATGAATTAGTGGCTCTCAAAGAGGAGCGTTTGTTGCTTGATACTTTATGGCAGGTATGTTCTAATGAGCCATCATTACTCAGAGAACGGGGACTGGTGGTGCTAGCTGAGGACAATGAATCTCCACCAGATGTTGCGGGTAGGATATTTGAACCTGCATTAAGAGCTTGGGCAGCTCCTCGACCACAGGAAGCATCACAATCTGAAGTGGTAGCTCAAAATCCACCTCTACTCCTGGGAGCGGCACCACATTCTACTGCCGATAGCTAGATGTATTACCTGTAAATTTTAATGAGGAAACAGATGATTTTTTACTTGATTTAGTACACATCTGGTTTATGTATAGTTGATGTAGAAATTTTGTCACCATCACGTGTGAATTATCTTGAGCATGTATGGTAAATGCAAAATAGAAGTCTGTAAGTGGTCTGCCTCTGCATTTCCTTGTTACTTAAGATAGTGAAGCATGTGCAAATTGTCTGCTGTATCAGTAGATGCAATTGAAGCATATGGCAGAAGAGCCTAAATAGTGCACGTTCATTACTCTGCTGGTTCTTGTGATGCTGCAGTATATGTCCTGAGGCAATGAAATTTACACTCATCTCTGATGAGCTTTACATGTGCATGAGATAGGAAAGAGTAGATGAGTAGAGGCCGGAGGCAGCTTAAGTGGGAAAACAATTTACTGGCATATTAGCCTCGCAATATGATTGCATGTTTGTGAAAGTTGTGCCACTTCAGTGTTTTGATATGATGGTAAATGCGTGATTACCAAGTAATATTAGTCAGTTGAACCTAGAGTAAGATAAAGGTTAATTGAAACTGAAGCTGCTTGTGAGGTAGCATTGCTTGTGTCACTCTTTTGAATGTCTGATGCAATCGTGGTAGTTGTGTGATGAGCTGATAAAAGCTAAGTTCAAAACATCTGGCTGGCAAACCTAGAAGGAGAACTGGGATTTGATGAAAAATTCACCAACTATGAAGTTACTGGTGCAGTCTCATGGTACTGAATTTTGCTTCTAAACGTGTTATGGTTTCTTCTAAGGAGTGGTGATGCTATAAATCATCTACTAAGAGAACTTGATGACTTATCGGAAGGTCACGTCTGCCAGGTACTTGCATGCACAAACTGTATGGAAACATGAAAGGCAATTTTCTCTTTGCTCAATTAATCACTTCCCTTACTCCTTAACAAGGCATGCATCAGGATAGCAGTTTGCTAGTTTGGTTACTCTCTTCGCATGGACAACTATTACATGGTAATGGATGTCAAACTGAGAGTAGACATGCTGAAGTGACAAAACTGAGATCCATTTGTTGCCTAATATGTACCATGGAGCTTCATTTCTGCTGCTGATGACTGTGACATTGCTTGCCACAATGTATTGTATATATTTCTCTTTTGTAAGTCTTATGCATCTGATGATGGTCATGTACCACACCTCGAAAACATGGAATTCTGCACTTGCTTTAATCATAAGGTAGACTGAAGATCGGCCTTTAAGTAAACCGAATGAACCATTATTGCTATGCTAAAATGATAGCATTTGAGGTTTCTTCAATAAACAGAAAGAATACACTGAACAACAACCCTCTTGAATGGGTGATTCATATCGGCTCCAGAATTTCTGAGTGTGGGTGTATATAACCTTTAGTTTGTTTGAAGAAAGAAGTTAAGTAGCTCTACAATTAAATATCATTGAGCTTCTTCCAAAATTGATTGTATTCATAAGAGTGTAAATGTCCCATTTACTGTCTGGTTGATAGCTTTTTATAACAGGGGCTTATCGCCAAGATGCACCATTATAGACCCTCTGGTCACAATCTTAGAATCGTACTAAATTTGGTGAGCATACTCAGGGTTATTAGTAGATCAAAACTGCTTTGCTTTATCGTGTCGATATCATGACCTTAGCTCGTTTCAGCCTTCAAACGCCCTATCGTAATGCTTGTGTAGGCAATTTTGTCTTTTTGTGCCAAAGATATATACAGGTCTCGGTTCACCAATATAAGCCTCTCAAAGTCTGCTACAAGTTTAGCAGAACTCTTCAGGGTAGTTCTGTTCAACTTTTTTAGATACAATCATTTTTCTGCATCATGGTATTTTTGTAAGTGGCCATGGCTGAAAGTAGTAATCTATTTCGTATGTTGGCTATTGAGGATAAGTTGGATGGTACAAATTACCCATTATGGGCTTATGTGATGCATCATGTATTGGTCGCAAAGGACTGTGGAATATCGTGCAGGGTGTTGAAAAACGTTCTATTACACCTGCAAATACAGGTATTGAAGCTGATGCATATGGCATCGAAGATGGTGATATTCTACAGATTCCTGTTCGTTCTGCGATTCTTCTTGCACCTACTCCAGAGCAGATTCGTTGGGATGATAGAGATGCTCAGGCACATGCATTGATAGCCTTGTCTGTCAACCATGCCATTATGCCTCACATTCGCTCTTGCAAAATAGCTAAGGATGCTTGGGATACACTTACCACATTGTACCAGGCTAGGAATGAGGCTCGTGTTGCTTACCTTTGAAAACAGTTGGAGAGTGAGCATATGAATGAAGGTGATTCTATGGACAATTTTCTAACAAAGATCAAAGATTTGAAGGAACGGTTACTTTCAGTTGATGAAGTCTTGCTTGACAATTCACTTGTGCAGACTGTTGTGAATGGTCCTCCCTATTCATACCAAAGTTTTGCTTATACTCTTCATTTGATGATGAAAGGCAATCAAAATGCCTTATCATTTGAGGAGTTAGTCTCTGTTCTATTGCACGAAGATCAGTCTAGGCAGAACAGGTCCATTATGTGTGTTGTAGATCAAGCTTTCCTTGCTAGTCATGAGGGTAAAGGTAAATGGAACTCTTCTACTAGTAAGCAGAAATCTGCTAATTTTGCACAATCAAAGAAGGAAGATAGAGACGAGAAGAAAATAGAAAAACAATTTTTTCTTTTGCAAATACTGTAAAGCAAATGATCATGTCATTAAGAGCTGTCCAAAACTGGCTGCTAAAGAGGCAAAGAAGAAAGAAGCCAGAATGGTTGTTGCAGAGGCCTCTACATCGAAAGCAGAGTCTTCCAATCTTGTGCAGAATGAAGAATCGGCATTTACTATTGTTTGCAGTTTTGACCCATCTTCTCATATCTGTAGTAGACTCAGATGTTTGGTACTTTGATAGTGGGGCAATCAGACATATAACCTCATAGCACAGTTTCTTCACTTCACTTGAGCCTGCCTTTATACGGAATACTATCACATGCACCAAAAACTCCTCTTATCCTATCATGGGAGTTGGTAAGATCATTATGACTATTGCTGATGGCAGTTCTTTTACATTGTCAGATGCTTTATTTGTGCCAAGGATCAAGAAAAATCTATTATCAGTTTTTGCATTAGCCAAGATTGGCTTGGTTGTGAAATTTGTTGATGACAGATGTACAATTCACGATCTGTCAAATGGTGATGTTATTATTACGTTTGGCATTTTTTATCGTGGGCTGTATAAGCTCATGACTATGAAAAATCGGTGAATGATTTAGCATGTGCAGTACATGATTCTGAGGCTATGTCAGATGCATAGCTTTGGCATGCACACTTTGGCCATATGAATTTTGCTTGTTTGGTACACATGCAGAAACCTGAAATCATGTCCTCTTTGCTCAAAATTGAGGCACCCGATAAACATGTACATGAAGGCTGTATTTTGGACAAAATGCAACGTTCCTCATTTCCAAAAGATGGTTCAGTTCAAGCTACTAAAAAATTGTAGCTTGTTCATAGTGATGTCTATGGTCCTATGTAGACACCCTCTTTTGGAAATTATCTTTACTTCGTGACTTTCATGATGATATTTCTAGGCATGCATGGGTATATCCATTAAAAGCAAAGTCGGAAATGTTTAATGTGCTTCAAATAGTTTCTAGTTTTGGTTGAAAATCTATCAGCATGTAAAATGGGCACCTTCGTTCTGATCGAGGGGGGAAATATATGTCTTTTGATTTCAATGCATTTCTGGTTGAATGTGGGATAAAACATCAGTGTATAGTGCCATATACACCTCAACAGAATGGAGTTGCTGAATGGAAGAACATATCATTCATGGAGATGATGAGGTGTATGGTCAAGAGTCAGGCTTTACCACATAGTTTCTAGCTTGAGGCTGTTATGTGTGTGGCATATCTACTTAACAAGTATCCCACTAAAGCGCTACATTCTATCACTCCATATGAGGCTTGGCATGGTTGCAAGCCATCTGTTTCTCATCTACGTGTTACTAGTTGTCTGGAATATGCATTAATGCCTAAATGATAATGGAGAAAATTGGATGATAAAGCAGTGAAATGTATTTTGGTTGGGTATAGTTTTGAAAGCAAAGGCTATCCTCTGTATCATCCACAGACTAAACACATTCTGGTTAGCCATGATGTATTTTGGTAAAGTAGTGAAATGTATTTTGGTTGGGTATAGTTTTGAAAGCAAAGGCTATCGTCTGTATCATCCACAAACTAAACACATTTTGGTTAGCCGTGATGTTTTTGTGGAAGATGCTATTAAGCCATTACTTTCATGTACTAAAGAGACATTAGTTAGCTCCAAAGGCATGTATGATACTTTTCTGCCTCTTTTTACAGGTGGACAGTCTAGTGCTGGTCCTAATGAGGCAATTCTCAGCCTTTACATGTTTCATGTGATGATGCAGATCACTCAATTTCTGATGCAGATTTACATGATGCGCTTGTTGATGAGAGAACAGATATTGAGGAGGCAAAAACTATGCCATGCCAAAATGGTTCGTGCAAACTTTGCGTGATAGCAAATTAAATGCACCTCTATCATATCGTACTCATTTTGGCTCTCATAGTGCTTCTTTTGCATTAGATTGCTATGCTATGGCTGCCTCTAGTCTCTGTGATGAGAATGAGCCTGTTTCATTTGATGAAGCACAAAATTTAGAAAATTGGATGGCTGCTATGCAATCTAAATATGATGCTATCATGAAAAATGGTAACTAGTTTTTATATTGACACATTATTGCAACGTTTTGGCCTTGCGGATTGTAAGCGTATTGCCACTCCTATGGAGACAGGTTTACAGTTGAGTCTTCATGATGCTGGAGATGCATTTGATGCTATTCTCTAGCAGTAGGATATTGGATGCCTGATTTATTCATGCATTACTCAGCCATATATTGAGTTTGCTGTCTCACAGATGAGCAGGTTTATGCATTGCCCAGGTATCAAGCATTGGCAGGCAGTTAAGCACATCTTTTGCTACTTGAGTGGTACCCGGCTACTTGGATTGTGTTATCCCAAGGGGGGATCACTACCGCCAGATTTACATGCTTTTTTTGAATCTGACTTGGCTAGTTGCTATGACACTCATGTGTCCACTAGTGGCTTTTGCCTCATGCTTGGTAGCTCATGTATATCTTGGTTGAGCAAGAAGTAGCCTACTGTGGCCACTTCCAATTGTGAGGCTGAGTATAGGGTAGCTTTCACAATGACTGTGCAGTGTGTGTGGCTCACATGCCTTATGGCTGATTTGGGTGTCGGTCAATCTTCTGCCATCACCATCTTCACTGACAGTCAGAGCACATTGGTAGTTGCAAGGAACCTTGTGTTCCATGCTCGCACTAAGCACATTGATATGCACTATCATTATGTCAGGGAGAGGTTCTCTACTAGAGAGATCAGCTTGGCATATGTGCTCATGCAAGAGAACATTGCAAACCTTTTCACAAAGGCTCTGTTTAGGGAGAAGTTTGAAGATTTCCACAAAGCTTTGGGCTTACTTCCTTTTGTGGATCGATTCCACATAACTTTGCACTTCCTTATACATGAGTGCAAACTCCTTGTTCACTGCATCACTCCTAGGGGGTATCTGTTGATATATTTGGGTAGCGATGTGTGTAAACACACTAGGACTGTCGGGGTACTTTTTTACCTCTTTAGGAGGTTTTTTCCCCCGGCTTGTACATACGCCTATAGGCCTAACATGTTACTTATCTTTCTAAATTCTAGTGCTAATATATTCAGTATTGTGTGTTGTGATCCAAGCTTCTTCTTCTTCGGGTGCTTTTCTTGTGCTTCCGTAGACCTTGAACTCCAACAATCTTGTGTTGGATGCTCGCACAAAGCACATTGAGATGCTTTCTCATTATGTTAGGGAGGGACTCTATACAAGAGATTAATGTGGCATATGTTCCCGCATAGGATAAATGTGCAGAGCTTTTCACCAAGGCCTTGCTTAAGAAGAAGTTGAAAGCTTTTTGCAAAGCTTTGGACACACTTACTTATGTGGATTGAGTTGTTTCCACATATCTTGACACTTCCTTATACCCGAATGCCATCTTCCCATTCACCACATCACCACAAGGGGGAATTTGTTGTTATATTTTGGTAGTGATGTGTGTGATCACACTTAGGATTATCAGGATACGTGTTTCCTTCTTTACGAGGTTTCTTTTCTTTGGCTTGTATATATGTTGTTGAAGTAGAACTTCAATGTGTTTAAAACTAAGGAAAACAACGAGGAATTTTTGATCATGTGAAGTGAAGCGAAGGAGAAACAAGGAGATGCCAAAGTGAAGCAAGTATTAAAGGCACCCATAATTTTTCCAAATTCCTCTTAAATTTGGCCATTTACTCATAAAAATACACTAATCGAAACTTGTCCAAAGTTAATCAAAGTTTTTAGATCTCGAATCGGTCATACGTGTTGGGTGTGTGAGGGAGTGAGGAACCATAAATAGAAGTACACACAAGAGCGAAGAAAGAGATCGACGTACAAATACACAGGATGGCTGGAAGAAACCTCTATCGATAGACACACAAGTTAGCATATACCGAAACTAGAGAAGTTTTTGACCTACTCTTGATTTCTTGTGGGAATGTCTCTCTTAGTAGCTCGCACATCATACAAGATCTACAAGGTTCCTTCATTCCATTCACTATAGGTAATTGATGAAGAACAAGGCCTTGCTTTTGCATCTCCTTCCATACTATCCTTGTGATTGTGATGGTTCTTGCTGAGGCTGCATAGAACTAGAGTGACCTCTCTCATTGGCCATGTGGTGAGATGCACTATTGTCTAGTGCCCGTGAATCCACTATTGACTCTTCTTGTGTTGAGAAGCATACCACTTTGCTTCAATTGCATCTATTGTCTCATCCTTACACTCTTCATCTATCCTCTTATAATGACTATGTGTAATTGTCCATCCCTTCCTTTTGCAATGGAAGTATTGTCCTTGAAACTTATTCTTAATACTAATCCTCTTCTTCTTTTCACTTTCACCTTCCATTGAGGAACCACCTTTTCCTAATGCACTGTTGGAGAATGTAGCATCTCCATTGCTACTTCTTCCTTGGGCTTTGAGCTCCAAATCCTTTTCCCTTGGTAGTGAATAAAACTCCTCAAATATCAAAGTTTGCCAGGTCTCACCTGAGTGTTGATAGTAGTTACCCTTCCATCATCGTTTGGTGGAGAATCTTGGAGATACCTTTGAGCTATATCCTTGCCATTCTTCTCTATCCCAGATGACAAATGGGAAGCCTTCACCACAACCATGGACCTCTACATGGATATGCAGGTTCCTAATTTCAACACTCTCATGGGACAATTGTTCACACATGAGGCAAAGCTTATGAAGAATGGAGACAACTCAAAAGATAATCAATCCTCTTCCCTCTATATAGATAAAAACAAAAATAAGGATAGCAAAGGCAAAGGTAAAAAGCTTGATGATGAAGTTAGCACCTCTCAAGCAAATTTTGTAGGAAGAGGCTCAAGAGGAAGAGGCTGAGGAGGAAGACAAGGCAGGGGGAGAGCTCAAAGCTCATCTTCATGTGCCATATGTGGCCTAACTAACCACATCACTGAGAATTGTTTCAAGAAACTTAGAAATCAAAGAGGAAGAGGTTACAATAGACGAGGCTATACAAGGTCAAGAGGTAGATTCAATAATGGATACAACAACAAAGTAAAATAGATGAACATGTATTCGATATAGACTCAGGGTGTTCAAATCATGTAGTAGGGAATGTAGCTCTACTCTCAGACTTAGAAGATCCAAGGAATAGACATGAAGTCCAAACAGGAGATGACACAAGGCATTCAGCGGAGAAGATAGGCAATGTGAAGACTCTAGATGGTAATATGAACCCATTGAGCAAGGTATTGTGTGTGCCAACTATCAAATTGTTGAGAAAGGATTGCAAGCCAGATTCACAAAGAATGGAGCATTTGTAGAGGATCCACATCAAGGATTCAAGAGGATAGCAAGAGGAGAAAAATTTGAACTCCAAGCTACTAGAAACATTGCATTTTTCAATTATGGTAGCCAAACTCTATCAGAGTTGGAGATTTGGCTCAAGATCTTAGCCCACATAGGTGAAAGGGCTCTCAAAAAAATAAATAGGGATCAGAGTGTACTTAGTCTACCAAATATATCCAAACAAACACATGATCTACAAATGCAGTGCTTGTCAATTTGGCAAGTCACATAGACAACCCTTCACAAAGAAGGGATACATTCATCGAGACCTATTGGAGCTAGTTCATACAGATGTATGAGGACTAGCAAGGATCCTTCAATCTCTGGATCCAGGTATTATGTGTCATTCATTGATGATTCTAGCAGATGAAATTATTATACTTTATGAGCATAAGGATGAAGTATTTTCATGTTTCAAGAAATATCTAGCACTTGAAGAAAATCAAACAGGAAAACATTGAAGAGACTAAGGTCAGATGGAGGGGGAGAATATTTCTCCCATGAATTTGATTCCTATCTTTGAGAGAGAGGAATTAAAAGAGAAATCACAACCAGGTATACTCCAAAGTATAATTGAGTGGTAGAGAGAAGAAATAGGACAATTGTGGAGGCTGCAAGGTCAATGCTAAATGAGAAGAAGTTACAAAATTTCTTGTGGGCAGAGGCTATATCCACATCTCCATATTTGATCAATAGAGTCCCATCAAAAGCATTGGATGGGATGACACCATATGAATCATGGAATGGAAGAAGACCTAGCCTTGATCATTGTAGAACTTTTGAGTGCATAGCATATTTACACACACCTTCACAAATCAGAGCAAATTAGATCCAAAGACATAGAAATCCATCTTTATTGACTATGATCTTAATCAGAAAGGTTATAGGCTATACAATCCAAGAAATAAAGGGTACATTGTAAGTAGAGATGTTGTGTTTGATGAAAACATCTTGGTTTGAAGATGATTACAGGAAAATCAAAATTCCCTATGATCTAGAGGAAGAGTTCATCATATCTTGAACATGCGTGTAGGTTGAGGAAAGCTTTGTATGGTTTGAAGCAAGATCTTAGAGCTTGGAATCATAGAGTTGTCACTTATTTGTAGGATAAAGGTTTTATTGTAAGAAAGGAAGATCCTTCCCTCTTCATTAAAAGGAATCATTTAGATATCATATACCTTTGTGTATATGTGGATGATATAATCATTACAACAAGTGACGTAGAAGGAATCAAAAAAATCAAAGCTCAAGTGAAGGAGGAGTTCAAAATCAGTGATCTTGTCTTAATCACATACTTCCTAGGTTTGGAAGTAGTATATACAGAGAAAGGTATGTTCCTCACTCAAAGGAAGTACATTGGACACATGCTGTCTAAGTTCAAGATGGAAAATACAAACGTTGCAGGTACACCCATGGAGGTAAATCTAAAGTTAAATGCTAACTAGATATCAAAGTTTAGTTGGAAGTTTGAATTATGCAACACTAACTAGAGTAGATATTGTTATGGAGTAAGTGTGCTGAGTCAATTCATGCACACTCCAAGGAAGCCTGTCATGGAAGCAACTAAGAGAATCCTAAAGTATTTGAAGGGCACAATCAATGAAGGGTTATACTATCTATCTATCTATCTCTCTCTCTCTCTCTCTCTCTCTATATATATATATATATATATATATATATATATATATATATATATATATATATATATATATATATATATATATATATATATATATATATATATATATATATATATATATATATATATATATATATATATATATATATATATATATATATATATATATATATATATATATATATATATATATATATATATATATATGATATAGATGTTAAACTCTTCTCTAATGCAGATTGGGTAGGCTCTAAAGATGATAGAAGAACATCTAGATATCTTACCTTTGAAGTTACAAACTTGATATGGTCCTCAAAGAAGCAACCCATAATTGCTCTTTCATCAACAGAGGCTGGATATAGAGGACTTGTAAATGCTACACAAGGAGCTATGTGGATTAGAACCCTATATTCAGATTTACGATTGAACACCTTAACTCCACATATATTTTGAGACAATATTAGCTCATTACATCTTGTTGCTAATCCTATCTATCATTCGAGGACTAAACATATAGAAGTTCATTACCATTATGTCAAAGAAAAGATCATGAGTAAGGAGATACAACTCTCATATGTGTCAACTCATCAACAATGTGCATATATGATGACAAAGGCATTGGATGGAAGCAAATCGAACAGGTTCAAATCAATGATTGGATTGCAAGAGATCATGAAGGATTGAAGACTCAAACATCTTAGGCTTGAGGGGGATCTATTGGTACAAATAGCGATTTCAACATAGTTACCATGGATAAATGTAAAAATGAAAAGAAGATGGAATCTCATGGATTTAGAAGAGTTAAGCCATGACTCATTTGGTAGAGGAATCAAATCAATTATGTCCCTAAAATGTAGGATCACGTTTAGGTGAGGGAAAATTCAAATTCAAATTCAAATCAAATTCTATGACATGAGCACAATGCCTTGCATGCGAATATATGCTTGTCAGAATAGAATCAAGTATCTCCTAGCATGCTACAAACATAAGTTTTAAGATGTTCACGAATCACCACTGAATTCTACGAGTACCACTCTAAAGTCTTTAATTCTAAATTGAAAAATATACTTCATTTGTTTGCTTGTGAAACACACCAATACTCCAAGCATTACAAAAAATTTCAAAAGAACACTCCATGTGCCCTTTAATTGGCAATACTTAGAAGTGGATCCAGCACATGGCCTACACATTGGAGAATATTCCTTGTCCATAAACATTTTGCAAAATTACATTGACCACTCACAACAATAAAGGTTTGTCAAGGATGATATACACAAGAGGGAGGGGAGCGTTGATAGTCAAAGCCAAGTTGGAAGAGCATCAAGAAGGACACAACACTCATAGGAGAAGAGGGAGCATATGACAAGAGTGCCATACTTCAAAGCTAACAAAAACATTCAATTCTCTATTAAAAAAAAGTGATTTTTATCACCTTTTCATTGTATAAATATCCTTTTTTGTATATAGATACTCCCTTTTTTGGAAATCAAGGAGTCCTCGAGCTTGATGAGTGCAATTAGAATCCACATTTTGAAATTCATAATTTTTGGATATCATATGAGCATTCGAATGAGCATTAGAGCCTAATCTTTCACTAGGCCAGACACTAGGTCTAAAAGTAGCAAAAAATCACATATAAACTCTAAAAAGAGATAGATATCTCATTTGAGAGGTTGGATTCTTTGTGAGACTTGTGATTAGACCTTTGAGAGAAGAGAGATTGTATTTTTGAGAAGTACTAGACATCTCCATTGTTCCATCTCTTCTACTCTTCCTTGTGTATATGTGTGAATATTGGGTGTCTCACATTCACATCTATGTAGATCACTCACTCATGATCTCTTACACATTATCTTTATGTCACCCTCGAGTCGACATCTCCATAGATTGAACATTACAAGGTGGATCCTCATTGATGTTGATGCTCATCATTGTTCTATGAGAGACAATCCACAATGAGCTCAATGTAACATTGATCCAAATATGTTACCATCTATGACAAGGACCATATAAGTAAGAAAGGTAATTCATGATGGATTGTATTAAGATATTTACTTTGTGGTAGAATCAAAAGAATCCTTTTGGGATCTGACAACGCAGATGGGAAGAATTCCTTACCACTTGTACATTCATGAGTACAGGTATGAAGGTTCAACTCTACTTTCCATGTTTGAAGATGATAGAAATAGACCATATTTTATGATTGAGGGAGAAGACCAAAAACACTTTACACACCATGGCCTACCAATTTTGTGGATGGCATTCATAGAATAGTATGAATTCCAACTTGAGGTCCAAGGAATCCTAACATCTTAATTTCAATGATTCCAACTAACCTTGTAATCACCATTGTAACCCCTACTTCAAGTGTGTCATCTATCAATATTGTTACAATGATATAGCCTACTCCTATCACAATGGCTCAGACAATGATAGTCTTGACTCTAATGAAAACAACTACATATATAACCTCAAACATGACTATCCCATGGAAACATGTGCCTACTACATCTTTTGGGATAATTCCATTCACAATGCCAATGTTATGTATGCCGCCACCCCCACAACCTACTATTCCCCCTACATTTCCACAATGACAACCTTAGATGCCATATTTAGTAAATGCATTAGGCCAAAAAAGTGCCTATACCAAAAGCCCCACTTCTTTCTCAAGGCTCTTCACAAAAACCATAGATGCCACAAGTGCAAATTATGAGATTTGACTTCAGCCACATGCTCACACCATTTCAGGTGACCAAATCTATTTGACATTACTACGAAGGACAGGGTGATCATCGAGCACATAATTTTGAATTCAAATAAGTGTTGCAAGCACAATGAGCATATGATTTATTTACTCAATACAATGCCTTTGGATTGAGCTTGAAAGGAACTACATGTGTTGTTCCAAACCACTATGCATATAACATTTCCAAAATATAGATCAAACCTTGAAAGATTTTATAGTTGAATTCGCTAAAGCAGAAGCTAGGCATGACACCTCAAAAATGATAACAAGCTTCAAATATAAAGTATGAGGACTTGAGATTAGTTTCTTGTTGCTATAAACAATATGTAGCATGATGTTCAAGAGGGGATCTTCCATCAAAGGCAAAATTGATTGCAAATTTTCTTGATGGATTGAAAAGTTATAGGATAAGAATTGTTGCCTACTTAATGAACCTCACCAATCTTGAGGATTGTATTTAGAAGTGCACCTCTATTGAGGATAATTTGGGTAATTATATTCAAGTCTTTTCACGATTCATAGAGTCTACTCCAAGTGAAAAATCAAGTTCCTCACCAATTGATGAAATCGCCGAGGCTGAGACCAAGAAATTCAACATAGAAGCCATTAGGTGTGCACCTAGGAAGTCCTTGCACTATAGGGAGATTA
The DNA here is from genome assembly GCA_020310875.1 of Ceratopteris richardii. Classification (NCBI taxonomy): domain Eukaryota; kingdom Viridiplantae; phylum Streptophyta; class Polypodiopsida; order Polypodiales; family Pteridaceae; genus Ceratopteris; species Ceratopteris richardii. Next base: position 139,727,099 of record CM035406.1, read on the forward strand.
TCCAACGCATCATCCTCCAACTCAACCATAGCTACAATATTATGAGATTGAACACAAGTAGAATAATCACTTAGCTATTGGGTGCTTTTACAAGAAGCAACCAATCACCAATATTGTACATAGTAGGGCCAGTACCAAAATAGACACGTGATGGAAAATTATCTAGTCTTTAGCCCAACTGCACAACCACAATACTAGTATGCACCATGATGCTCGTATCCAATCACTCCATCAATGCCATATCTAGCTAGACCCATGCTAGAGTGTTTGAAATACCTAGACAGACTTCTATTGATTTAGCATCCACTTGCTCCTCAACATGGGATTCTAATAAAACATGGACAAGAACAATGCTAGTATACAAGATATACTAATTATTCAAGTGGAAATGAGGAACATTGCAGTCAAGGTTATGCATATGGCGAGCCTCAATATAACCAAGTTTATTATACAAATGTTTCACCATAGAACACGGCTAAACCTTATACCATAACCACTCCTCTGAGAGGTCCTTTCATTAGATGTAATGAGGATTATTTTGTAAGAGAGTGTTCAAATGTTCAAATTCTCTAATTACCACCCATACGGACTAAGAAATCCTTATATAATGAGTGTGGAGAAATTCACCCATGTAAGGATTGTCCTCACAATTATTACACCTATTAACATGGTATGGCTCATGTCCTTTAACTCTAGGAATGAAGGGGAGAAAGAAGTGACAATTCCAGTACAAGTGATCATAGGAGCACAATCCAAGGTAAGAAGCAAGATAAGGGAAAAAACATTTGTCAATAAATGGAAGAAGAATATTGTTAAACTTGAGATTTCTCTCAAGTCCACACAATATGAGATAAAAAGAAAAGACAATGAGTCTAGTAGGGAGCAAGAAAGAACTCATGAGCAAGTAACACAGTAGCATAGTGCCCCAAGATTGTCACATGCCTATGCTTATCGAAATCTGTGACCACATCCAGGATCATTCTTTCCTCATCCTCTAACTAGCATGTTAGATGGGTTATTGTGAGCAACAGCGAGTCGTAACAAACGAGAACTATGTCGTAAAAAGAGAACACTTACGTCAAAAATTACATGTTTTCACCTCATTTTTGGAATTCCTTTACACCAGTATACATATATTACAAAAATGAGGTGAAAACAAGTAATTTTTGACGTTTTTTGTCATTTTCTCAACAAAAAATGAGCTCAAAATGTAGTCAAAATTTCACTATATTAGGCATTGACGTGTCCCAAAATGTATATGATAAGACATTGACATGCCCAAAATCTATATGCTAAGACATTGACATGTCTAAAATATATATAAGAATGTGGAAGTCAATAGTTTTTACACAAAAATAACATTTTAGACATATCTTTAATGGGTGGATATCTGATTCTTATTCAAAATTGCTACAAAACATGGTTTCATTAACCAAACTACTTTGAGGCATTTACATAAGCACTAAAAATGTCTGAGAGCTTCAATGCGACTCACAACTTTGTCGATCTATGTCTACACCCTCATCATCTGATGCACTTGATTCAGTCTCATACTGTTGAGAGCTCTCTTCTTCTTCTTCTATATCCACAAGAGCTCTATCTTCATCCACGTACATACCAAATTCTGCAGGATCATGCACAACTCTTCTTGTTTTCCTATGATTTCCTGTACCACATACATCTGGAAGCTTTTGTTTTATCATGTTGATTGTTGCTTTCCTCAAGTAACCAGTTTTTGTCAAGGAAAAATCATAAACAAGAATATCTACATCATCCATTTTAAGAGTGGATGTGCTTCGAATATTCTTTTTCTTTTTTGAACCTGTTCGTTTAGCATCACACACCATTTCTAAGTTATATTTACCTGTGAATGCATTACTACTTTTAGTGTAATACCAATGCACCACCAAAGCCTCTATTCTTCTCTGATCAATATCTTTAGTTATCTCTAAAACCTTTGCAATCCAAAATGGTCTGGTAGCCTCATCACCATCAGCAAGTACTACAATAAGCGTTCCAACATTTATCTCTATTAAATTTCCTTGCCATCTTGCTTCTGCCTGTTTTGTCATCCTTGGGCCTACATAAATATTTCTTTCTGGTGGATGTATAAAACTTTGAAGTGCATCTGCATTACATGCTTGGGCCACATTCACGGATCTTTGTGTACAAAAGTCCCATGTGAATGGAACATCAACTGGCCAGTGACCTGCAATTGTATACTGTATAATCTCTTCTTGATGATTGAAAAAGTCCTCCCACCAAGATACATCTTGATCTCCAGCATATTTTTTTGCACGCTCAATATGTCTCTTCTTTTCAATGAGTGCATGCATCCAGCTTTTACTTTGATCAACCACACTTCCACATCTTTCTGTATTGTTTTTATCTTCATATGGTGATTGTTGTGCACCATACACTGTTACAGTAGACAAATTAGGCACCTGCAATAAGAAACTGCATCCCTCTTTAGGCTCCCACCCAAGAGAAGATGAATACTGCTTTGCAAATAAAAGGGTTATTTCATCAACCCTCCTCATCAAGAATACATGGTTGAAACTAATATTGTGCAATGGAGCCAAAACCTTAGCACTGTTATCAAGGCCCATTGAGCAAAAGTGCTTAAAGTCATAAATCTGTGTGAGGTGTTGAACTTCTGGTTTTGGAGTATATGCTTCTGAAATCAGCTCAGATAAAATCGGAAGAGTAAAAGCATTGTTACGTGCCAACTTCTTAGAGAAAGTACTGAACATTTGATCAATGTGATCATGAGTGTGGCCAACCAGAAGAAAATTTACCTTAACCTTCTGAAATACCTGTTTTTCAACAAGCATGCTTAAATATCCAAAGACTGTAGAATTTTTATTCTCTCTTGGAGTATTATCTAGTTGCAAATATAGAGTTGGTGGCAAAAGACCCTTCCATGATTGCAAAACACGATGAATGACAGTAACTGTAAGGTTTGGATCATTATGCACATTCGGATATGTGAAGGAAACCTTGGACATTACAGTTCCATTGTATACCAAAGCGCCAACCAAATGCATTTGCACAAGGACTTCATCTCCAATGTCCTTAGGGATGCGATAAAAATGTGGCAAACAAGTTTTTTTCTGATCCATACCATCGATCAACAAACACATATAACGCTCCGGATTTCTGAGTGCCTTACTTCGATGATGAATTGCTTTCTTTCTCTCTAATGCTTGACTCTCACGATGGTTGTTAAGAAGGTTTTTAAAATTATGCTTTTCCTGTGGTGTTGTAGCCCCTTTTGCCATGTTTTTCAAAGTGGCGCAAACTGAACATTCACCCATTCTAACTTTACGAGGAATAGAAACATTGTTAAACTCTTCCTTCCATAATTGAGTAAAGTGACGATACAACACATACTTCTCATTTCTATTTTCCATGTCTTCTCTATATATTTGAAATACCTCTCGACGAGTAAAGTTATCTGACAAGTGCAACCTTCCAGTTGTAGGCATAACTTCACAATGCAAGCTAAAATAGTTCATCATCCAATTCATTGCATGACGTCCAACAGATCCTTTGGTCCCAACATGGAACGTATCCAAAATGAGATCCCCATTCAAAAACCCTTGTTGAACCCTATGTATTCTAAAATTTCCTACACCCATTGCAATTTTAAATGCAGCCCTACAGCATGGCATCCCTTGAGTAAAGAAATATTCAAAACCAACACGCGTTACTGACATGTTATCCTCAATCATTTGCATGCAAGAAACAAGGTATATATCTTGCCTTTCACTATCTAAATGGAGGAATTTTTCTCTTATGTGCTTTAGTTTCTTCATCCCTAAATTATACAAGCATTTCAAACCACAACAATGCTTCACAATATCCAATGCAATCTGTCTATCTGAAGTAAGAAATTTAAATCTTTTTCGACTTACTTCACGAGACCTTCTTTTAAATCGTAGATTGAGCTTGCTTTGCTTTTTCGTTGCTCCACATGCACTTGAATCAGAAGGGAGATCAATGGTTGGATCAGATGGGAGATCAAGAGGTGCATTTGTATGAGCAGCATTGCACTGTGAATTGGATAACTTAAATGACTCAACAGAAAACATGGAATCATCAGCACGTTCTAAATCATAGGGATCATCACTTCTCTGGAAAGGCTCAACTGAGAACAATGAATCAATATGAGCAGAGGAAGCTGATGCCCAAGCATCCACTGAAAAGATTGAGCTCATCTTCACTGAGTTCAGAGAAGACTGAAGATGAATGACCTTTTTAAATAAGTAGAAATCCGAGATCAAGTGAAGATATCACATCAAATGTCACATCAAGAAGATATGAAATCAAAAGCTTATTAAAGTACATTAAATAACATAAAACATCAAATTACATCAAATCACTTAATTACTCAAATATACACTAATAAGGGAACCAAAGATTTGATTCACTTTTGATTCAAATGATCTTTTTCTAACTTCATATGAGTCATTCAGTCTAAGCATTGTGAATGAATCAAAATATATCAAAGTTGTGTTCCAATAGGAATATATAATAAAATTGTTTGGATGAAATTTTACAAGAAGAAATTTTACAACTGGAATATATCCAAGTTGAGTTCCAACTGGAATATGCTATGCCATTGAACACTATACAAGAAGAAATTTTACATTTGGTTAAGATTTCAAGGATTAGGTTTTATTGTGGTCTTGGCTAGATATCAAAGAGGTAGATGAAAGTATATTGAAAAAGAATTATGTGTAAAAGAGGCACACAGAAAGTATATTCATACATTGATTTTCCATTTCAACAATGTGTTACAAGATAAATGTGAATATGAACTAAAGTGTGGAGGATAACACTATAAAGATGTCATTAATCTCACAACTTAGACCTAATTTTCTCCCAAGCAACAGAATCTAAGAAAAAACATCTACATGAGATTAGAAATCCTCATGTACATACCATACTGTTGCCATTGAAGTTTAATTTCCATGCAAATGTATATAAATAGTTGCAAGGTTCTGTACTAGAATGTTTATTCAAAGTGATTTTCCATTTCAAGAGTGAGTTACAAGATAAATGTGAATATGAACTAAAGTGTGGAGGGTAATACTATGAAGATGTCATTAGTCTCCCACATTTAACACAACTTTGACTTGATTTTCTCCCAAGAAAGAGATTCTTAGAAACAAATCTCTACATGAGTTGAGACATCCTCATGGACATACCATAATCTTGCCATTGAAATGTAATTTCTATGCAAATGTATATAAATAGTTGTAAGGGTCTATGAATATTTCATTAAAGTGGCTCTGAAACAGCCTATTTGTGTGGGTGCTATTCCCTGGTTAGATAAGTTGACAGATTTAGTTAGCAAGTGGACTCATTCAGTTAGATCCAGTTAGTTTCTGGTTCAAGTTACCCAATTGCCTATAAATACCAGAGGAGGAGATCATTCTCATTTTCAAAATCCACGAGCAAGAGAGAGCAGCAGAGCACAGACAGCCATGGAGCACAGAGGTCAGCATACCAGCAAGCCAAGCCTGATGGAGAAGAAGAATGTTGGCAAAAGTACCAAGAGGTAGACAAAATCATAACTAAAAAAAAGATTCCAAAAAGATTCCCTCTGTATGTCTGTGTAAATTTCTCATTTCTAGGTCTCTATTTTTCTTGCCTGTCGAAATATGGATCCAAAGCATGTACAGGTCGATGCCTGGCATCGACTTTAAGGTGTAAGTCGATGCCAGGCATCGACTTAGGATTGCAAGTCGATGCCAGGCATCGACTTGCAGCCCCAAGTCGATGCCTGGCATCGACTTGCAGGAGCAAGTCGATGCCAGGCATCGACTTGTGGGTGCAAGTCGATGCCTGGCATCGACTTGGTCCAAAAAAACGATGCCAAGCATCGACTTGCCAGCATCATCATGCACTGAAAAGTCGATGCCAGGCATCGACTTTTGGGTGCAAAATCGATGCTTGGCATCGGCTTTTGGGCCCAAATCGATGCTTGGCATCGACTTTTGTGCCCAAGTCGATGCCAGGCATCGACTTTGTGTTCAAGTCGATGCCAGGCATCGACTTGAGGGTAAAAGTCGATGCCAGGCATCGACTTGGCCCAAAAGTCGATGCCAGGCATCGACTTGGGCCCTCAAGTCGATGCCTGGCATCGACTTGCACACAAAGTCGATGCCTGGCATCGACATGCACTTAAACATCGATGCCTGGCATCGACCTGAAGCTGAAAATCCATGCCTTGCATGGACATGGGCTGATATTTCTTATTGCTTGATATTTCCAATTGCTTTCAGGGATGCGGAGTACAAGGATGAAAGGCCCATTAAGAAGCTCAGAGTCACCATGGGCTCTGCTGACCAGCAACGTGACAAAGGCAGTGGTCACCAAGCAAAGGCAAAGAAAATTATTGCACCATTATCCTCTGAGAAGGCCAGCAACCCACTAGGAATATCCTCAGGTGGACAGAGTAGCATTAAAATTCTTGTGGAGGATCCAAGTATGAAGGAAAGGTCGAGGGAGACAGAGGTCATGAAGACAGATCGTCCACTTCGGGACATGACAAATCTCGAATGGTGCCTTCAATACGTGGAAGAGAAGAATGCAGTCCTCCTTGTGTTCGCAGGGGCCTATGGCAGAGGAAAGATCACGACAACACAAGGTTTTCAGTATGGCCTTGTTTACAAATTGGATTATGAAGATGAAGATTCTGACAACCTGCTTTTCTTGGTGGAGACATCCAAGGGATTAAGAAATGTCATATGCAAGATGGAATTCTTGTGCCCAGAGTGCTGTGTTCCAGAGGAGCTAGCTCAGATGTGCAGAGACTCAGTGAATTTCATCAAGGACCTGATGCCATGGATACAGGGCAATATCATGCCAACACAGCACAAGAAGACGACCCCTGTAAAGGCAAGGGGTAAGCAGAGTGTGCAGAAAAAGCCCCAAAAGAAAAAGAAGATAATTGCAGAAGAGGACTTTTCTGACTCAAGCTCTAGCTCTGGGGACATTATTGTTGCACCTGGTGGAGAGCTTGCATCTGGTGTGCTTGGCACTGAGCAGAATAAGATGAGGGAGGACATAGCTAGAAGAAAAATTGTGAAGAAGGGGCAGTTGTTCCACCTGCCTATTAATATTATCCACAGGCCACCAGTGGATCCAGTCACAGGGAGGAGGCCCCTTGAGATCAGGGAGCCACATAATTTGCATGTCCAAAATCTTAAGAAGAAAATGAAAATTAATCCTCATGCTACTGTTGTGCCATTCCTTGTAATGGTGGATCCGCATGAGTGCAGCTGTGTGGAGGATTTCAATGAGAATTTGTTTGAGGAGTACACTTATTATGTGATTGGAGGTTCACACTCTGCAGAGGCTCGTAGACAGTTAGTGAAGGAGCACCCTACTACATTTTTCTTTAGGTATGCAGAGTGTAAGATATATGCTGGTCTTACAACTGAGGAAGCCAAGCTTCTTGCTTGGGATCACAACAACGATAATGACTACAGGCAGAAAATGTCCTCCATAGAGAGAATTCGGTTCTTCCACCATGAATACGAAGATTGTCTTGTGAAGGAAGCTGGGAGAATACATCCCAATCTACGAAAGCAATGCCTTATTGAGGTTGGAATTGCATTGGATGAGAATAGAAAATCAGATGCTTTGAGGAAATATGACCCATGGTTTCAACTGGCATTCAGATCAGGTGAGATCTGGGATCTTCAGGATAGAATCTTCACAATGTGGGAGCATAAGGAAGTCAAGGGCCAGAAGCAACGAAAGTCGAGGCCAGACCCACAAATTGATCTGAGGGGAAAGGGAAGGAAAGTTGACCTTTCACTTGAGGAGGCTCCTGAGGACATGAAGCTGACCCCATGGAGGGCCCTTCAAGGAATCAAGGATGATACATTGATCATATCAACCTTGTCAAGGGTAATCTCGAAGGAGTTGAGCCTCGAGGAGATGGTCACTGAGCTCAATAAGTATGTATGTTATTCTCAGATCCTTTTTCCCTCCTCCCATGCTTCTTGTCTAACCTAGTCTCTTTTATATTTATGTGTCTGTAGTCATAAAGTGTACATGAAGATTCAGGAGGTGATGATGAAGAGGCTGGGTTGCTTTTCTTGGACAGAGGTCCAAGCAGACTATCCAACCACATCATCCTACAAAGCCTTATCAGAATATTTCATCCTGTTTCGTGATTGGGTAGATTCTCTTATCAGAATATTTCATACTAAACAATTTGATGCATTGCATGGCATCAACATGGGGGCATAAGTCGATGCCTGGCATCGACTTGGGGGCATAAGTCGATGCCTGGCATCGACTTCCAGCATAAGTCGATGCCTGGCATCGACTTGGGGGCATAAGTCGATGCCTGGCATCGACTTGCAGCATAAGTCGATGCCTGGCATCGACTTGCAGCATAAGTCGATGCCTGGCATCGACCTGCAACAAAAGTCGATGCCTGGCATCGACCTCGTGGCAAAAGTCGATGCCAGGCATCGACTTAGGTCCCTAGGTCGATGCCAAGCATCGATTTTTAGTAGAAGGTCGATGCCTAGCATCTACCCCAACAAGAAATCGATGCCATACATCCGTTCTTTATGTTCTGTTTGCTGTACTGAAGAGCTCTTCTAATTGTTTTTCCAATTTGTTCTGCAGAAACCAAGGAAAAGTAAGTCTACAGAGGTACTAGATGACTGCCCCCCTGCATTCCTTGCTCACATTCAAAGAGCAAGGCATGAGAAATCTAGACTGAAAGCGAAGGAGATGGATTTTGATGATGAACCCGATCTTAAATGTTTCTCCAATCCCCTAGACCCCCTTAGGCCTGTATATTACAATGTGTTCTGTAGTGATGTAAATAATATTTGTTTTGTTGTGCCTAGAAAACATTTCTCCCTTCTCATAGCGGACATACCCTATGGATTTAGGATGTTAGGATCAGTTAATGATGATGAACCCTTCAAACACCCTCAGATTCGGAAGATGGTCACTGATTTTGCAGAGTTAACTATGTCTCCTCTTTGGAGGATAGTAATTTTCCATAGCAGAGACCAGTCTTTCTCTGTTTCAACTGCTTTGAAAGCAAGATGTCATGCTGTCGAGTGCCTCACTTGGTAAGTAATCTTCTTTCTATCTCCATGGCTTTCATGATGCCCTATGTGACTCATAGTTCTTTTTTGCAGGGTGAAGACAAACGTAAATCACACTCCTTTGCATCGGTTTGTGAGTGCCACTGAATGCATTACAGTGGGCTATTATGATGAAGTAAGCAAAAGGAGAGTCAGGGAGCATTGCAATGAGAATGGGATCTCAAATGTGCTCATGTTCCCAGCCGTTACCAAGAAACTTCGTCATGTAGCTGGGGACATGACATTGGTTAACCCTTATCAGAAGCCACAAAAACTCATAATGAGATTGCTTCAGCTATTTTCCAATGATGATGACTGGGTCCTAGACCTTTTTTCCGGCACAGGTAATTTCAATTTTCACAATTTTCATTAGTCATTGTTGATTGAAGCCTCTAATAGGTTTTCTACTGTTTCAGGAACGACTCTGGCTTGCTCCTTAAAGATGTTCAGGCACTGCATAGCTGTGGAGAAGGATGATGCTCAAGTGAGCTTCATTAGAATGAGAATCAATGGGCTGAATGAATGCCCAGATGAAGACCAAGAGGTTGGAAGGAAGCACATTGCAGATACGGAGAGATTCCAAGCAGCTTCAAGGGAGCCTGTTCCCCCACTTGCAGATGAACCTGGGGACATGGCTGACCTTGAAGAGCCAATCTTGGAGCAAGAGAGGCAAGATAGGTGTTCTAATGTGCCAGAGGATACCAATACCCTTGAGCCTGAGGAAAGCTATGATCAGCTTCTATTGTAGATTCACATAACTCTTGTAAAACACATGAAAGGTAAAATATCATTTTAATGGAAATATAATTTGGAGTTCTGCTTCCACTTCGTGTTCAGCTTGATTTATCTTGAGCATTTCTCTGATCATGTGTGAATGTTTCTTAGTATAATTTTGTTGAATATTATCTTCTCTTGGGAATGCTTTTGTGAAGTGTATTTCATATTCCGTTAATATGGCCAGGCATTCAATGGGGATCTTAACCATACAAAGGGGATGATCTTAATTGCCTTGTTAAAATGCTCTGATTTTTACAACACATGTTCTCTAACTTTCGAGTAACTCTTAATTAGCTATCTTCTGTGCTTATTGAGGTTATAGATGTAATGAAGGAGCTTCGCGAATTCTTACATGTACCTTTTCAACTCTAATCTATTGTCCAAGATCATGATGTGGGATTCTTGGTAATGCTCAACAACTAGTTTTCATGGCAGCAAGAATTTTAGTATATCTATCTTGACTACTTGGGATCTGAGATCAAGCTTCTAAAGACAATATTTACAAGCAAGACTCGTGATGCTTTCTAGATATTGTAAAATGCCCACTTTTTTGCTTCATATAATGGTATTTAGGTAAAAAGAAAAAGAGAACATGTCTTTGTTCTCCTTTGTTGTGACTCAGTGTTGAGCATATTATGCTAGATTAAGAGCGATAACACCGATTGAGCATCATGAAAACTGCTATCCATAAGGGGGTCAACTTTGGATAGTTGTGGAATAATATCAAAGGATGATAAAAGCACAATAACATCCTAAGGATTTTGTACCTAATCATCACAAGACTACACTAGATCTAGAACCCATCCAAACTAATGTTCCACTTCCACAAGAGGATATTGCTGTATCAAACATAGAGGATTTTTGGCAAAGTGATCTCTAGAATCAGATTTTAGATCCAAAGTGGAATAAGGAGGCTCTTATACAACACAAATCTCTCTTTTTAGATTTCCAAGCATGTGGTGGATCAGAGAGAAGTGACATTATCAAGAACTTGTAAATCCATAGTCATGGGGAGGCATATCTACACACTTTGAGCCCTTACTTGCATACATTCATGCTGATGAAGTAGCCTCAAAGTGCAAGAAAGCTAAATCTATTAGGCTAAGTATCAAGCCTAAAGGAAAAACAAAGACACTGATTCACATATTCATGAAATCCATATTGATAAGCTTGGCAATTAAAGTGAAGGGGATGAGGGTAATACACTATTCACATCACGTATAATGGTGTGACTACCAAAGCTATTGTAGATTCAAGTGCTGGAGTAGCCATTGCTACCTAAATATTATGGGAGAAGTGAGATAAGTCACCTTTACGACCCACCACGATGCATCTACAATTAGCTGATGGACACATGGAGAGACCCTTAGCTCTCTTAGACAATATTATCTTGATCGCCTACAGTGTGGAATTTGAGAACACAATATCCATATGCAAATTTGACAAAGAAAGCAACTATGAATTGATCTTAGGTCAAACATTCCTAAGAGAATTAAAAGTGGTCCAAGACTAGGGAGGAAACATAATTTACATTTAGCATAATGGCACAAGTACCAAGATCAACTTGCACAGTAATGCATTTCAAGATGTGCCCCCAAGCTCCAGTGGCATGTCATTCATGATGACAAGGAAAAAATCTCTATCAATAGAAGAATTTCAAGCTAGCATTCTCAGGTATACAAAGACACTAGTCTTTAGTTGTTTCTAGCAAGACAACATGAACAAGAACCGAGTCAGCCACTAAAATGGTCAACCAAAAATCCACATTATATCCCTTCTAAGAGAGGATGAATTTAGTTCTTTTTGATTGGCCACATATTTTGGTAGCCATTGAAGTAGCCATAAACAAGAAAACACTAACAAATCACTATGATGAAGATCGCTACGACTTGGATTTGTATTTAATGGACATAGTGAATTTCCCAGATACAAAACCAATTTATAGGATGATAAGGCCAAGTGAAGCGATTCCCCACCCACCAAATATGTTGCATCCACTATTAGTGACTATCCTAGTCTCTATATGGAAGGGCCCTATAGTAATGAGGAAGAGTACTTAAAATACATGGACACCTTGATGGATCAATCAACCATGCATGATCCAACATAATCTATTTATCAGATCTAGGAAGCTATTATGTCTAACAAGGAGTCATATCAAACAACGGGGTTTAAAGTTCTTGGGAATTTGAAGAAATATCAAGTGGAGGAATAGAAAATCTTGGGTACAATTTCAGAACATGAAAAGACCATGTGAGAGTTTATGATAATAAAGAGGATACAAATAAATTGGCCATAACATTAAGAAAATGAAGAGAGATACTCTTATGTAGCAAATGATTTGTCTAGTTCTAAGAAGTATTAGCTTGGACATATAATGACCTCTTAGGGGTTGATCCAAAAATTTATGCACATAAAATACCAATGGTTTCAAGTGTTTGACCATCCAAATAAGGTTGTATACATACAACAAAACTTACTCTACCAAGGTCAAAGAAGAAATTGATAAGTTGCTACGTATTGGTTTCCTTTATGTTATCCAATACACAGAGTGGGTCCTGATGGTTGTGCCTAAGAAGAATGGCTCTAAGAAATGGCAAAATTTGAGTTTGCATCAATCTCAAAAGAGTGAATGCAAACACTATCGGAGATGAGTATCCCTTGCCAATTCTAGATCACTTGCTAGAAAGAGTGTCTGGGCATGAACTATACATTTTTCTATATAGATTTTGAGGTTATAATCAAGTGCCCATAGTTGAAGAGGATCAACATAAAATGTTCTTCGCTATAGGATGAAGAATATTTTCTTTTAGAGTGATGCCATTTGGACTAAACAACCTCCCGTCCACCTTCTAAAGGCTAATTTGCCACATCTTCAAGGAATTTCTTACGAAATGCCTAGACGTTTATCTTGATGAAATATCTGCGTAATCAAATAATAGAAAAGAACATGTTCTTGAATCACGATGAATCTTTGATAAATGTTGCTTGTAAAAAAGTGTGCTTAAATCCCAAAAGTGTGACTTCATGGTCTTCCAAGGCAAGGTCCTTGGGCACATAGTCTCTAAGGATGGCATATCCACATATGAAGAAAAAGTAGAGTAGTCTTTGAATTTCCATGACCACGAAATATGAAAGAAATTCTCGCTTTTATGGGACATTGTGTATTATTATATGTGTGTAACCATAGCATAGCCGATGTACGGTTTGTTAAAGAATTTTAAGTGGATAGATGAGTGTGAAAACACATTTCAAGAACTCAAAAAACATCTAATGTGAGCACCAATCGGGTGCAACCCTCTATGGTCCTCCGTATATTCTCAAGCATTTAGATCATGATCATTGTGATCATTATGTTCTGAGCTAACCGTCTCAAGCTCCTCCATTTTGAGGTCAATTTTTTCCCTTATTTTGGAACTATCTTGTCTGACCACGTCGATGAATCCATAGTCAAGCTCCAAGTGTCTTCTCTTAGCTTGCCTCTGTTTTCAATAAAACTTGGTACTTCTATTGGATCTTGATAGAACGTTTCCTTGAATGTTTGCATGAATCTTCTTCCAAACACAAGAGTGAAGACAAAACTCTGATACCACTTGTTGAATACAACCCCCAGGAAACTCAAGAGCCAGTGCAAACAGAGTCACTTGCACAACCTAGAAGCAACTTACTACCAAAGGTCAAATAATAAGAACACTAGAAAGACACTCTCATGAATGAATGCCTTAGTAGGCTCATAGTAGAGTGCATTATAGATTGTTAGTAGATTGTAACAAAGGGTTAAGGAAGAAGAAAGCAATGAAAGAACTCAACTCAGAGACATAGACTATTCAGCTAATCCATTGTGTGCACTTTAGAGTCTCATGAGTTATGAAGTTCACTTTCTGTGAGAGCCTTTTATTGATTTATTTGTAATGAAGACAAAGAATACGTAGTGTATATAGTGTACATGAAGGATGGATAACAAAACTGCCTTTAGACAAAGTTAGGTAGAGCTAGCGCGGGTGGCCTTTGTGTAGACGATATTCATGGTGTGATCAATGCACATTTGTGAGGGATGCTAAGCCGCATACATGCTTCCCCATCTAGCACTTTGGCACACATCCAGAATAGATTCCAACATATATCTGGACAAAGGAGGATGAAATAAAAAAGTAGATAATATTTTCCATCTTAATTTTTTATGTTAGATATCAAGATTATCTCCTCATTATTAGGCACAGGACATTCCAAGGAAAGTAGAGGGCATTTATTACTATACATTCTAAGGAAAATAGAGGGCATCTACTTACTAAGGGTCTTTTCTCTATCCATTAAAAATTTCCAACCAAATGAATTTCCAATTTTCCCATAATGGTTTTACCTCATCTCAAAGTGATATCACTATGATCTTCAACAATTTATAATATTGTTGCACTACTCTAGAAAAAAAATAATGTATTTGAAGTTTAATTTCATAATAAGTAGTATATCTTGTCTAATAAATATTTTATGAAAAGTATCCATATTGCAGATATATCTCAACTACATACATGGAATTCTCCTTTTCATTAACAAATCGTTAAAGTTCAAACTTTTTACTATGTATCCACCGAAAATACATCAGAAGCAATCAAATTATTTCTGGTTTTCATAATCAAGCTTACACATGTTTAGTTTGTTACGATCTTTAGACGTGCCGAGTTGTGTTGGGGAAATAACGGATTTTTTTCCTTTTCTTTTTTGTGTCACATTGAATTAAGCATTAGAATGCTCCGCTCCTTTTTCTTTTTTTATAATTTTATTTTATTTTTAAATGGAGGTTTGGCAAGTGTCTACTCCCTCGAGCTTTAACTTTGAAAGAACAACTCTATAGGTGAATAGGCATAGTACCCGTGGACCTCCCATATCTCATACAACAATGCTGGTTTCAACTTGGTTTAGATTAGCCAAAGGCATTACATGTCCAGCCCAAGAATTGAACTGTGGATCTCCACCTCAACCAAAGTTCTATCGGACCGAGGCTTTGCAAATGGAAACTGAAATAGATACAGAGTACGATAGCTGACTCATTGGCTTTCTGCTTTGGCTCACGTTCTGCGTCCAGAAACGACAGCAAATATATCCGCATCTACAACACATCAAACAAAAAAGACAGCCATCAAAGCTGTGTAGGATAAAAGCGCACAGGTAAATAGACAATGGAAGAATCTGTGCACGTCAAAAAGCTTGGAGAGAGTACAGTCTTTAGTATCCTGGGGCATGTGAAAGTTTTGTGTGCTTATTATGAAAGTGTAAAGCTTCCATGTTCATATAGCAGGTAGGTTGGAGCTGAAGCAGTACATGTTTATCTCATAATCGTCACGTTCATGGACTTAGGATGCGTATAGAGGAGTTCAAATTGACCGCGCTATTAATGGCGTTTCTGTTTTCGATTAAGACTATCCAGATCCATAATCTTATTACTTTAGCAAGTTAAGTAGTGAACCACTGTACAAAAAGACGGAATAATCTGCGGAGACTCCGTGCAAATAGTAGGTGGTTTTCATCTAATTTAGTCCATCAAGATTCGTAATCTTATTAATCAAAGGATTTATGTTTAGGATTGACGTGCAGAAAAGGACTTAGTAGTTTTAATTTAGTACAGTCAGTTTCATAGTCTTAACATTCGAGAAGAGGGATTAGATTAGTGCAGAAAAAGGATTGATAAGCATCGATTGCACAAAGCACTTTTGATCTGGTTTACTCCATCATAGTCTTATTAGTTAATGGATTCAAATGTTTCGATTAGTTTACAGAAGAGGATTGCTGTGATACCATGCGCACATAGTTATTTTCGTACGCGTATGGAATTTTTTCCGTACGTATGAAAAAGTATGGGTATGTTTGCCATATGGTTCATTCCGTACTCCATACTTCTCGGACATCATTCTTGAAAAATTTTTGTCTTCATTTTGGGCCTGAATGTATGCTGAATAGGGTACATAAGTATATATAGAGACACACATATACATACATACATATATACACTAGATACATGCATAAATATTATATATATGCTATATATGTAAGTTTCAGATTTTTAGTATTTTTTCTGCCAGAAGTATGATATCGCGTATGATATTTTAAATGAAATTCCATACTTTTTTCATACTTTCGTACCCGTATGCGTTTGCCGTATGGTTCATGTATGGAAAAACTATGGATGCGCATAAATTATGAGTACTTTGGATTTTTTATAGTGATTCTAAATTTAGAATTTCATTGCTTTTGTCACATGATTCTTTGGATAGTGTACAAAAAGATCAATGTACATCAAATGGGGGTTTGATCAGGTTTAGCTCATCTACACTCAAGAAACTATTAGTTTAGGTATCAATTTATTTATTTATTTATTTATTTTTTTGAGAGTACAATGAATTGAAAACACACTCACAAACCCAACCTTGTAAGGTAGAGGCACCCATGTGTGATACATGTCGAGCAAAGACTTGAACTCAATACTTTCTCCTTAAAACCCAAGGCATCAAACCACTTGGTTACGCGAGCTTGAACTCTATGTGTCTGTCTATGGATAAGTATCTGTCTACAGATAGATATCATTGGGATCAGTAAACCGGCCGACCAGGCTATAAAGAGGGTTGAACAAGTAAATTTGCTAAGTAATTTAAATCCTCACAGAGATTGTACGTTGCTCTCACGATGTATTGACAGAAACGACAGAGAGGGTACACGAAGGTAGATGAATGAGCAGGATATAGCTGGCAGCGCCTGCTTCATTTGTGCTTTTTGGGCGATCTCCTTCGAGCGTTGATTCTTGAAACACTACAATTGAAAATTGCATGCTGGATTCAAAGAGTTACTGTTTGGGGAAAAAAATGCTGCATTTTAACAATTTGCTACTGAAAAGCCTGAATTCCTTCTCAACTTGCCCAACTTCATTTTGACAGAGACAGAATATAGTCTGACTTTGCGCCTTTCTTACCTACCCCTACTCCACAATGTGTTACATTCCCTGACATGTAAATCTACAATTTACTATCTGAAATGTCTTTTTGTCTTTGGGCTGGAATTACTGAGATTTCAATATACAACGAATTGGGCAATCGCCTGGAGATGAGAGAGTCCGAAGGGCAATCGGGCTAAACGTCCACGACCCAATTTTTGATGCCCCGAATCGCGATCCCTCAGCATGGCACATCGGCGCAATGGCACCCACCACGGTCCACAACGCGACCCAGAAGTCTCCATAATTCTAACGCCTGGCAGTCAACAAGTTGCGATTCGAACGATGGGTCGATCTCGAACTCCGGACTAACGATCCATTAAAATTAAACGCGCGTGTAATATGAATTCGGATAAGTAGACCTTCACCTTATGAAGAGCAGAAGGGAGATGAAAGAGTCCGAAGGGCAATCGGGCTAAACGTCTCCGACGCAATTTTTGATGCCCCGAATCGCGATCCCTCCGCATGGCACATTGGCACAATGGCACCCACAACAGCGCGACCCAGAGGTCTCCATAATTCCAACGCCTGACAGTCAACATGTTACGATTCGAAAGGTGGGTCGAACTCGAACTCCAGACTAACAATCCATTGCTTTTTAAACGCGCGTCTCGACTGTAGTATGAATTCGTATAAGTAGATCTTCACCTTATGATGAGCAGAAGGGAGAGGATCCTATCCCGAGAACAACAGACAACAAAGTTCTACTTCTGCTTCACTGCGGGCTTTACCATCAAATCTCCTCCATCGTCTGTGAATGTTGATACACTCCCTATTAGGAACTTGAAAGCGTTTTCGTTCTCCTTGTCCATAACGAAAGCAAAGCATAAGCAATGTCCTATAAGAAGAAAGCATGTGCTTTCTTTTTCCTTTGTGCCTTGCAAGCCTAAAAAATATCCTACAAGGAGAAGCCTTTTGCGTCTCTCTCTCTCTCTGATCTCTCTCTGATCTCTCTCTCTCTCTCTGTGCAACTGGACAAACCTTTTACCTTCTGCTTTTTGTTCTTTTTCCAAGACTCGAATCGCTCTTTTCCACGTCTAACTACTTCTGTGAAACCAGTTCTTGGCAGTTTTTCATCGACACAGGATGTCCCAATTCTCTGTTTTCAAAGGTACTACGTTGCATGGCTCTCATAATTCATTCCTGTCCATAATGACGGCATAGTCTGTCTCGTGCAGGAGAAGGCAGGCCACAGAATGAATTGTATAAATGCGCCAAAATCATTGAGCCCAGAGGAACGCTGCCCATCCCAGGCCCCAAGAACCAGCGTCAGAACTCAATAGTGCTCTTGGAAAAGCTGAGAAGTTCACTTTCCCATTGTTTTAACAAAGAGGGCAGAGATGAGGAGCCTCTGTAAGAGGGTATCAAGTGAGCATGATCGATCAAGGACACTTATTCCATGGAGTCAAGGGATGTTTCTCTCAAGAAGAAGACTAGATATGATATTTTCAATAAAGATTAGCATGTCATTTGACAAGATAACATAATTGCATGACACTTTTAATGACAGATGCCACCCAATGAGTGTGATACTGCTATGTAGATAACTTCAAAACCCATGTTCAATCATAGGAGACATGTGCTCTTATGGTCTACAGTACAGAGGATGACCCTAGAAGCAACTGTTTCAAATGATCGCCAATCGTTCAGCACGTGATCACTCCAACGTCCCTAGGAACTTGCCAAGAAAGGTACTCAGAAGCGCATACACAAAGAAATGCACATATATTCATGCACAGTATACATACATTATGTGGATGCATATACATAATACATACGGATGCCTTAATACATGCATATACACATACCTACATACATATATACAACTTTTGCTCTTCCTCTTGGCTTGTTGAGGATAAGAAAATGTGCAAGTCCTGTCACCTTTTGGAACCTTCAATATATAGCTGGTAATTTTTGGTACAATCTTGGTATAGTTTTTCAGATAATATAAGATGCAAGAGGAATACATTGGGAAGCCCTTACAGATATTTCATTGAGTACAGGTCTGTTTCATGGTTTAAAAATTGAAAAGTGATCTAATTGATCATATGTAGACTATGGTAAGGATGATTTTCTGAGCAATCTAAATAGGTTTTGGTTATGAAATTACTTTGTTGACTCCGAAAAAAATAGTATTATAGAACTATAGATGAAACTAATAAACCGCAAATGTTTGTTGATCATTTTATTATTGGCATTCTAATCCGTTCAAGATAAGGGTTGCCTCAATAAGCAGTGCCTACTTGTTTGTGAAAGCTTTTGGTGAAAAGTATCTAAACTAATCTTGCATAAATTTTTGTTGACAGTGTGCAGCTGGAACATACGTAATTCAAAAAAAGGTTTTGGCTCTTATCTCCCTTCTGATTCCACTCTATATCTACAATACTTTTTCTAAGACATGACAAATACATATGATGATTGCTTCTTATGATAGTATGTTTGGTTGGTCGATGATGGTGTGAAATGCACATGCGTACATTCTTGTTGATAATGGATATGAGGATGGAAGAAAAATATATTAAGATGTTCTTATTCGTTTTTTATGATAATTATTGGTCCATAATGATCTTTTTTTACTAGGTTCCTTGAAAGCTTATGGCTCCTATTTCCTTTTTAATGATGGACGATGGCTATGATGCTACTTTGAGCGTTTTATATATATATATATATATATATATATATATATATATATATATATATATATATATATATATATATATATATATATATATATATATATATATATATATATAGTGATGGACTAACTGATACGCCTTCGATGATGAGAAATAATGATGATATTTCTAGTTAGTCCCTGATGATTTGATGGTCGTCTAGAATGTCCCATATATATATATATATATATATATATATATATATATATATATATATATATATATATATATATATATATATATACATACATACATACATACATACATACATACATACATACATACATACATACATACATACATACATACATACATACATACATACATACATACATACATACATACATACATACATACATACATACATACATACATACATACATACATACATACACACATTACATACATACATACACACACACACACACACACACACACACACACACACACACACACACACACACATATATATATATATATATATATATATATATATATATATATATATATATATATATATATATATATATATATATATATATATATATATATATATATATATATATATATATATATATATATATATATATATATGTGTGTGTGTGTGTGTGTGTGTGTGTGTATGCGTATGTATGTACATATATATGTATGTATGTATGTATGTATGTATGCATGCATGTATGTATGTATGTATGTATGTATGTATGTATGTATGTATGTATGTATGTATGTATGTATGTATGTATGTATGTATGTATATATATATATATATATATATATATATATATATATATATATATATATATATATATATATATGTGTGTGTGTGTGTGTGTGTGTGTGTATGTATGTATGTATATGTATATATACATATACATTCCATCTAATTTAAAATTATATTTAGATTATAACATGCTTTTTTGGTAAAAAATATAGCATCACATGAGAAGAATTGATCTTTTTTTTCAAAAGGGGCCAATGCCTCCTTACCATAAACCAAGAGAAATGGACGTTTGCTTTGTTGGCTTAGGAGCACATCTTTGGGAGATGTCACATTCTTTGGAAAATCTAATGGCATACTTGTAAATATAAGGCCGCCATAAACCCTTATGGAGGATTTTGTGTGTCAATTCCTCTCCCTTGAGATGCCCTTCACAGTGTGCTATGTCAAGCAAAAAATTGACTTCTTGTGGATAAACACATTTTTGCAAAATAGATTATGGAAATATTTATATAGTTGGCCATTAATGAGTTAAACAATAATTTCCTCTTCTCTAATGGAGCCATTTTCACAAGAAATTTTCCAAAATTGAGAAATTGCAAAATTTTATCATATCAATCAATTTTAAACTCCACACAAAAGAGACAGAACATCCATATCATTGATACCTGTTGCTCTCTTCTTCATGGCCATTCTTGACACTTGATCTGCCATGTAGTGCTCTTTCCTTACATTAATGTGAATCTCAAAGTCATATTCTTGAAATAATAATAGCCACCGCCAAACCCTTCTAGCTACTCTAGGATTATTAATCAAATGCTTTAGAGGTTGACATTCATATAAATCTTCTATTATGCCCTTCATGGCCTAGAAAACTTTGCAATTCTTTAGGAGTTTGGAGGATGGACATGGAAAGAATGGAAGCTACTTTAACTGGGTCAACAGTTATCCCTTCAGCAAAAACTATGTGGTCAACCTTTGGTGACCAAAAATTGACATTTAGCAAACTTCAACTTCAAACATATTTTGAGACACTTCCCAAAAATTTCCTTCAAATTTTCCAAATGTTGATGAGAATCATGACTTCTATCTATACCTAAGAATTTTGAGAAGCCATACATGAATATGCAAAGATGTCATTAACCATTTACTGAGTATTAAATACATTGTGTTATTAAATGAAGAAGGCATGTTTTTGAGACCTAAAGCTATGCGCGTGCATACAAAAGTACCCCATGGAGTAACAAAGGCAGCTTTATCCCTATTTTTAGGATGAATGAATCCTATTTTAGCCACTATATCCATCCAAAATACTATACAAAGTGTGCCTAACTACTTCTAGGACATGCTCTATGAAAGGTTGAACAAAACCATCTTGAACTATCACCTTATTCAAAGCATGAAAATCGACACATACTCTTATTTTGCCACTATTTTTCTTAGGCACAATAACCATAGATGAAAGCCACACGGAGTGCTCTACGTGAATAATAATACTTGCCTCTTCTAGTTTTGTTATTTTCACCTTGACTTCCTCTGCATATTTGGGATCGAGTCGATATGGCCTACTCCTTATAGGTGAAGCTCCCTCTACTAAGGGTATTTGATGTAATCCAAGTTCCTCTGGAATGCCTAATAGATCCTTATAGGACTATGCAAAGGAATTTTTATAGGTAAGAAGAGAGGTTACCTTTTTTAGTAAGAATGGGTAGTGTCATAACCAAGTGGAAAGGTGAACTACTTGCAGATTTTCTCCATCTCCAAGATTTACTTCTCGACCAAGCACTTTAGGGGTAGCCTCACTTGAAAAGCCATCAACATTGTGCGCAGGGGTAGAATTGAGATTATGGTCCATGATGTGTTCCTTAGTCCACCCATCTCGAATATCTAGAAATGGAAGGTCTTCTCTGTTCCTAGGGTCAAAATTTGCCTCCTCAAGTGTCTGCATCATTTTGGCACCTTTCGATCTTGCATCCATAAAATTGTTGAATTCTTCATGTTTACTTGTCACTTCCTTGCATTAACGTGTAGTGGTCCAATTGGTGGTTTTTGCCTCCTTGGAAGTGCCTCCAAAAAATATGCTTGACCACCTTGCTCCAGAGAAGGAGTTAGTTCCATAGATAAAATTAGCCCTTTTTGGCCCAAGGAAGGCTCTTTGTCTACTTGCCCACTATCAGCTAGGTGCCTACCCTGAGGTGGCCAATCATGAAAATCACAAAAAGGGTGCCCCAGTCTTGAGAGGTTCCATATTTTAGTCCCCCATGTTCATCTTGTAAGAAAATTGGTCGCCCATAAACTTCATTTTGACCACAAAAAATTAGGCCCCCAAATTGACCACCTTGGCTACCTCTGACTTCTTGCCCACTTGGGCTATGCCCAACTTGGGCCTCATGGTGCCCACTTGGGCCTCATGATGCCCACTTGGGCCAACCTAGCAGAGGTGCCCAACTTGGGCTTCATGATGCCCATCCTAAGAGAGGTGGCCAACTTGGGCTTCATGACACCCAATTTTGGCTTTTACATCCAATTTCTTATAATCATTTGTCTTACCTTTCTCCTTACTCTTCAAGTGTAAATGGTCAATTTTCACCTCTTTTTGGCCTCATTGTGCTTCTTCTATAGAATCCTAATTTATCTCACATATTTCAACTCTACAACATCTACACTACCCATCCAACCAATTTAACAGAGCATCATCTTCATGAGGTAGTGAAGGTAATACCTGAGTGTCCATTGTATACCGAGTAGCCTTGGTAGTGTCATATCCTTTTTCCAAGTGCATTCACAATTCATTATTAACCTTTGTAGAAAACCATAACCTATTGCTTCCCCAATTCTATAATGTTTTTTCTTGCCTCAGTCAAGGCCTTCCCAAGAGTAGAGGATAAGAGGTATCTTGTTGTAGGGAAACAACAAAAAAAATCCAAGAGAAACTAACAATCTTGCATTTCATGTGTACCTTTTTAATGATGCCAAGTGGTGTAACTCAATGTTGATCTAATAGTATGACACTAAAAGGTGCTTCCTTGGTGAGGTCCAAATTTAATTGCTCCACAATAAAATCAAGCATTAGATTGATGCCACATCCGCCATCCACAATGAAACCTGTCAAAGTTTCATTTCTTATGGAATCAGACAATCCAGAACTTTTGTAGTGTGCTAGTGGTGCAAGGGGAAAGCCCACCATGAACCCATCTTTACTAGGTGTGGGCTAAGGGAAGTAGACCTATGGATTTGAGTACATCGTTTCTCACCTTTGCATCCATCTTTATAAGTTGGAATAAACTAGCCTTGTGGTGAATTCCCTTCAAAATTTCACCAATGTTTACCTCCTAAGTATTCTCTTGAGGGAGAGTAGGTCGATCCTTCAATGAAGTCCTCACCCTATCATAGGCTTCTTCGATGGTCACTCCACCCTCCAAATCAGCCCTCTTGTTGTCTTCTTGTTCCTTGACTCCCTGTTTTTCTTCTGCACGAGTTGCTGCTGCTTGCCTAGCCCTAGCCATCATAGGGATTGCATTGCAAATGATGCAAAAACATAGGATTGTGGAGTCATACCTTCTTCTTTTGGAGAGACTACAATCATATGGATTGGAGAAGGGCTATTGCGAGGACGGTTCCTTGTCTAATGATCCTAGGCATCGAGACAATGTTGACAAGGAGGCGTGTGCTCACGCAAAGACATTAGGGGAAAAAATGAACCCTACATAGGCCTTTTAGATTAGGGAGTGATTAGTGATGTACCAATGAGAAGAGGGTGGTGGACACAATCTAGTCCCTTAATCACATAGGCTAGGCATAGGGTTCCCTTGTTTTTGTGTGGTCAATGAGGAAAAAACCACCTAGAACTAGTGGTTTTGCTCATTTAAATGGTTTTGTAAGTCTTTCAAATGAACTAGAGCCCTTAGATTGGGTAATAGATCCAAAGGCTGAGGTTTAATGGCAAAAGTCAAGGCAATATTGCATCTGAGCCCTTAGATTTGTTTGAAATGCATGGTGGAGATTGGATGAGCTTCCCAAAGGCACCTTTCATTGTGATCCATAGGATTTGTCAGAGAATTGAACGGTTTATATGAGCTCCCAATGAGAAATGTTGCCTTCGATTCGTGTCCATTGGATCTTAACTCAATCCTATGGCTCAGATGTAGATCCGCTTTTGGATCCAAGTTGAAACTGCACCTTTTGATGTATACCATTTGATGCAAAGCTTATTTGAAGGCCACGGAAGCATCTAATGGTCCGAAAACATGCATATCTATGCAAGAAGATGCGTGAGAGAATCTAAACGTCGACGGTGTGTTCAGAGCCCTCTCTCTCTACAGTTCCAATGAATTTAATCCTAGCCATTCAATTTTAACATCCAAAGGCTATAAAAGTTTCCATTTCATAATTCAAATATAAAAGTGCATAAAACAATATTTTATTTGAGCATACCACTAGTGGTTTTGTGTGGTCTTTAATCCCTTAGATTAAGCTTTTTAATCCCTAAAAATTAGGAATCCTTACAAGGCCCATGCAAGGCTCACTTTTTCCCCTAATGAGCATTTTCTTTGTACGTGAACAAATATGCCACAAAGATAGCACATTAAAGGTCTAGTACATCTTGGTCGATTATGAAAATCTTCCTCTCTATTATGTATATTTTAAGTGCTAGCATAAAAGGTCTTAGGAACTTGGTTATTACCTCTCTATTGGGCTCTCTTGAGTTAGTAACACTTGTACTCCTCATGGCCACCTTTGCCGCAATATTGACAACTTACTCTATTAGGGCATTTTATGTTGGAGTGACCACTGTTGTTGCATGTGGTACACCAGACTTGCCTTCGGATGTCCTGAGCGGTCCACAAATCCTCCACTTCTCTGTGGATTTGTGCCACTTAATCTTCATTGTTGTGCACGAGCGGCAGAATTATCTTCTCCTCATTTGGACTTCATTGTATCTTTAGATCTTCTTATTCCCTTCTAAGCTGCTTGATGTTCAAGATTCGCAACATAGTTTGCTTGAGTCCCTCCTTCAAAATGCATTCTATCCTCCTCTATGTAAGAGGTGGCTACTACAAAGTTGTTTAGTGTGGCATCCAGTCTGAGAGGTTCACTAAGCTTCTATTGGGATGACTAAGGAAGAGCCTTCACTATCCATTTCTTTACTAGAAAATCAATTGGGTCACTATCCAATCGATTGAGACAAGCACTTTGATGGAGACCTCTAAATCTCCAAATGCTTGATCTATGCTGATTTAAGAACTCCTCTATATCAATCATAGACCAAGCTTTACACAAATGTTACCATGATTTACAAAATCATTCACAAACACTTCTCTGTGTGAAGTTCTTTCTTCTTCAAAGATTCTACTTCCGAGATTAACTTCATTACCTGCAAACATCTTTAAATTTCTTCAATCTAACGATGCACATACCTCCATGCTAACTTTGCAAAATCATAACATTCATTAGATGTTCAATGTATGTCAGAAACTGTCTCTCTGAACAAGTGACTTTGACATAGTCAAATTCTCAAGTTGATTTCTCACAGCACAAGTCCCAATTTTCTAAATGCTTTTAGCCATAGCTTCGTTACCTTCTAACTTAGATTTTCAATGTTCATTTATCAAAAACTTTACATTGTGCATTGAGATCTAAGCAAAACACTGACATGTAAAAATGCACGACTATGAGAGCTTTATCTGCAGACTTTACATATACATGTTCCTATTGATCATACATATAACCTGAAAGGAATTAGACCATGGAACTTTGAACATAGCTTGACTAACTTCTAAATTAGATGTGTTCAAAATATTTCTTGATCCACTTGATCAGGCTGAGAGAAATCAGAGAAAGACGTGATGCTAACTTAGGAAGATGACTCTCTACACATCTATCACATGAACTCTTGACTTTTAATGACTCTCCTCACAATTTCTTTACATTATTGACTTATATACATATGATTCTAGACTCATCCCACGTCTATTACATTATTCCTTTATTGTTCTAATGAACATCTATACTTATTGTATAAGAATTTTCATCTATAATGTACAAATGTATACAAGCTACATTTGTGAGATCTCTTCACTTTCTTCAATGACTTCTTTGACTTCATTTTGACTTCTGACCTGCTTCAAGAACTTCATAATCATCAATTGGTGATTGCTTTGTTCCAACAGCTCCCCCTCAATCACTAATTGTGATTATGACATTCTTCTTTATTCCTGCCATCTCTTTGAACTTCTGTAATTTAGGTTTTGTCAACATATCTGTAACTTGCTCTTTTGTTGGTGTATACAAGACTTCAATCTCTTTCTTAAGTACCTTTTCTCTCAAGAAATGGTACTGAATCTCTATGTGTTTAGTCCTAGCATGAAAAACAGGATTAGCTTCCAAATATAATGAACTCATGTTATCCCCAAAAATAATTGGAGTACTCTGATCAGTTCCAAAACTCTTCAATAAGGTCTTCAACCATATCACTTCCTTTGCAGCCTCTACCATTCCTTTATACTGAGCTTCTGTGGATGAAAAAGCAACTGTATGTTGCTTCTTTGAGCACCAAGAGATTAACTTATCTCCAACACAATAGAGATAACCATGAGTAGACCTTCTATCATCTGAATTACTTGCCCAATCTGCATCACTAAACACTTTGATTCTTGTGTAAGAAGTAAAACCTTAATACAAACCTTCACTCAGGGTTCCCTTGATATATCTAAGTACCCTTTGAGCTGCAATCCAATGAGTTTTCTTTGGAAAATGCATAAATTGTGATAAGACGCCAATTTCACATGATAGATCTGGTCTTATCAAGGTAGCATAGATCAAACTATCTACCAAAATCTGATATTTCTTCATGTCATTAAATTCTTCTCGTCCATATCTACTGAGTTTATGATTTACCTCCAATGGTGTGGTTGAAGGCTTACAATTTTCCATGTTGAACTTAATCGGTTCTTCAAGTATCTCTCTTGTGTAACATATACTCCATGTTGAGTATACACAACCTACATTCCTAAGAAATAAGAAAAGTTTTCCAAATCACTTATCTTAGACTCCTTTTCTATTTGCTTCTTAAGCTCCTTGATTCTTTGAGCATCTGTACCTGTGAAAATACTATCATCAACATAAATACACATATATATGAACCCATCTTCACTTGCCTTCACTAGCAAGCTACTATCTGCTTTTGAAGCTTGATATCCAAATTCATTCAATAACTTAATAAGCATGTAATTCCATGCCCTTGGAGCCTGCTTCAAACCATACAAAGCTCTCTTGAGCTTACATACATACTATGATCCAATTGAATCCATGAAACCCTCTGGTTGCTCCATGTATACCTCATCTGCAATATATCCATTCAGAAATGCATTCTTCACATATAATTGTGACAACTTCCATCCTTTACAAGCAGCAATAGCAATTAGGGTTCTAATTGTAGACATCTTACCAACTGGACTAAAAGTTTCATCATAGTCTACCCCATAAGTTTGAGCATAACACTTTACTCAGAAGTTAATAAACATTTACTCTGTCACTTGCCTCCCACAACATCCTTCCAAAAATAGGTGGAGTAGATGCCTAGTTTTGATCATGTCCAAAAGAGGATGTGGTGGTGCCCAATTTTGGAACTATGATGTTTTTTGGCCATCCAATGCCTATATTTCTTACTATCATATATCTTAATTTGTAGAGAATGTACACCTTCTAAGAGAGACAACTTCCAAATCTTACTAATTACGCAATGGAAAATCCTCCAAATATAGGCTTGCCTTTGAATGATGGTGTATGGTCACCTTAGTGTAGTGATACATGAAGGTGCCTAGCTATGAACAATAGAGTAGCTTGCACATGCAACAAGGAGAAACAGAGGTCACCCCCACATGATATAAGCTTGCAAATCAAGTCACCCAATGAGCATGTGTAATTAAGTGGTGGAGTCAGCAATGTAAGTTGCCAAGATATGAGGAGAGGAGGTAGGAGGGTTGGTCACCCAAGTCTTGGATATTTCAGTGGTAGTCGCCTTCTTGTAAGTTCTTACCTCCAATCTTGCCTTGATCACAACGAGTGGTCACCTCCAGTATAGACGCCTAGAAGCCCAAGCCTTGGATTCAAGATTGCCCTTAGTGGAGGAGGTGCCCCATGCACAAGCAAAAAATTTCCCAAATGATGTGGTGAAAAAAGGGTAGTCGCCCATTTGGGTAAGGAGAGGAAGAAAATGTGGTCGCCCAATTCATGTCATGAATGAGGAAGAAAAGTAGTCAACCAATTCATGTCATGCATAAGGAACAAAAGTAGTCGCCCATATGGGATGACATGAGAGAAATGGTTGTTGCTTAGGTCTTGATCCGCTCTAATTGGTGGTCACCACCTCCTCATTGAGTTGCAAAAAGTTGCTCACATGGGATGTGTTGAGGAGGACTCCAAGAAGTGGCCTTTTATCTTTATTGAAGCTGCTCAGTGGCCAGAGCTCGCCCAAGTGATTCTCAAAGGGCTAGAACTTGCCAAGTGATACTCAAAGGGCTAGATCTTTCCCATATAATGCTCAATGGGCTAGTTATCACCCAAGTGATGCTGAAAGGGCTAGAGCTCGCACAGATATTGCTTCATGGCCTAAAGCTCACCCAACTTGATGCTTATGCCCTCCAAGTTGAGTCCTATGGTGATCATACCCAAGGCAAGCCACAAGACCACTATGTGCCTTCATGTAAGGAGATGGATGGAGGGCGAGAGTGTCTAGGTAAGAGGATCAAAGATTAGGGTGCATATGGTGAGTGGGTACCTAGCTTCCATGTGTATCTTCTCATATAAGTTTAGGCCTAGTGTTCATTTTGGTGGAGTCAATCCTAAGTTCCCTATTCACAAGGGTAGAACTTTAGCACATGTCCTTTTCCCCCATGGTAAGAGATCCTTACACTTTTGCTTGATTGCTTCTGAGGTAGCCACCCATCTAAGCCATCACAACAAAATCATTTCCTTGGTCTTCGTGATCTTGAACTTCCGAGATCTTCTTGAAACACTTCAAGATAAAGTGTTGTTAACTCAGAAATATTTCATAAAGTTCTGAAAGAAGTTGGACTTTGATTTTTGAGTTAATCTTTTCAACCAAGGGGTTGATTGAGTAAGTCAAGCATCAAGTTCCTTTGGTAAAATCACCCTTTTGACTCTAAGAAATGCACAAGAATTGCACTCCCAGTAAGGAGTCAGAAAGATTGAATGTGACATGAACTTAGTCTCAAGTGAAGCATTATTTGAATACAAAAATCATTAACAGAACCTCAGTGGGCCGACACATTGATGTTGGTTACCACACTAGTATCTTGTGGTTGGATGATATTTTCAAGTTCTTTGAATATTTTTGAGAATCCAGCTTATTTCTCTTAAAGATAGAGAAAATGCTTCAATACCTTATTGAAAGAGATCTTTGAGAAGTTAAAGTCCTGAGTCATCTAGACTTTGACTCATAGCAAGTTTATGTATCTTTGAAGTTTGAAGTGGTTGATCAGAGTTTTAGTTCTTTCTTTCCGCTTTCCGAATCTTTGGGATTTGACTCAGATATAGTGTCTGATTCTTTTCACAAAAGTCAAGGGTTAGCTGGATAGAACCAAGTAACTAAATTAAACATCCTAGATAGATGTTTGGTACCAGAACCTTTTCAAACATCGAAAAGATGATAAGTTCAAGATTAACTGATTCGTTTGAGTTTGCTTCAAGTTATAGCATAAATGATTTCCTAGAGTCTAGTATACTCTAGAATAGAGAAGTTAAGAATTGATTGACAATTCCCAAGAGCTTTCAGTTAAAGTCTTTGAGAAAAGTATCCTAAGTTGGACAAATTTTCATTTTGAATTTGAATTGGTCAAGTTATAGTATGGTTGACTCAAAGAAAATGGTAAACTTTCTCCTACAGTTTACATAGGATTTTTAAAACTCATTAAGACAAAGTAGTCCTCTAGTCGGGTGAAAAAATCAAGTAACTGTTGGATAGAAGTAAACCATTGCACAAAGATCCAAGTTAGATGTTTGGGACAACCAAACTTCAAGTTTTCCAAACCAAATTCAAAGTGAATCAAGAGTTCTCAAAAGTCTTACGAGGGAAAAGAATCCCACCTTCGTTACTAAGTCCATGCACTAGTCATGCCCAAAAATGTACTAGTAATTTGAATGTTGCCATATTGCTCGTTGGGAACAGTATGGCTAAATGGGCATAAGAACATATAGAGTTGATGATTTCGACACCCGAATAAAATCATATACATTTAAGCGATCCTTTTACTTCTGAGCTCAGGATGTATAATGGGGTCGCCTTTGAATGCTTTATTCATCTTCAGACTCCACAAACCTTGACAATTCAAGCGCAATATAATCAAACAGGTCCTCATTCGATCCAACCATCAGATGGGAAGGGATGGACACTTCTTCATACTCTTGTCTCAGTACCCTGTCTTCAGGACCACACAGCTGAACTCGGAGTACTCTGAAATTCATTGCTCCAAGATCAAGCGCATAGTAAAGCCCCTCCTCATCCCTTGTGGGAAGGTTGTCTACGTAAGTAAGAAGCATTTTTAGCTTGCTGCCTCCCTCTAAGGTGAGACCAACATGCATCTCCACAGTCATGGCATCCACAACCTGACGTAGACGAAATAGAGAGGTGGTGCACTCACTCTGGAACTCGTGTAAGATAGCCAAACTTCGGTTCCAGTACTTATGGTTACGAATGCACATGCTCACTAGATATGCCATAGCTGCACAGGCAACTGCTGCTGATGCAACAACTACAATCACCACAGTTCGTGAAGTTCTCAGAAATCAGGTGAAGAGATCAATTCTTCTACATTGCTCTTCGCTAAAGCTTTTGTAGACGGGCTAAAATTGTGCATCGAATCAAAATCGTTTTTGCACTCAATATGGCGCTACCCTTCATGAAGATAATTGCCAATTTGAATCCTCGTGTTGTAATGAAGCGTGCAGCTGAGGACATATGGTTGAAACAATATGTTTTCAACCGGGTGGTTACGTGTTCAAATCCGGATGGCTAATGAGGACTATGATTGCATGAAGAAGATAGTTTCGCATCTCTAAGCATCACCTGTGAAGCACTCATGTAAACGGTACACTGAGAAAACGAGAATAATTTACGGGGAACGAAAGACTATTAGGAAGGCTTGATGAAGATAACGAGAGAAAGGTCTCTACAAAGAAACTTATGAAGAGGGTGATGAGCTATCAAAGGTCTCCATGGAAGCTTGCCTAGTGCTCTGATACCAATGCAAGAGAATGACTAAAATGACCACCACAAGCTAGAGAGATGACTCTCCTCCCAACCAAATGCCTCTATATATAGCTCTCTCCAGGGGACTTCTTGGGCAGGTGGATACTAACCATCCATGTGTCCGCCATGTAAATGCATGTGCGCCAAGTGTCCCAATTAACTCGAGTTAACTCAAGTGGATGCTTCTAGAAGGCTCTAGTTCTCTTTGGGCAAAATACTCTCCCCATGTCCACCATAGGGATTGAACCCAAGACCTCCTCCTTCCTATCCTTGAGACTTAACCACTAAGCTAAGTGGATCACTTGTTCACAAGAGCACAAGACCTCCTAGTAAGTCTAAACTCAAGATCTTTGGTCATACACACGGATGACCAAACGGTGTCCGATTTCAGATCTGTCTGAACGGGCCAGACCCTTGGATCATAGAATTACTTTATTACATTCTTCCCCCCTTGGAAAAGAATCCCACCTTCGTTACTAAGTCCATGCACTAGTCATGCCCAGAAATGTACTAGTAATTTGAATCCACCTAGTTCACATGTTTGCGCCTAGATCGCACAT
This sequence comes from Ceratopteris richardii, assembly GCA_020310875.1. Lineage (NCBI taxonomy): Eukaryota > Viridiplantae > Streptophyta > Polypodiopsida > Polypodiales > Pteridaceae > Ceratopteris > Ceratopteris richardii. Next base: position 139,759,214 of record CM035406.1, read on the forward strand.
CCAAAAACTGTGAATTGGCTAGGGATGTGTTTAGATCCACCCTTATTATTCTTTCACTAGTTTGTACTTTGTCCAGTTCATCAAAGTGCAAAATGAGACACTGTTTTGAATCATTTGGGTAGGGACGCCACCATAGAGATGAGACATTTTCTTCCAGTTTTAGAACATGACCATGTTCTTCCAGTTTTAGAACATGAGGCTCAAGGGTTGCCTACAATATGTATATAGCTCTATTTTCGAGGACAAAAATATTTTCCAAGGGTGGAAGAATGTAATAAAGTAAGTCCATGATCCAAGGGTGTGGCCGGTTTAGACGGATCTGAAATCGGACACTGTTTGGTCATCCGTGTGTATGACCAAAAATATCGAGTTTAGACTTACTAGGAGGTCTTGTGCTCTTCTGAAGAAGTGATCCACTTAGCTTAGTGGTTAAGTCTCAAGGATGTGAAGGAGGAGGTCTTGGGTTCAATCCCTATGGGGGACATGGGGAGAGTATTTTGCCCAAAGAGATCTAGAGCCTTCTAGAAGCATCCACTTGAGTTAAATTGAGTTAATTGGGACACTTGGCGCACATGCAGTTACATGGCCGACACATGGATGGCTAGTATCCACCTGCCCAAGAAGGTAGTCCCCTGGAGAGAGCTATATATAGAGGCATTTGGTTGGGAGGAGAGTCATCTCTCTAGCTTGTGGTGGTTGTTATAGTCATTCTCTTGCAACAAGCTATATAACAATTCTTCTACTTTGCAATCCATTGTCATAGATACATGTTCTTTTCCAAGTACAATGACTACACATTCTCCACCTACTCAAACTCATGCATTGATTGCCCTTACCTTTAATGAAAACTTTCCAAAAATTCTCGTACCTTTAACATCTTCTACTTTCTAGAACCTTTCTGCTCTGATACCACTTGTTGATGTATAAAACATCGCAAGAAATGAAATAAGATGACACTTGACAACCTCTATGGTCACCACTAACTCAATGCTTCTCCAAACTTTGAGAAATGATTGCTTAAACTAAGAACTCTACTTCTTCAAAAACCTCTAGTCACTAAAATGATATACCTTCACTCTTTTGATTATTTCTCTTAGCACATATATTTTTTATCAATTTTTCTAGAATGAAAGTAGAAGAGAAGAGCTTTACAACAAGCTATTAGTTGCTAAAAACACTTCACTAGGCACCAAGTTATGGCCTTCACAAGATGACTATGTCTAACTATCAAAATAGGAAATTTTGCATGTTTAAGTAAAAGCGTCCATCTAAAAAATAAAAGTTTTCAACTTAGCATCAACTTGCAACAAGAATTCAATGCCAAGCATCAAATTGGTGTGTTTTCAGCCACCTTTTTAGCACCTGAAATAGCCCCGTGAACCACAAGTATGAAGAAAACTACTTTTATGTGGGAATTCGATGCCAGTCATTGACTTTACGCTAAAACTCGATGCCAGGCATCGAGTTGGTTCACAAACCTCATGATTTCAACAAGCTAAACCAAAATATGATGCACATGGAAGAAGAAAGTAACTTATCAGCTCAAACTCGATGCCAGGTATTAAGTTGCTTGGAAAACTTGAACTTTTGAACTCATTATCACAACATACAAAACATGGAGATGGAGGAAAGAGTCTCATACATAGAACTTCTACATTTCTTCTGATAACCATGGAAACTCAAAAACTTTACAGGTGCTTTCTCTCTCAGAGAAGCCTGAATATTTCTTAGTCATACAAAATCTCTCTTTGTGTCTTATTCTATCTCTCTAACTCACAGTGTCTATTGATACAAACTAATTTATATAGATTTTCTCAATCTCGTGACTTTTGAAAATTCTAGAGCTAAAGTTAAGTCTAACTTTACAAATATAGTACATGTGTGAAATTGTCCCTTCACATAGGCATGCGCTTTTCTTCTTAGACTTTGACCTTCAAATTTACGTTGAATTTGTGATTGGTGCTCCAATAGTGGCAAGGTTATCGGTCGTTCAATGTCAAAAATGCATGCATTTAGGGGTTATTACAGACATCTATGCTAACTTCAATACCCCACTCATTTTCATTTATTTAAGAATCAAAGTCTCCTTTAACTTGTGTTAGGCAGAACTTTTCCAAGGGTTGGTCTTGGGGTAGAGATGGTAATAAAAAATTCCCTATGGCATCTTGATCTAGCACCAATTATAAAGTGTGAACCAATAATAACATCTAAAAAAATTGGTTTTGACAGTGGATCATTGAAATACTCATTTGAGATAGCTTTCTCCCATATTGGTTGTAAGTTCTCTAAAAATATTGAACAAAGAATTGAAATCATACCCATTTGTTATTAAAATCTCTGTTTGACCAACTAGAGGGTCTTCTATGGCTATCTCACGTGAGAAGTTGCTAAATTTTGGATGCATAAAATGAAATATTCTTATATAGGTATGGAACCATAGACAATAGGTATGCTACTAGGCCCTATTGTTTCCATACCACTCTCTCAAGATCTACTGGACAAGGAATGCACATGTTAATATTGTTAGAGACACAAGATCCTAGTATGGCAAGACCATGTTCCCTTTCCAATACTGACATGAGTTCCCATACTCATCCCCTATCATGCATTGTGCAATTGATCTTTGACAATGTTTAATGCAGGTCTCTAGACAAGCTTAAATGCACACTTTGGTTTGTGCATGTTTTGAGCATGGTGCAAGCAATCTAAGGGAAGGTCATCTAGGTCTTTTTCATGGTTGGGTTTATCATCACAAAATTTTTGTGTAAGGTTGTGCTTCCATATGGAATAACAATCATGTGTGGAAGAATTCCAATTATTTTTTTATTACATGAGACATGTTTTTGCAATGGTGGAGGTATGTGTACATTAGAGGAATGTAAATTAGGAGATATATTGAGTTGTTCTTAGAGCTATTTTGGCTCCCATTTCCAAATAGTTGAGCGATGATGAGTACAAGTTATGAGGCTTAAAGGAGATTTGAATATAAGATGATTGTGGCAATCATGGGGACTTGGAAGCATGCTTTGGGTATCCAAATGCAGGAAGCATTAGGGCATGCCTTCAAAAATTGCATACATATCCAGATCTATCTTGTCATACTTGTTGATTGCCTTGAATTTGGCCATTTGGCTTACTTGTTATTGTGGTTGTGGCTTCTTCAGAGGAGAAATTGGTTGTCTGCCTTTCATCACCCATATGTATTTGATGTTTGGTGAAATTTTTTTTGTTGTCAAGAGCTTCCATTCTTGCTTATGTTTGCTTTGTGGGATACCGAGGGGTCCCATGAACGGATCTTATACCTGCCTTCACTTGTATTCTAAATGCAGTCAAGCTTAATCAAAACATTAGATCTCTATGATTGAACTTCCTTATTTTTTTTACAATTTATTCTCTAATCCCTTCTAGACATGGGATTAGGTGATATAACTATTAATATTTTAAATACCTCTATACGAAACTCTAGAAGTTATGTCAACATTGAAGGAATTCTATGCAAACCCTAAAAAGATTCATTGGGCAAAACTAAACCCCCATTTTGTATTTTTTATCATGGACATAAGTGAAGGGGGCATTAGAGCATTCTAAGAATGCCTTGAATAATTTTGCATTGCCTAAAGTACTAAGTTTAACAATTAGAAATGAGCTAGTTGTGAAGAATTATGAGCATTAGGACCACCACATGCTTGAGAGATGAGTCTCTTCCAAACATTATGCCTCTATATATAGCTCTCTCAAAGGGTCTTCCCTGGGCATGTGGATACTAACAATCCAAGTGTTGTCTATGTAACTACATGTGCACCAAGAGTCCTAGTTAACCAGAGTTAAGTCAAGTGGATGCTCCTAGAAGGCTCTAGAGATCTTGGAAAATCACTCTCCCATGACTCTCATAGGACTTGAACCCAAGGCCTCTTACTTCCCATCCATATGACCTAACCACTAGGCCAAGCACCTTTGCTTGTTCAGAGAGCACTTTCACCTTTGGTTAAGTCTATTCTTGAGACTTTGGTCCTACATGAGAATGACCAAATGGTATTTAATTGACTAACCCTAGCCTTTAAAGAAATGACTCAGATACTCTTTTTGAGTTAGATTCAATGATTTTGGGAAGTGAGAAAGAAGCAAAACTTTGTGCAACCAATTTCAACTTCTAAGACACTTAATCTAAACTGAGTCAATCTATACATGACTGAAGATTTTAAGTTTTCAGAGATCTATTTCAACAAGGTATTGAATAATTTTATCGATCTTTAAGAGAAGTAAATTGTTACCATTAGTGTCCATGTGAAAGGCCAAATTGTTGATACATTTTGGTAGTTATACGTGTGAACATACTTAGGACCATCGGGGCACTTTTTTCCCTCTTCTTTTCTTTCCCTCAGCTTCTATATACGCATATGACCCTAACGAGTGACTTATCTTTGCACATTCACTTGGTAATATACTCATTATTGTGTGTTGTGCTTGAAGCTTCTTCCTCTTCCTTGTGTTGTTTTTTGCGTGCTTTCGTAAACCTCAAACTCCAAAAATTGGTATCAAATCAGGTCATTGTTTCATCTAGATCTCAAACTCAAGGTGATTGGGGGTTCAAAACAGCTGCTATGTGATGTCCAAATTTTGATCTGAGCTTGTTTTTGCCTTCAAACGGACTATGATTGCTTTGTAGGCAATTTTTTCTTTTTATGCCAAACATACATATAGGTTTCGACTCGTGAGTAGAAATGCCCCAAAGTCTACTACATGTTTAGCAAAGCTCAACAAGGTAGTTTTGTTCAAATTTTTGAGATACAATCATTTTTTTTGCATCAGGGTATTTTAGTAAGTAGCCATGGCTAAAAGCAATGATGTATTTTGTATGTTGGCTATTGTGGACAAGTTGGATGGTACCAATTACCCATTATGGGCATATATGTGTGTCATGTATTGGTGGAAAAAGGACTATGGAATATTGTGGAGGGTGTTGAAAAATGGCCACTACACCTACAAATATAGTTATTGAAGTCAAATTTGTTGATGATAGATAAATACTTCATGATCTGTCAAATGGAAATGTTATCATTGCTTCTGGCATTTCATGTCGTGGGCTATATAAGCTCATAGACAATACAAAATCTTTCAATGATTCATCATGCGTAGTTCAAGATTCTCAGGCTATCTCATATGAAAAGCTTTGGCATGCACACTTTGGTCATCTAAATTTTTCTAGTTTGCTATGCTTGTAGAAATCTGAAATGGTGTGGGGGGTGAGTATATCTCAGATGAATTCTGCCTTTTCTATCAATTTAGAGAAATTCATAAAGAGTTTGTACCCTAGTACAAAATGGTTTAGCTGAAATGATGAATAGAAGTATTCATGATAGAGTAGTTTCTATGCTGCATCATCCAAACCTTTCATAAAGCTTTTGGGCAGAAGCAGTATTAACTGTAGTTCATGTGATGAATCATTCACCTTGTACTGTCAAAGGTCTACAAGTGGCACAAGAGTTATGGATAGGGAAGCCACCATATTATGATCATCTTTGAGTTTTTGGGTGTGAATCATATGTTCATATGCCCAAGAAACTTAGAAAAAAGTTGGACCATAAGTCAAAGAAATGCTATTTTTTTAATATGGTTGAGAAGGCCAATTTGGATATTGCTTATGGGATCCTGAAACATGGTCAGTGATGAGAATTAGTGATGTCATTTTCAATGTCTAAGATGCATAAACAATAAATTAAGGAGTTTAAAGTGAGAAGGGCAGTCTTTAAGGATACTAGTTCCCTAGTTAGCATGCATAAAAATGCTACAATAAGGATGTTTAGGAGAATGTCCAATCAGATTAGTATGCAAATGTCCCTGTTTAGCAACCATTGGAATGTTCTAAACGCATCTCGTATCCACCTAATAGATATATTCTAGGTTTGGATTTTGTTATGCCAACAGATGTTGGTGAGCCTTCTTGCTACAAAGAGGCTATGCAGACAAAGGATCATGTCAAGTGGGAGCATGCCATGGAGATTCTATTCACAAGAATGGTAGGGATTTAGTACCTTTCCCAAAGGGTAGGAAAGCTTTACCATGTAAATGGGTATATAAGCTAAAATTCACATCAGATAGTGCTTCTCCAAAGTATAAAGCACCGCTTGGTGCAAAGGGTTTTAAGCAAAAGCATGGTGTTGATTTCGAGGAAATCTTCTCCTCAATAGTCAAGATGACTACACTACACATGCTGCTTGGATTTGTAGCAGTGGAGGACATAGAGCTAGTCCAAATGGATGTGAGAATCACTTTCTGTCATGGAGATCTTAGAGATGAGATCTACATGAAACAACCAAAGGGTTCTGTAGTTCCTAGCAAATAAAGTCTAATTTGTAAGATGAAGAAGAGCTAATATGGACTTAAAAAGCCCCCTAGACAATCATACCAAAAGTTTGATGCTTTTGTGAAGTCTTGAGGCTATTGTTGAAGCAATGAGGATGATTGTCTCCACACAAAGACATGCTCAAATGGTAGGTTGATATGCTTGATACTTTATGATGATGATATGTTAATTGCTTGGAAATCCTCTATTGACTTGTCATTTTTAAAAAATAAGTTGAGTGATACATTTGATATGAAGGATTTGGGGGATGCCAAACATATTCTTGATATTCACATTACTCATGATAGGAGTAAAAGATGCATATACTTGTCTTAAAGTGAGCACATATCCAAAGTCATTCATAGGTTCAACATGCAGAGTGTCAAGGCATTGAGTACACCTTTACCCACATATGTGAAATTGAGAAAGGATGGTTGCCCCAAATCAAATGCAAAAAAGGAATTCACGACCATGATTCCTTATCAGTCTACTATTGGTAGTATCATGTATGCTACAGTAGCTACAAGAAAAGACATTGCATTTGGAATGGGAGTTGTGAGCACATATATGTCTAATCCTAGAAAGAAGCATTGGGAACTAGTCAAGATGATTTTGAGATATCTGAGTGGCAGTAAGGATAAATGTGTATGCTTGGGTAGAGGAAAGGCACCCCTTATTGGTTACACAGATTCTGATTATGCAGGTTGTGTAGAAAATCCCATACCAATGTATACTTTCTCCAATCGATAGAAGCACATCCTTCTTTTGGGCCTTATTTCTATGTCTTTTAAATGTTCTTTTGATCATTTCTAATGATACAACCTAAGAATAAGATGTTATATGCTCTTTTCACACCTACTTAGTTCTTGCCAAGATCTTTTTAGGCCAAAAATGTAGGGTATCTCTAGAACCTTGTACCTCTTTTTGCTTGATTTTGGAGAAATTTGATTCCAAACTCTATCTTAATAATTATTTTATGTTTTAAAAGGTACATTTGATGAGTCATTCATGAGCTTATTTTCAATACTTGGAAAAACTCTATAGTAGTTTCAATCACAACCACTTGCATAGCTTTTTCCAAATTTGATCAATTGTTGGTGATCAAGCCATAATAATAAAGACCTAGTCTTTATTTTTAATATCTCTTGCACTCTCTTATAAATCTCATTGGCTTGCCCTAAGAATTTTTTGAGAGACATCCCCCTCAACTCAAGTCTAAGCATCTACTAATGCTTTTCAGATTCCAAAGCTAATAATCTCTCCAAGATTGATACACCTTTGGGTTATATCAATCATTTGACTTGAGCACTAGTACTAGTGGTTTGGGGATTTCTAGGGAACTACTTACTCTCCATCTAACTTGCACATGTTTTTTTTCCACTCCTAATGAAAAATTCCACTTTTTAAGTACTTGATCTTTGAATTCTCCTCAATACTCAATGTCATGAAAAAAGAGTCATCTTTGAATTCTTTGCATCTCTTGAATGATCCTTGGAAGTTATTGGGTAAGACTCTTTAACTTGTTGCTTGATTTGTGTTCACTTCCTTAGTTTCAAACTAAAGGATGGATATAAACGTAAGTTATGATTTCCCATACCATCATAAAGTTTGACATGAAATTTTATTTACCTTATATGTGATATTTATTCCTTTATGTCATTTCTCGAGTTTGAAACATTGGTTATTGTCATTGGCCAATCCTTCTTTGCTTCTTTTATACTTTAAACATCTTATTGTAGCCCACTTTGGATGCATAATTTTAAAGTACAAGAGTCTTACTTCACAGTGCTATGTTGCTTATGAACCAATGTACAACAAACACAAATCCTTCTCTTTTATCATTGAAGAATCTACTAGATTTTTTACTAGGAACAATAATTTTCTAATACCTTGAAAGATTTCAAGGATTAAAATTTGCAAATAACTTGTCCAAAACATGTCCAATCTTCTTCTTTAACAATGCAAATCAAGATATATCTTATACTTTGGTTTTCTTTATGAAGCTCAATTATACTTAAGATCGATCTTTACTTCACCTATGAATCTTAGAATAATTAGATTGAATTCATACTTGACATCGATTATTCAAGGAATGGTCTTTTAATTCTTCATGGATCAATCAAGCTCAAAGTGACACTTTGAATTAGTGAATGATTTCTTTAGCATGATAAAAAATATGGTGCATTCTTGTTCTCTTTAGATGCACGTTAGCTCAAAAGAATAGAATTTTTATCCTAGGGAAAGGTCTATTACTTTGGATTTTAGTATGCCTTAATGATGAATCTTTTCAGCATTTATCTTGTAGGTATTCCTTCAATATTATGGCTTACTTAAGTGTAAAATTTATATTTAAATTTATAGAATAGTTACATAAAGAACCATGACCTTAACTATCCTCATAATTTATATGCCTATTATTTTTATCTATTTCAATAAAATATATGTTAACTCTTTAGAGTTTGTTTCTAAAATCCTTAAAGTTCTTGCTTTCTTATAACTTCATACCTCATTTTTTTTATTAATCTCGTATAATGATGATCTAATGAAATTCAATTTGTAAGCTTTAGACAAGATTGTTTTGCTTCCAATCTTGTTTTGAAGGTCTATTTACCTTCCAAATTAAATTATACTTCTAATTTAAACTTTAATTCTATATTCAATACAATGCATCTTTTCATGCATGCATCTTCAATCCTTTCACTTGGGTGCATGCATGGTGTATGCAAAGAACCAAACTAGTGATTTTAGTCATGCACATGCACGTGTTTGCATGCATGTAGTTTCATGTAGTTTCCTTTTGTACTAAGAATGTTTGACATGCATAATCTTGATGCATTTCTTTCCTTTATTTTGATGCACAATGATATGAAAACGTATATACTTTGTGAAATAAAAACATAATCTAATGAAAGGAAAGCTTGATTTTTGCTATAAGAATCATTTTTTGATTTACAAAAATTCTTTTAAAAACAAGCTCTTATTGAATGCATGCTAGAGGTTGAAATGATTAATCTCATCACCTTAGTCTAGACTTAGACTATTCTATTGAAATATTATTTATTTCAATATTCTAATAAAGTTAACCATAAAGTGATGAAAAAAATATCAAACAAGCATTGAAATCAAGCATCAACTTGGAAAATAAATATCTCATCAACAAGCTATTTCCATCTTTTGTCTTGAGAAGAGCCATCATACTCCTCATTGCTTCTCTAAGAGGTGACCAATAAGAATAAATTCTATGTCCATACCTACTAAATATCCTCCTTTTCTAGCGATCTTTATGTCATTTTAATATAAAAAGATATTTTCAATAAGCTAAAAATCATAAAAAAGGGGACACTCGAGGAAAGAGCAGCATGCACCTAAATTTGACTAGCTTGTAGGTCATCACTGGCTGGAAACAGTGTTTGGAGTGTCTACTTTGGATGCTCTTCAAAGACAATTTGCAAATAAATTCTCAACTTTGAAGCTATATGCATGTATCAAAATCTCCAAAGAACGCATGTAAGGCAAACACAACCAATTTGAAGAGCATATGATACCTTTTGAGAGGGAAGGAAAATGCCCTCTTGCATAATTCTCAGATCATTATAAGATGGAGTACACGAACTTGTTTGCTACAAATTATGTGCAAATGAGTTTGAATTTAGATACGTATTTTAACACACCTCAGAAAGACCCTCATACCATTTAGAACGCATGTTACTTCACGTTACTTTACATACAATTTTAATCCTCTCTTTTCTAGTTTGAGAGATGGGTGCACCATTTCATACATTGGTACGAAGTTCTCATGAGTTTTATGATTAAAACTTGCACCATCATACTAAACACAAAGATCTTCTTTACAATGATCTAAAAATCACTCAAAACGAACAATATGTATTTGTGACCCATCCAAAAGGGAAGTACATGAACTTGTTTGCTATAAAGTATATGCAAAGATGTAGATTTGGCGATTGATAAACTTATATTAAATGGATTCAAATTCAGATATGACGTTTCACATCTAATATAGAATCTCATACCTAAGCAAAGCAATTAGAATTAGTGTAAATGATCACTTTGTCAAAGAAAAAATGTATTCGAAGATGTTCAATTCAACTTATTTTACAAAAAATCATCTCTCTCTCTCTATCTCTCTCTCTTTGAGTTTTGCAAACAGATAGGTGAAACCTTTTCATGAAATAGTATCAATTCACTGGCATTTTTATCATGAACATTTTCATAATTGTACTAAACTTGACATTAGAATCACTTCAAATGATAGAGTTATTTTTGGGTGTGTGAGAGAGTGAGGAAGGATACAATGCACACACAAGCAAAGAAGGAGATCGACACAAGAAGAGACACGATGGCTGAAATAGCTCTCTCTATATAGAAAATAGAAAATGAAAAATAATAAGTAATTCCACCCTCAACGGATACAAATTGCTTGTCAAGATAATAGATCAAAAGAATAAGACAAATAATATCAAAGGTATGTTGCAAATTAATGACAAACATGGCCAAATGAATAGAATTTCATCAACATAAAGAACAAAAACTATAAGTTCAGCCCTACCTTTTCATACATAAATTGTGATTTTCATTGGTTACATGCAAAACCAAGTGCAATCAAGTGCTCATGTATTTTTTCATACCATGCATGCGGATCTTGTTTAAATCCATAAAAAGCCTTATGCAACCTAAAAAACATATGCTATTGACCTTTGATGGAAAATATGGAAGGCTGGTTCACATGAACCTATTCTTGCAAATTACCATTCAAGAAAGTTGTTTTTTATGTTCAACTCATGCACTTTTCAACCATGATGAGACAACTCACATTTACTCCCAAGTATAGTTTTCATAATAGAATCCAATTACGATGGCATTCTGATCATCAAGTTGAATCATCACATTCGTCTTCAAAAGTGAGTGGTTCTTCATTACATGGAATTGCAATAAGACGTGCATCCACAAAATTACTTAATGCATGAAGATAGGTTGATCTTGTAGAAGCAATTAAATGAGCACTCAATGTGTTATCTTACAATGTCTTTTTCCACCATTTCAGCATAGCTTGTGCATTTGTAATAGACATGCCTCCTTTGTATAATACAATGTGAAAATGTACATCATTTGTGGGCCACATTGGCTATGAATTTTCAGCCTTGCACAAACTTATAAAAAATATACATATTTTGAATTCTCGTTTGCAATCAAATGAACCTTTAAAAATATTTTAGCAGTCCTTTGAGCAATGTAAAAATGAATGATGCATCCAGAATGATTTCATCAATGTTTGTCAATTGCTCTTTCAAATCTTGATGAATATAATATATACATTTGTTGACACATTATCTGCCATACATATAATTTCAAGGCTTTCTCAAGTAAGCAACATGTGCTCTACTATGCCCAATATACAAAGATGCAAGAGTATCCCAAGATTTTCTTGAAGTAGTGCATGATTGGATGTGTGGATGTTGCCAAGTAAAGAAGCACAGAAAGGGAGCCCCAAAAATTTTCAAATTATGGGCATCAATTTTCTTCTTCAAATGTCTATGAAAATCTCATGAAGCCATGTAAATGCACTAGAGGAGTCCTCTAGATGCATAAACCCCAAACATTGTATCATAGCCCTTGTAATATAGTAGGAGATTAGAGTTGTCCAATAAAAGTGCAGTCTCTTGTGTGAAAGGACCATTTTTGGTGCACTTGTGTATAAGTCACTTGGTGACACTTTATAAAGACTTTTTGACATTCTGAGTAGAGGAGAACTCAGATTTTTGAATTTGCCTCTTCTTCCTCTTGTATCGCTTTTCTTTGAGTTTGCATGTGTGATTGTAGCTTGGATTGAGTACATGGAAGTGTTGTCTACCCATTTCATTGCTTTTCTGAAGGGTGTAATGTGTGTGTGAAGCTTGAGGAGGTGTGTGGTGAAATAAGTGAATTGCGCAGCTCAGTTTTTTGCCCATAACTTGAAGTAGGTTTGTCAGAATCGGAACAATATGACTATTGGATGCGTCTCGTTGAGAGCTTTGAAACAAACCTGCTATTCACCATATTCCGAGTTTGGAACTGAGAGAAAAGTCCGTTTTTGTGCTTCCTATTGTTTCATGTATCATGACACCATTTTCACCTGTGTGAGCGATGAATGTGAGAGTTAATACTCATCTGCATGCAATGGTAGCTACTTCACTTCATTGACCATTGTGTAAGTGCAAGTTTTCATACACTCAGTTAGGTTCAAGATACTTTTCGGGATTGATAATGCAAATGTGTGATCCCTACTATATGTACTTGTTGGTGATAGAGGGATAGTCTCTTTTGTCACAAGTCCCTAAGTTGTCACTTACCTACACACGTTTTTGGTGCTGTTGTCGGGAAGGTACGAGTCCAACCGAGGTACTTATTTGATGGTAAGAGCTTCTAGGAGGAGGTATGAGTTGTGAAGAGGTGAGTACTCTACTTTGGTAAGTCATTTCTCATTGCACTTATTACTTCTCACTTGGAAAATGTGTATAGTAAGTTGTGAGACCTAGGGAAGTGAGAGTGAGCGAGTAGGAGTAGAGTGTAGAGAGGAAGGAGTAGGAGGAGAGTAGGTAGGTAGATCCCCCAAAAATCCCAAAACGTTTTTATTTTCGTACCTCTTAGCCTTGGGCTAGCCCAGGGGCATAAAAACCAAAACAATTCGTTGAGAAATTCACTTGTACGTACAAGTATCGTGGAGCTTTGACGACCAATATCACCGGGGTGGTATCGTGTGAGGTTACAACCCTCTAAAGTAACTAATCAGTGGAGAAGCCAAGAGAGAGCATTAGTGAGGTGAGATCAAGTGGAGTTTCAAGTTAAAATCAAATTAAACCTACTTAAAACGTGATCGGGGTTACAATGGGTATCGTGACAGGAGTATCATGGGACAGAGGGAGAATTTTGATTGACACAGGCACTTAGGGGTGGAGAGGAGTGCACAAGGAGCACACTCATGCAGAATGTATTGTAGAAGGCCAAGTATCATGTATCATGGAAAATAGTAAACAACTTGATAGTCTAAGAAAAGAAAGATTAATTTGGGCCAAGTAAACTCCCAGAATAAACCCAAATTAGGGAGACATTTCCTGACTTAGGTATTCAGTGAATGAACATGCGCTCAAGACATATTCTAGGAAGCCAACATAGTGTCATATCATCAGCATGAAGTGTAAATCTACCTAGTGCCAAATCCCATTACTCTGACACCTCTAGTGAGTTAGATGAAGAGGCTAGAATGGCTTCTAAAGACATGCATAGCTCTGTGCCCTTGGCACGATCCATGTCTATAATTGAAGGAGATTATAGGACCTCTCTCAAGTATATGAACAACAATCAGCATGATTTGCCAATTTACATAGACGGGTTAAATAGATCAGTGGCAAGAATAAAGAAAGTGAGTGAATCTAAGATAGTTCCTCGACTTGCGGTAACATATGAAGAAGGATTCTACATGGACAAAAGGGGAGAAATTTATGCAGTGATAGTCTGTCTTGAAACCATACGTGAACAACAGGAAAATGAGAACGTAGATCACCCTAATGGAGAGAATAACAAAAATAGGATTTCTACACCCCAAGGTAAGTCTAAAGTGAACAAAGTTTGGAGAGGTGACAAGATCCCTCAGGATGACACATTGGCAGACGTGTATATGGTAGCAGGGATGGAGAAACTACTACAACCCCTTCTTTGTTGTGGGGAGAAAGTAGCAATCCTATCATTTATGAACTACAAGATCTGGAGGATATCTCTCGAATTACCTATCTTGATAGAAATATGAGAGATTACTGACCTATGTTGGATCTAGATAGATCCCGATTAAGATATCAAGGTATTCTAGTGTTTCCCCCTAGAGACCAAGGAACCACCTCCCCAGAACCCTCAAGCAACTTACCAAAGTTATGCCTATCAGAACTTTGGACATACTCAACAACAGAGCATTCTTGTAAGGACCAATATTTAGTTTTCAATGCCAGGAGCCAACCCCAAGTATCAACCCCCATCTAGTGGAGAGCCAAGAAATAGAAATCCTGTTCTAGAGAGACCGCCCATAGGCAAGGAGATTGGTGTTCAAGTGCGACATCCAGCCATTCCTGCTATGCCCAGACCACCAGAACCTAGTAGAAGATTGCGACCAATTCAAGTGCCCAAATGTATGAAGAGCCACTATGATGGGTCCGGTGAACCTTATAATCACATAGAAAAATTCAAGCAAGTGATTCTTGTTGAGCAAGTGGAAGAATTTTTCGTTCACTATGAGTCATTTGGTTTGACTCTTAAGGATACTACCTTGGCCTGGTTCCAACCACTAGAACCCAATAGTTTCCTAAATGTGGAACAAATATTTCAGGAAATGATCGAAGAGTTCATGAAGAGTGGCACTAAGAATAACTCTCCATCTTTAATTCACAATTTCAAACACTCCCCTATGGAGTCAGCTCGACTAGCATCTAGGAGGTTTAAGCAATATGTGGATAGATGTCCAACCAAAGAAAGGCCTACATAACAGAAAATGATCTCATTATTTTTGGAAGGATTATTCAATGGATCTCTAAGAGCACGTCTACATAAATATATTCCAAACATTGAGTGAATGTTTGATGGAGTGTATAGACTTGGAAGACAACTTGTCAGAGGAATTGAAGATTCCCCAAACGATGAATAAGACTGAGAATGATTCTAGAAGCATCTCTAGTTCGAACAAAAATGTAGAGGAGATTGCAAAATTAATGGCTAAGAAATTAGGCGTGCAGGGACAAAAGAATTCACCCAACCCCTCGTTAAGGATACCTATGCTTAGGAGATGTGTACACTATGGAGGGGATCATCCTTCTCATGTGTGAAATAGAGGAATTGTCCGACCAACCCCATATGTTTACAACTGCCCACCAACATAGAATCAAGCTCAGTACTACAGTATTGAACAGAAATACATGAATCACAATAGTGAAAATTGTCCTTACAATAGACAACCTAGACCTATTCAACCATCACAATTCAGGCCATATGGATACCCAACTAGATACCAAGGAAGGGAATTTTCTAGATATCCTCAGTACTAGAACCCATGTCCAATTCAACGTCCCTACGAGTACCCAAGATACAATCCACCACAGCCGGTCTTAGGAAAACAACCACCTCACCCATAGAATGTTGTTCTAGTGAAATCCACCCAAGTAGAAGAGAACACTGAGAGAGCCCTAGTACCGACCACTTCATTGACAGGCCTTGATAGCCATAATCAATTCTATGATCAAAACTTGGGAGAATATTATGCATATGAAGCTGACTCGATGAATTATGAGCAAACCTATGAGCAACACTCTTATGGACAAGAGGCATATGACAACTCATACGGATACGCAGCTGAATATGCTGCATTAATGTACACGAATCCGAGAGTCCAAGCACCTTGTAGACCTTTGATAAGACCTCTAGTCCCTAGAGGACCCTGTTATCGTTGTGGAGGAGATCATTTCATCAGGGAATGCACTTTGCCTTACCAAGCACCACCTACGATTTGGGAAGGGTATTGTAGCGATTATGGAAAGGAGCATTTATTTAGGGATTGTCCTAAAACCCCTCACAAGACCAACCAAACAACTCAAGTAAACGTAGTAGAAGTGGTTTTTGGAAGTGACACCAAATATACAATTCCATTGAAGGCGATTACAAGAGCAAGAGCTAAAGAATGTTAGGTGTGTGTAGAAGTGCGAGAGACACACAAGAAGCACACACAAGGAGCACAAATGCAGCAAGACACACGGAGAAGACGATGGCTGGAATAGCTCTCTCTATTGATTGATGAACTGAACTGAAGTAAGAGCTGAATAATGTCCCTAAGTACAAAGTACCACCACATATGAGAGTATCAAGTATGTGGTAACATGGGGAAAAAACCTCTAGCCAGCACTAGAGTAAAAAGTACCCATGTATAGGGAAAAGGTTCACATCAAAGCTACTCGAGGAACACATAAGTGTAACAAACCCCCCTGGAGCGAATGATGTGAACACATACAAGGAGTGACAGATCAGCCCCCACAAGGTAACAAGCCTAAAGCTTTGCGAAAAGCTTCAAACTTTTCCCGTGGAAGAGCTTTGGTGAATATGTCTGCCACATTATCTTGTGTAGGCACATATACCAAATCAATATCTCCTGCATGAAGGTGCTCTCTCACATAGTGATAATGCACCTCAATATGTTTGGTCCGTGCATGAAAGACTGGGTTTCGTGCAACAGCCAAAGCACTCTGACTATCCGTGAGAATATGCGTAGCAGCATCAATCTCCATGCAAAGATCCATCAATAGGCGTCTTAGCCATATACACTCCACTGTAGCTATGAAAACTGCCCTGTACTCAGCTTCACAACTTGATGTCGCCACTGTAGGTTGCTTCTTACTCAACCAAGATATGCATGAGTCTCCAAGGAAAAAGCAATTACCACTAGTGGACACGCGAGTATCATAACAACCAGCCCAATCACTATCTGTAAAAGCATGCAAGCATGGCTGAACATCTCTGCCATAAAAGAGACCTAAGCTCAAAGTGCCTCGAAGATATCTAAACACGCGTTTCACCGCTTGCCAATGCTTAGTGCCAGGGCTATGCATGAATCGACTCAACTGGGAAACTGCATACTGTATATCCGGCCTTGTGTTGCATGCATATATAAGACATCCCACAACTTGCTGATAAAGAGAAGTGTCAAACGCATCACTGGAATCCTCAATTGAGAACCTGAATCCTGTCTCAACTGGTGTGGAAACTGGCTTACAATCCTCAAAGTCAAAACGCTCAAGTAGTTTTTCAACATACTTTGCTTGATGCATAACAATTCCCCCCTCAACGGATACAAACTGGATGCCAAGATAGTAGCTCAAAAGACCAAGATAAGTGACATCAAAAGTATGCTGCAAATTAGCCATAAGAATGTTAAGTTTTGCATCACATGACCCAGTCAAGAGTATGTCATCGACATAAAGAACAAGCACTATAAGATCAGCCCCATTTTTGCGTATATAGAGTGTGCTTTCAATCGGACTACATGTGAAGCCAAGAGCAATCAAGTGCTTATGTATTTTGTCATACCATGTACATGGAGCTTGCTTGAGACCATACAAGGCTTTATGCAAGCGACAAACCATATGCTCTTTCCCTTTCGTAGCAAATCCAGGAGGTTGCTTCACATAGACCTCTTCTTGCAAATCTCCATTCAAGAAGGCTGTTTTTATGTCCAATTGATGCACTTTCCAACCTCGATGGGCAGCCAATGCAACCACGGTACGAATGGTAGTCATGCGTTAAGTAGGTGCAAAAGTTTCCTCATAGTCAATGCCATATTGTTGCGCATATCCTTTGGCAACCAATCTAGCTTTGTAGCGATCAATGCTACCATCAGATTTTCTCTTAATCTTGTAAACCCACTTTGTACCAATAGCATTCTTTCCTTTTGGCAATTCACATAACTCCCAAGTACCATTCCTATGTATGGAATCCATTTCTGATTGCATAGCACTCATCCATTGTGGATCGTCACATGCATCTTCAAAAGAAAGTGGCTCTTCATTACATGCTGTAGCAATAAGAGAATAATCCACAAAATTATTTGATGCATGCTGAGAGCTTGATCTTGTTCTACCAAGTAAAGGTGCACTCAATTTGCTGTCCTGCAAAGTTTGTTTCAGCCACTTTGGCATAGATTGTGCACTCTTGATAGACATGCGTTCATTATGTAAAACATCTTCAATATGTACATCATGCATGGGCTGAATTTCATGCTCAGTTTCAGCCAGCAAATGTTCAGCCATATGTGGCTGGAAATTTCCAACAGTTTTGGCAATCTTTGGCTGAATTTTTTCAGCCATGTTTGGCTGGAAATTCTCTTCATTTTCAGCCCTTTGAACCTCAGTTGGCTGGTCTACATGGCCATAGTCAAGCGCACCATTTTGGAACAAAGGCATGAGTGTATCGAACACATCTTGTGAGCCAACTGTTGGTAGTTTTTTGCATTCAAGTAGAGGGAAAACTGAATTTTCAGCAAATAACACATCGCGACTCACAATAATTGTGTTTATCAATGGATGGTACAACCGATATCCCTTACTTTCAGCACTATAACCAACAAATATACATTTCTTTGCCTTATCATCAAGTTTGTGACGTTGTTGTGATGGCACAAGAGCATATGCCAAACAACCAAACACACGCATATGACTAACCATAGGCTTATGACCATTCCAAGCCTCATAAGGAGTGATGACTCTCAATGCTTTTGTAGGGCAGCGATTCAACACATAATTTGCACACATGACCGCTTCCATCCAAAACTTATGAGGAAGATGCTTTCCTTTAACCATACATCGTGCCATTTCAAGTAAAGTTCTATTTTTACGCTCGGCAACACCATTTTGTTGAGGTGTATATGGCACCGTACATTGGTGTGAAATACCTCTTTCACGAAGAAAAGCATTAAACTCATGTGACATGTACTCACCACCACGATCCGTGCATAGAGTCAAAAGCTTTTGTGAAGAAAATTTTTCAGCCATAGCTAAAAATGCTTTGAAGCAAGAAAATACCTCATTCTTTGCTTTCATAGGATACACCCATGTATGGCGATGATGCACAAAATATACATGCTTCCCAAAAGATGGAGTCTTGACCGGACCACATACATCACTATGAACAAGTTGCAATTTTCTTGTAGTGTGTGTACGACTATCTTTTGGAAAAGAAGCACGATGCATTTTTCCAAGAATGCAACCTTCACATGCATGCTTTTCAATGGACTCAAGTGTAGGCAAGCCAATAACCATGTCCTTCTTTTGCAAGTAGAGCAAACTATTGAAGTTTAAATGACCAAAACGAGCATGCCAAAGCTCCATTTCAGCCATGGAAGAAGTATGAGCAACTAAGGCATTCGAGGCAGCCCTCTTGTATGTATCCATGCGATACAAACCATTACATAATGTACCGGACATCAGGATAACATCACCATTGCTGAAATCATGAACCATACACTTATCATCAACAAAGTGTACATGAAGTCCAACTTTGGCAATCAACGGAACTGAAATTAAGTTCTTCTTGATACCGGGCACATACAATGAATTTTTCAAGAGAATCACACCTCCATTTGCAGCCGTAAGCTCAATTTCTCCTACTCCAATGATAGGATAAGAGGCATTGTTTGCACACACCACATGTCCTCCTTTAGGTGCATCTTTCAAAGAGGCAAAAAATCTTTTGCATGATGTTATGTGCTTTGAAGCACCACTATCAAAGAACCAATCCAAATCAGCCTCACTCACAACCATACATTTAGAATGTGAAGAAGCATCATAATGACATGTAACAACACATGCCCAAAAATCTTGATCCATGTTAGCTTCATCATTCTTTGCATTTGTTGAATTTTCAGCAATAGACATGCCGGATTCCTTCTTCTTTTCATTGCGTTTAGCAAGCTTTCTACACTCATCAATAGTATGACCAGCCTTCCGGCAATATTTGCATCTCTTCTTCTTTTGCAAATCACCATCATTAGAGGAATGAGTGGAAGAGGAAGCTTGAGGCTTTGGTTTTGATGAACCAAAAGCTGAACCATACTTGCTTTTCCCCTTTTGTGAGATAGCGAGTGCTTGCGTTCCTTCAATCAAACCACTCCTATTCACTCTAGATTGCTCTTCTTGCAAAAGAAGAGACACAACCTCATCAAATGCATACATATTAGGATTTCCTTTTGCAACCAAACGAAGTGTAGTAGCAAAGCTTTGAAAAGATTCTGGTAATCCTTTCAACAATGTAGAAATGAGTGATGCATCCAGAATGATCTCATCTATGTTTGCCAATTGCTCTTTCAAGTCCTTGGTGTCCACTGACTCATTTTCAGCCATACATACATCCTCAAGTTGCTTCCTCAAGTATGCAACATGTGCTTCATTATGCACGGCATACAAAGAATCAAGAGTATCCCATGCCTGTCTCAATGTAGAACATGACCGAATATGTGGAACTATATGACGCTTCACTAAAAGCGCAATCAAAGCATGAGCTTGAGAATCTTTTCCATCCCATCTAAGCTGCTCCTGTGTAGGTGGAGAAGGAGAAACCACTGTACTCGAAGAAGAAGCTCCATCTGTGACAGTAGACTGTGAAGTAGAAGCACCTCCCGGTCTTCGATCTACATCTGCCACTATGTTCCAAAGTTGTTTTGCAACAAGAACATGCTTCATCATATAAGACCACATCGGATAGTTGGTCCCATCAAGCTTGTCTTCAGCTTGAAGCATGCCAAACAAGTCATTGCTGCCCGCCATTTCACTAAGGAACAAGAATGTGACAAAATCTTCACTTCGATGAAAGCTAAAATTTCAGCTCACAAACCGTCACTCTGATGGCGATTCTGACTGCACGAATGGCTTTGAAATGGGGGTAAAACCCCAGCGCACCTGTTGGAAATGTTTCCGGGCTGCTGAAATTCATAGTTCTATGCTTCGAAGTCGATTTGCGCTGTTAAAGTGTGTGCGCGCGGTGACGCGAAAAACCGAAACTTGAGAAGAAGCTGAACTTGCTCTGATACCAATGTTGGGTGTGTGTAGAAGTGCGAGAGACACACAAGAAGCACACACAAGGAGCACAAATGCAGCAAGACACACGGAGAAGACGATGGCTGGAATAGCTCTCTCTATTGATCGATGAACTGAACTGAAGTAAGAGCTGAATAATGTCCCTAAGTACAAAGTACCACCACATATGAGAGTATCAAGTATGTGGTAACATGGGGAAAAAACCTCTAGCGAGCACTAGAGTAAAAAGTACCCATGTATAGGGAAAAGGTTCACATCAAAGCTACTCGAGGAACACATAAGTGTAACAAAGAAAGTCCAGAAGGTTAGATTCAATTGTATAAGAAACCAACAACCCAAAAACACCGATGCCTCAAATAGTGGTAGATGGAGGAGCCTGAAGAAAACTCCAAGGTAAAAAGAACTCAAAGATGGAAAGCCCAATGAGAGAAAATGAGAAGCAAGTGGACTCAAAAGAAGGAGGAAGAGAAGAGCAAAGAAGAGCCAAACCAATATAAGAGTCTGACAAACATTAAGGTTCCTAATGAAGAGAAGAAGGAGCAACAGAAGCAACAAGCTGGGTCGGTTCTAGCTGATCAAATGAGCAAAGATCTAGTCATGTGGATAAATGCATATCAATCCAAGATCAAAGTAGGACCAAGCTTGGAACAACACGAATTGAGTTACTCGAGAGAAGATTTGGAAAAAGAAAGGTTAGAGATATGCAAAAAGTTGATTGAAATCGCTCAAAACACACTAGAGAAACCTATCCAACGCCTTCCGGGAACAAGAATGCCTAATAGAGAATTTCAAGAAGGTTTAGGAGCACATGACCCTTCAGAGGATAGGAGGATTGTAGAGAAAGCCAAAAGCATAACCACTCAAAACCATGAAAGAAGTTCTATGATCCCATAAGTTGAAGCTAATCGGCTTTAAGGATCTATGGGCTAGAGTCCAAGAAGAAAGATGGAGAAAAACTAAGGGCATTGATCCGCCCTTTGAAGAATTGGATGTGTCCAAGAACCCAAGGATGATGAACCAAGAGATAAACCGTGAGGAATGTTCAGAACTAGGTAAAGAGGAATTGGAAAGCATAAACCCTCTACCTAACTATGTGGGAGAGTACGAGCGGAATTTTGAGCTTTATCATGCCCCAACAATAAGAGCAAAAGGAAGAGAATCTCAAGCAGGATGTCAGATATAGCACAAAAGCTGAAGAAGACAAAAGTGCAACACTCCATAACTTTGGAAGGATTACTAAAAATCAAACCACAAGTATAGACCAAATTGGCCAAACAAATGGGCCAAAAGGAAGTAAAGGCAGTCAACAAGGAGGCCAATGAAGATGTGCATACGGTCCGAATTTTGGTAGACAAGGTCGGAGATTTCAGTGAAGGAGATGAAGGTAACACATGCCTACCCATTACTTTTCGAGGTTACACCACTAAAGCAATCCTAGACACAAGAGCTGTAGTAGGAATATCCACAAAAGAAATATGGGAGAAGTGGGGAAAACCAACATTATGACCCACAAGAATGAACTACAATTGGGGATGGTCACAACAAAAAACCTCTGGGATTGTTAGAGAATCTTGTACTTACAACATGTGGATTAGACTTCAAGCATGACGTAATTCGATGGTGATGCACCGCAGTGCGCTCTCCTTCTTGAGTTTTGCATGATGATATCCTCGGAGTAGAAAGCTGAGCTCCTAGGGCCACACATGGTACTCCGTACAAAGACTACAAAATACACAAGAAAAACATAGTGCATAGTGAGAACGAAGATAAACTTCTTAGGTCTTACAAATGCGGTCAAACTTACAGTTTGTTTCTGACCAGGCCATTATATGTTTTATTAAAGAACATATACAAAGAAGTGTCCGGTGGCCATTTGGCCTTTCACATGGACACTAACGGTAACAATCTCCCACTAAAGGCCAATATGGCCAAAGTAACTATGAGAGAAAAATAAAGAATGATAAAGAATATCTAAGTGTAAGTATACAAACTATACCTCCCACCTGATGGGCATGTTACATAGTATACAAGTGACTGTGTAAGATCATGAATCAAGTAACCCCCATCAAGTGATAACAGTGTCGAAAGCTATCCTGTGGTAGAGCTTTAGTCAAAGCATCTACAACATTATCTCGAGTGTGAACCTTCTCAAGAATAATGTGCTTAGTGGCTAAGCAATCTCTAATGAAGTGATACCTCACCTGAATGTGCTTGGTCTTTGCATGATCGACCGGATTCTTACCCAATACAATGGCACTCTGACTGTCACTGAGCAAAGGAGGTACATGCTGAGGTAAACCCATATCACAAGCAAGATGAGAAAGCCACAGTGCTTCCTTACATGCCTCAGTTGCTGCAACATACTCTTCTTCTATGGTGAAAATAGTTGTACATTCTTGAAGACAAGATCTCCAAGAGATAGCACCCCCAACAAAATGGAAAATGTACCCTAATGTAGACTTACGATTGTCTACACAACCATCATAGTCAGAATCTGTGTAACCAATAATGGATGCTTTCCCTCTACCTAAGCATAGACACGTCCTTAGTGCTACTCAAATATCTCAAAATCATCTTGAACACTTCCCAATGTTTCTTGCCAGGATTAGACATATATCTGCTCACAACTCCCACTGCAAATGCAATGTCTGGTCTCGTAGCTACCATAACATACATGTGACTACCAACAACAGAGTGATAGGGAATTTTGGTCATGAATTCCTTTTCCTCATCTGATTTGGGATAATCATCCTTGCTCAATTTCCTCTCCCTCCATGATAGAGGAGGGAGAGGAAATTGAGAACTTTGAATAGAGGAGCGGTCAAGCTGTTGCCTTCAAGCTTCAAAACTGCCTTCTTTCTGCTAAGAACGTCCAAATATCGTATATCATTCAACTGCTCTTGAGAACTCCGAATAGAGGAGTGGTAGTGCAAGTACTGGTGGAGAGATAGAGTTCTGGTGATTGGAGAGAATAGCCATGCTGAGAGGCAGAACAAAGTGCCAAGCGTCCAGAAGAATAAAAGGAAGATTGAGCTACCTACACCTGCTAACCCGTTGATTAGAGGAGATGGATACGCAAACTTCTCTGCTCTCAAAGATCTGGAGCCAAGCGAATAGTGTGTGCTATCAGTGAATTTCAGACAAATCCTATGGGCAACATGCGTTGCTTTGAAGGTCGCAACTTGAGAAGAAATTTTACCATGCTACACCATCACCCGCTTCAAGAGGTAGCACACTGTGTCACTATATCCGAGAGATACAGGCAGAGAAATGGATATGTGGGCGAGGTAGAGGCGGCCCTATTGACTTACAAATTCACTCTTAATTCTACAGTTGTCTTCTTGTCAAGACAGACAATTCTGACCCCACTTACGCTATAGTCTTCACATGGATAGACCCGTCAAGCGTGGATGGAGTGGCCAACCATCACATGGTTGCGCAGTCATTGAGGTAAGCAATGTTGTCAGAAAGTCTAGATTCATCGAATGGTAGAGTGCCAGATTAAGCATCAATCGTGCTTACTATGAAATGGGTCCCAAATAGTTGCAGAACGTGATTACGGGAGCACTATGTTGCTCAGGTCTTGACATACTTGCAAAGTGAGAGAGAGTTAGCCAATCATCATTCACATTGACTTTCACGTATATTTTACATTGCAAACTGTAACATGGGGAGTCACTCGCAGTCTATACTACAAAGCTTCAATATTGGTACATCATATGAGAGGTTCACCCTATGATACATACTGAGATTTCTGCATTGTCAAAATTGCACAAATAAAATTTCTTCTTTTGAAGTCCTTTTATATGATATGGCGACTTCTTGTAAGGGATTAGACACCACCTTCTTTAATGAAGGTAGGACCTTCCCAATGCCATAAACTATTGAAGCTATGAATACTACCTACATATTATAGAGATTTCACTAAAGTGAAGATGTATTAACACTTTCCAAATCATATCAATCCCATGTAAAGGGACTAGACACTGCTCTTTAAAAGAGTAAGACCTTCCCTATGGCTTGAACAAATGACACTTAAAGTCCACTACAAGGCCATGAAGCTCACAAGACAAAGGCTACACCAACAACAAAAGACCCAAGAAAAGAAAAATTCTCAAAAGGTGGAAAATGGTTCCATAAGCACTACATACCCCATGATGTAAACCCTTGCACATGTCTAGGGATCCCATATATTCCTAGATCCCATTAAAAACCACTTGGATCCCAAATGTCCAAGTATATGTCTTGGGATCCCATATGTCCCAAGATCATAGGGATGTCATATGTCCCACACTTGGATCCCATATGTCCAAGTTATGTCTAAGGATCCCATATGTCCTTAGATCCTAAAAATCAATGGACTACGTGATCCCATATGTCACTAGTCCCCCATATTAAAAACAAAAGGGTCATCACATGGAGGGGGGGTGTTGAGAGTTCCATGCTCCACCCTTTTGTCCAAGTCTACTTTCATTCTCATGCAAGCACATATATCCCACATGCAAGGGAATTCTCCCAAACTCCATATAAGCAAGGCCTCCCTTCACTCCTCATAAGTCATTCCACTCTAACTCATTGCCAAGAGTGTGCTTCCTCTCCTCATGGAGTCACCATGCTCATAGAGCAATCTTTGTAAGTTCATTTCCATTTTAATCTATTCATCATGTTTTCATATCTTTTGTTCCTTCCTCCATAGTTAATTTATTTTGTGATTAATTGTAGAGTAGGAGTAGTCCTTTTTCATTTCAACATTTCTTTCATGCAGACCAACTCATTGATGGATTGTGGAAATACATCGATATTGAGGATCATCTAGGCTTTATGCTGGAAAACCAAAAACCTAAGGAAAAGCCACCTAGATGCTCATCATCAGAGCATCTTACTAAAGATGAAATAGGTGAAACGTGTCAATACTTATGCATGGAGCCAAGCTTTTAAAAAATTTGAAGAAATATATTAGAAATGCATGAATACCTTAATTCACCTCTCTTAAAAACATTAAAAGATTGGATAAATTCATCCTTTACTATGCCAATGAACTCGCCTATTTCAACTTGGTCATTTTTGGCTCATCCAAGTCAACCAAAACATGGTACATCATTAGATCATGGTCTACTTGGTTCATTTTTTTTCGACTACAATTTCAAACAAAAATTGGACTATGTTCAGATCGTAGGTGATTGTTGACATTGTAACATCACAATTCATATTCATCAATTCATGCAATTGTCTACAACTATTTTTAGAGTCCTAACACCTTTAATGCCTTTCCACTATCATAGCAGAAAAGGGGTTTTGTGTCTCTTCCTCCTCCATCACTTCATAGAATGAAACATGGCAAGAAGATTCTTCTTCATATATGACATGTACTTAATAGAATTATACATCGCACACTCCTCTCTTACCTCTTCTCTTCTATTATGCTCTACAATGGGCTCCTTTCTCACGAAATCCTATTTATTTGATTGTAGGCCAACTATCGAGGGCCTTCTCAAAGGTAAGGGAATGAGAATATTGCTATTATGTGCTCAACCAAGTAGTTTAGCTTTAGGATAGCACATGACAAAAGAAAACATAATATTCACCAATCCTAATTTAGACAACATTAGTTCATTGAATCTTGTTGAAACCCTATCTATCATGCCAAGACCAAGCACATTGAAGTTCACTACCATTATGTCAGAGAAAAGATCATGAGTAAGGAGATACAACTCTCGTATGTATCCACACATCAACATTCTGCAGATATGATGACAAAGGCATTGGATGGAAGCAAATTGAATAGGTTTAAATCAATGATTGGTTTACTAGAAATTATGAAGGACTGAGGACTCAAGGATCTTAGGCTTGGGGGGGAGTTGCTAGTACATTCGGCAAAATTCAGAATTTGAACTCAAGAAATGAGTATAAAAAGAGGAGATTTCAGTCATGGGGATTTGAGCCACTACTGAAAGTCATTGAGCTATACTATTGAGCATATCTTGAGCTCAACATATATAAGAGTAGTCCCTTACACTTCACATGTATCACATGTGCATTATCAGATACTAATTGATACATTACTTCATGATCATCTCTGTCTACTGTTCTCTATTCTATCTTCATTATTTTAGTGATCTTGCGAAAATGATTTCTCTGTGTGTACTTGATCATTTTCTCCACTTTAATCTAATATAGTTAGAGTGAACATTCTACTATATACCTATAAATTGTCATTGTTTTTGGTTCAGCCAATCTTGAAATATGAACCGATGAAGTTGAATGTGACTGCACATCATCTTGTTCCTGGAATGTCGGGATGATCCCCTTGGGTTGTTAAACTCATTGTGCGGTGGATAGTGCCTCTAAATTCATGAAATAACTTGTGTTAGTTAGCTATACACTAGAGTTAGATGTGTGCAAAAGATCTTATGTAAATTCATACCAAGTTGTGAGCTTTCAGCAAAACATTGAGCACTTGCATTCCCAAAATAAAAGGTTTCTTCACATTTATAGTACATGCAGTTATTTGTTTTGGTACAAATTTTGGGAATGATGTTCCAAATTACCTAGGGTATAAATGAATTATTGAGAAGCCAAAGGATTCTACTAAGCATTGGAGTCAACTTGGCAGGTGTAGAGTAGGTTTTGTGCAACACCACCTCATCTTTGGGCTGACCCAAACCATCACCTGACATTAATTACTTATGTATAAGTGTTCCCTTGGAAAGTGGTCAAAGTCTCAACCTCTGTCCTCTAGAGGGTAGTGGAATTCTATATACATCCCGATTTTCATGAAAAAGTCTCAAGTTTTTTTTTTAACATATGCAATGATGAATTCTGATTAGCCCCCATAACACAGTGACACTCCCTTCATCTATAGGTTATGGTGAAGCTAGAGAAGAGAAAAAGATGGCAACATCCTTGCTCTAAGATGTGATGTGATAGGAATTTGTTCTTTGAGCACATTGAATACTTCAAGTGATAAATCTCAATTTTTGGTCCTTCTATGCTTTGAAAGTTGATTCCCCCCCAATATAAGGGTAATAAAATTCACTTTTCTCTCTTCTTACGAACCAAAGAAATAGTCTCTACATCTACATCTTTTAAACAATTAGAATATCAACCATATCCATTGTAGCTTAACAAATGCAATCTTGGTTGTCTGGAGGGAGTTTTATAATGGGATTGAGTGGTTTCTGTTGTACCTTGGTTTTTCAAGCACGGAAATGTGCATTTCAATAACAACGATACCAAAATTCAAAAAGGGGAAACTACTCCTACCTAAGACTTGGCATTGATAGAGTTTGAGAGATAATTAGGGGACAATCCCTATATGAAGAAATGTTTGGGATCATGGCATGCAAGAAATGGCCCGGCCTTCCTGAGCTATTTTGTTATATCTAAGGGGTAATGTGGATTTTCACTGGCAATCAACCATGCCAGATTGTGCTCATTGGATATGGTGTTCTGGTTATTCGGTGGATGAATGTGATGGGAGCTCACCTCTAAGACACATGTCACACAACCGTTTGTTTGTCATGCCCACGGACAAAGAATCCTCATTCATCACGGCTCACAAGGTACGTTCTCCTCTCCCATCCGCTCTAGCTTCAACCTATACGCATTATTCTTGTGCTTAAATGCATAAGTAATGTAGATTTCAAGGTCCATAGATTAACACAGCTCATGAAACTAGAGGAAATAGGAGAGGGATATATATATATATATATATATATATATATATATATATATATATATATATATATATATATATATATATATATATATATATATATATATATAGACAGAGAGAGAGAGAGAGTTGTCGATATACTTTATGAATTCTTGAAAATTCAATAGGTACTTGCATTGTTTAGCTACAATTGTAGAGATAGAGAGAGATAGAGGGAGACAAAGAGAGAGAGAGCGAGTGATATATATATATATATATATATATATATATATATATATATATAGAGAGAGAGAGAGAGAGAGAGAGAGAGAGAGAGAGAGAGAGAGAGAGAGAGAGAGAGAGAGAGAGAGATAAGGCACACATAGAGAACATAAGAGAAGCCTGTGTGTTTTAAGAAGTGATATGGAACATGCATCACGTAGTTTGCGCTTCAAAGCACAATCTTTATTATTATTAAACAATTCATTCTTGTGCTTCTTAAGCCATTTACATATTTTATTTCTTTGTTTTTCAGCCTCTCAAGTACTCTAGCGAGTATTCATGGATCATCTGTCACCGTAGAGAATATTTTCGTGACAATCAGCAGGGAAGAGCAAGCCAGTGATGAACTATAGTGCCCAATTTTGATGTCGAAATCTTCTATAACGATAGATGGATGAGGATGCAAACATGAAAGTTTTGAATGACCTGGTGGATCTTGAATTGGGAAAAAAATGTCCATGTTTAATACAGAATTTTGAATCCAAGTATACTATTTGATAAAGTATTGAAGGATCAAATGCATATGATTCAACATATATATGATGAATACGAGAGGAGAGTGAAAAAGGGAACAATGAAGAATCAAGATCAACGGCAAGGTAATGTTTCATGTGTTCCAAATGGCCAAGACAAAGTTGAGAAAATCACATCCTTTACCACGAAGCTCCAATGATGACATTAATCAAAAGAAAAAAAAATCTCATCATTAAATGTATGTGTTAATGTGCATAAAAAGATTCTAATAATACTTAAAGGATCATAGAATAACAATAATTAAAGTATCTTTGTAGGTGTGATTACCTTCAACTAGATTTTGAAAGAGCTCAATAAGAAAACATGTGCCTACCTCCAATTGTAACTCTTCCACACTTAACATCTAGAGACCAGTCCTCACAAATGTGCTTGAAGAGCCTCTAGAATGATGCTTTTGGGATGGAGACATCCATTGCTTTGAAGACCTTTCTAATTTCCCTTAGGATGCTAACACTCCACTTTTTCCTTCTTTTTGTTGTTCTTCGCTAACTTTCGAAAAATGCACAAGCTTTCCCTTCCTTGCCGGCTTAGATTATAATTTTGACTCTTTCATAGCCATCTTCTCCACTAGTTTTAGGCTCCAACCTACTCTCCTGTCAGTTAGTTTGGTAAATTTCATTAGCCACTAAGAAATGATGAATGGGCAATGAATATTAGAAAATGAGATATAGAGACAGAGGAAAGCAACATTCAATTGTGTTCTCAAATGCGTATCGATTATAACTCCTGGAAGCAAAGGATGTCCTTGCATTTGCAAACACAAAGTGGCCTTCACAAATTCTCCCATTGTAAGTTTGATACCCAAAGGTATATTACAAAGTAAATGCACTCTTGAAATCCATTGCTTAACAAAAATATGATCTTAATGCTAATAGAAAATATTGTCAGACATGAGTTGTTGTGGAAACATGAGCATCAATTGCATGCTCTTCATTTAATTACTTATGTATAAGTGTTCCCTTGGAACATGGTCAAAGTCTCAACCTGTGTCCTCTAGAGGGTAGGGGAATTCCTCTATACATCCCAATTCTCGTGCATAAATCTCAAGTTTTTTTTTTTAAAAACATATGCAATGATGAATTCTAATTGGCCCCCATTACAACGTGACAGTCCATTCATCAACAGGTTATGGTGAAGCTAGAGAGGAGAGAAAGATGGTAGCATCCTTGCTCTAAGGTCCCTTGTGACCTACTTTTTTACATCTATACACAAGATGAGGCCTTTGCGAAGTGCCTAAAGCATTTCATGGCTGTTGCTAATGTTGGAGCAAGTCTATGACAAACCTAAGTATTGGCTTGAGTCCCACAGAGTCATAGAAGAAGCTTTAAAATGAAGACAATGTAAAGTTCACTTGTGAACTACCTCTTGTAACGTTTTGAAGTTTAACTTGTAAAAGTGAAAGAACCTTAAATGGTTGAGTCCACTTGATCAAAAGACGAAAGAGAAGCCAATAATTCGTGATTTGTGGTAGTTGGATAATCAAATCAATCACTAATAGATTGAAGAGTGATTGAGGGAAGTTAGGCTCCCAAGATGAACTATAAATACATGGCAGTTTTAGTCGTGGTTATGAGAAGACCTCCA
This sequence comes from Ceratopteris richardii, assembly GCA_020310875.1. NCBI lineage: Eukaryota > Viridiplantae > Streptophyta > Polypodiopsida > Polypodiales > Pteridaceae > Ceratopteris > Ceratopteris richardii. Next base: position 139,790,223 of record CM035406.1, read on the forward strand.
AGAGTTGCACTTTATGCCATATGAAGGTGTGGTTTCAAGGCACACATGTGTATCCGTAAGTCCATTGTATTGTACAATCAATATACTTTCATTTTCATGATCATTTGAGTTCATATCTTCATGTTCTTGTGAAGTGTACTGTTCACTCCCATATCTCTTAGTTTTCTCAGTCAGATTGCAGAGATGATTTCTCTGAGCTTGGTGAATCATTTTCAGTGATTTCACTTAGTAATGTTAGCTCTATAGGTCTACTATATGGTCACAAATTTTCATTACAATTGGATGTTTCAATCTTCAGCTATGATCATTTGACGTCAACTCTGTCACTTGGTTTTCTTCTTCTCTGTCAGCACTCTCTCAGAACAATCATTTTGTCAGAGCTGTTTCTAAGTGTGTACTTCACCATTTTTCTTTGAATTAAAGCTTTTTAGATTCAGCATACTGTCTAGTATGTGCTTACAAAATTTCATAATCATTTGGTTCTTAAAGCTTGAGATATTTGCATTTTATTGATCATGGGTCTGAGTAGTGTTGCAGCTCGGGAAAATCGGGGTCATCCTATGAATTGCTAAGTTTGTTTCTCTTTGTTTAGTTCATCTTTTTTGCTCAAATCACTCATGATTGTTATCTTACTAAGTGTATAAGAGTTCCCCAAAAGGAATTAAGTTAATTGCTGCTGTGGCCAGAGAATTGTTTAAAACTTTAGACAAGTGTATGAACATAAATAACAAGTTTTTGGCTCTTGAATCTACTCCAATTTCCATGCAGATAGCATTAGGTTTTCAATATTCAAGGAAAAAATGCTACAATAATGTGCCAATGTATTTTGTTCGACATAATGCTTTTGCCCCCCCCCCCCCCCCCCCAAACAACTTGCATAAAGTAAATGCCCAAATAATGATGCAAGAGCCCTAAATCTAACATCTCAAAAGAGGCACACAAAGGAGCCTTAAACACATTAATATGTTTCTTGTAAGTATGAATGAGTAGGATTTTTATCAACATATATAACAATTATGAGGAGTACATAATTTGCATTCTTAACATAGAAGGTGCTCTCTGTTGGCTAGCAAGTAGGCATGAATCATTTCATACCAAGTAGTTCGTGCTTTCCTCAATCCATACAATGCCTTTTTCAATCGAATACTTTGATTTTATTCGTTTTCAACACAAAACCATGGGACTAATATATATTTACTTCTTCACATAAGTCACCATTCATAAATGCAATCTTAATGTCCAAAAAATGCCCATTGCAACATGATGAGCTACAGATGTGTAGATGCTATGAACAGTCGTCTATTGGCATGTAAGAGGAAAGTCTCACCAAAATTGATTCCCTTCTCTTAAGCATAACCTTTTGCAATAAGCCCAGTCTTATACCTAATGATTGTTCCATGAAGCTTACATTTTAATTTGTATACCATTTGATACTAATAGGACTTTCGTGAGGAGGAAACTCGTACAAATAGCAAGCAATATTCTTCATAATAGGATAAAATTTTGATTGCACAGAAGTCATCTAGTTTCTTTATTTTATGAAAGTTTGAATGAGTATGATATGAAAAGGATGGATCTAACTTTCTATCTCTCAAAGCCTAGACTATGAATTTAGGCATAGTTTTTGCCTCTTCAATGTTAGATTTCTCATCAATAAGTCCATCATGTAAATCTACACCATAACTAGCATGTTTTGCATCATTCTTTGAAACCTATAAACGCTGAGAAATTGCCTCACTAGGAGAAGCATTTGACTATCCAACTATAAAAAGAGGCAACAGAGTTTCATGCACATCAATTGCACTCAGTGATTTCTCCTTGGTACATGATATTAATGGTTGAATTTCATCTTCCATGGAAACAACATCATGACTAACAAAAATATGGATGATATAGATGATACTCTTCGTTTTCAAAACTATGCCCAAAAAAAATACATTTCATAGCCTTATCTTTCCATCCTTTTTCATTGTTGTTTAGGTACTAATGCATATGCTAGACAACCAAAAGCATGAAAATGAGCAATAGATGCCTTGAAACCATAGCAACCCTCATATGGAGTGATAGACTAGAATGCTTTCATATGTTGCACACGTTATAACCTCAAGCTAAAAGCAATGTGGTAAAGCTTGACTTTTGACTATACACCTTTCCATTTCGATGAGAGACTTGTTCTTCCTCACATTAAATTCCAGTTTTCGATTTCTATGCATGTGTTTTTACGTCAAACATGCTTATGATTGTTCAATGATGGGACATGAGACTAGCCACCCATGTCTATTTTATTGTTATCAACTAAGGTTAGTTGCTTGTAAACTGAGAGTCATGTTATACTTTATGGAATAATGGAATGTTATATGGACTTTAATGTCTTGAGGGTTTTAATGTGATTGTGTTTTTATTTAGCAGGTGAAGAATCATGAGGGCATGAAGGCACATGGACTTATTTAGATATTTTTGAAGATAGTTAAAAGATAGTATTTTTGATATTTTTTTGTAAAAATACTAGATCGCTTAGAAAGCGAGATTTTGTAAAAATAGTAGATCATTTAGAAAGTGGAGATTTTGTAAATGAATCACATTTTTGTAAAGACACACTTTTGGAAGCACCACCTTCATGTATCTTGTATTTAGGATGTAATGAAAAATAGCTATAAATACACATACTTTGATAGACTCATCCATCAAAGTATGTGGGGGGAATCTCGCCAATCTTGTGTTCACTCTCTTATCTCTCTCTATTTTGTGAGTACTTTTGTGAGATTTCATTTCTATACTATCTCTACGTACGTGCATTTGTAAAATAGAGTCAATTAAGAAATTCAGATGAACAATGTGGGCATGCCAGTTTTTTGCATCTCAAATATCCTAAGAATCATTAATGCACATGCTAAATCATTCTTAGATTTTTGATAGTCTATGAGATTATATAGATCATGAAATAAAATTTAAGAAGCAATGATATGATCACCATTCAAGAGATCATGAACTATACACTTGTCATCAACAAATTTAATAGCCAAGCTAATTTTGGCTAGTGTTGAAAATGATAACAAGTTCTTCTTGATCCCTATGACATATAAGGAAATCCAAATCCCATGACATAATAAGAGGAGTTGTTTGCATATTTTTCACTATTCCCTATAGGGGCATATTCCAGTGAAGTGAAGAAACTATGCTAGAAGGTAATATTCTTGTTTGCACCACTACCAAAATCCCAAACATTCAATTCTACTATAGACATACATTGCTCATGAGAAGATGGGTCATAGATGCAATGAGTAGCAAACACCCATTCTACTTTCTAAATAGGTTTAATGGCACTAGTTTTATGTGTAGAGGCCTCTACATCAACCATTCTAGCCTCTTTCTTTTTTGCCTCTTTTGTAGCCAGTTTAGAGTGGCATGATCATTCTCCTTGCAATGCTTGGAAAATTGTATCTACCTTTATATATTTGTATCATCTTTATCTTCCTTCTTTGATTGTGCACCATTAGTAGATTTTCTCATGCTAAAAGATGAGCTCCGTTTGCCTGTGCCCTTTTGATTAGCTAAGAAGGCGATCTACAACATGCATCATTGAATTTTTTTGCTTCAATTGTTCTTCCTACAATGAAATAGAGATGAAATCCTCGAAATTTATGGCATTTGGATTTCCTTTCATCATCAGACAAAGAGTAAAGTGAAAATTTGATAAGAATCTAGAAGATCATGAAGGACAATGTGCATTAATGAACTATTTAACAAGATTCCATCTACATATATGGAACCACACAAAAAACATGGGGAAGGGGAAGAAGCTTGTAGAACAAAAATTAGATTATTACTAAGTGAATATATAAAGATTCGTAACCCATTACTATTATATGTATATATACAAGTTGGGAGAAAGAAAACTCATGAAGAGGAAAAAAGTGACTTTGCTCTCTTAAGAGTTCACAAACATCACTACCAAAACATATCAACAAAAATATAAGCTATAGAGATAGATATCTCATCATAGTTGATAGACATTACATTTAGCATACAACACTACAAAATAAGAGTTTTTATCAATCTTCTGCACTAGTGGATGCAACGTTATTTAATAGTATTTTATTAACATTTTTTTTGAATCCATACTAATGCTTAAAGTTATATAGCTTACCATGAATTGAACATATTCTCTTTCCATTATGAGAATTATTTATTTGATAACCTTTGAAATATTGTTGGTTGTTTTGGCTCAAAAATTTGAGCTAACTCATATGTTTGTTTATTCTTGTTGCTATCCATGGTTCTAATTATTATTAACCTCTGCACTTCTATGACCTCTACGTTGCCCTTTCACTCTAGCAATGTAAAAGACTTGCTTAGATTTGGTTTCTGCTTTTGGAGTGGATTCTTTTGCAAAGATTTGATTTTAAATTATTAGCATGGGAGCTAGACAAAAATCAAATTAAGTGACTCACATATATATTGATAAAAATCGAATTAAGTGGCTCACATATACTTTCCATTTGAACTATAGTCACTTAAAGCCATGTTGTTCTTCTTGAATGTGTAAAATTCATTCTTTAATTCTCAAGTTCGTACCTTCTATTTGGTCTTGTATTAATCCATGCCTCTTTCATAGTCCTTGCAAGTTACATTTCCCAAGGGAGTATGTATTTTATAATCACATACAACCAATTCATTACCTTACATTATCCTATGTTCCGATCTTGATGTGCCCTTTTCCATTATAAAAATTGTGTTGTTTTGGTAGCTATAGAGTTTTTACATGGACACCTTTGATGTGCTCCTAGTAGCATTTTTCCATGAGGAAATTTATTATCCGAAATATCCAACCATGAGAATTATTTTTGTCCAAAATGTTTCTCACCCTTTTGCTCATCCCATTACCATTTCCAATTTTTGAAGAAAATTACAACTCCTTGAAGACACTAGAAGTGATATCGTTGCCCTAAATATGTCACATCGTGTGACTAGAAGGTGTGCACTCAAAAACATTATCTTTCTTGTATACCAAAAGTACAAGTAATCTAAAGAAATTTAGAAAATACACTTAGAAGCTTAGTAAATTGACTTGATTTTCCATGGTCCCCATGATTGCAAGCCCTCAATTGAGTTTGTAATTGATCCAAAAGGGAATTTTAGGTATCACACAAATCTTTTGTATATCCCTATATTGCTACTTAGTAGTCCATGTGAGAAAAAGCTTTACAATCATAAAATTAAATCTTTGGTAGATCTTATATATATATATATATATATATATATATATATATATATATATATATATATATATATATATATATATATATATATATATATATATATATATATATATATGTATATATATATGTGTGTGTGTGTGTATATATGTATGTATGTGTGTGTGTGTGCGTGTGTGTGTACTCTATTCCTAGAAAATAATACAAACCCCTACTCTTTCATATCAAACTCCTAGAGGAGAACATTCTTCATATCCTACAGTGATTTAAATCTTACATAGAGAATCCAATAATATGCAGGTCACTTGTACTTCTTGCATCTCATGCATGAGGGGCCTATTGAAGCCTTGATAAATCCCCCTTTCAACTGCAGATATACCTTGTATGTTTTGAATATGCATGAATAGGTGCAAATTCCATGTACACTTGTTCATATAAATCACCTATAGAAAATCATTATTTATATCTATATGATGCAATATCCATCTCTTGTTATAGCTAATACAGACACCTAAGCTCTCGGTCTAAACATATCATAATATTCAACTCCATGTGTATATGCATGTTTCTTTACTATCGATCTCTCTCTTATCGTTGCTTATGCTACCATTACCATTACGTTTTATCTTATAATCACATATGTAACTTATGGATTTCTTTCTTTTCTTAGTTTTTACAAGCTCCCGTGTTTCATCCACATAAAGTTCAACCATTCGTTCTTCCAAAGATTCCTCCCAATTTTTATTTCCAATGCCATTTTGAATTTTGAAAATAAAGGTTCTCTTTCTTGCAACCTTTGTCGTATAGGCAAAATGCTAATCCATATAGCTATCATATGCTACTCGTTTTATTGGAGTTCGAATTCCCCAAGATCTATCTCTCCATAAAAAATTCTTCTTTACTCTCTCTCTCTCTCTCTCTCTCTCTATATATATATATATATATATATATATATATATATATATATATATATATATATATATATATATATGTTGATAGGAAGTGCAGCAGTTAGCTTCATCAGACCACTCACATGAACACGATGTTGGATGCGAACCGAGACAAGTCGATGGAAACAATGAACGTGCACACTTTCATTAATCAAATGATTTACATATATAAAGGTCTTTAGGGGATGTTCACACCCTTTGAGATCTCTCCTTTCACCCTTCAATTTCACCCTTGGAATATGGATTTTATTCATTAATCAACCCAAACCACTTATAAAATGCGATGCACACATGCCTCCTAACAGGGGCATGCACAGTGGATCCGAACCCACACATGACATACCAATCCTAGGCTTTCTAAAAGCTTCTACCCTATGAAAGATCATCCACCAACCAAAGTGCATGGCTCAAATCCATGGTATGGAAGGTAAAATAATGCCCATACAATTCAGGACAAATTACATATATGAGGGGCAAAGTAAAGTGCCTGAGAGTAAGCCAAGGTATACAATATACTCCTCATATATATAAAAAGCCACCCTTCCTAAATTATGCTTCTATATGAGAATGCAAAAAGTGGTTGGATGATTTCTCATCATATACAATCTTCAAAAAGGGTGAAATACATCATTTGTAAATACATTTTGAGATACAACAAGATCCATCTCATAGGACACAAAATATGAGTTTGACTCCACAAAAGTGAGTCATACAATGAAATGAAAATCCATATCCTTTGTTGAGAGTCTTCAATCTTTACTTTAACATGCTTTAAATCCCATCGTGGTCGCCAATGTTGATAGGTAGTGCAGCAGTTAGCTTCATCAGACCGTGCATGTGAAGACGATGTTGCATGCGAACCGAGACATGTCGTTGGATACAATGAACACACACACTTTCTTTAATCAAATGATTTACATATATAAAAGTCTTTAGGGGATGTTCACACCCTTTGAGATCTCTCCTTTCACCCTTCAATTTCACCCTTAGAATAGGCATTTTATTCATTAATCAACCCAAACCACTTATAAAATGCAATGCACACATGCCTCCTAAGACACACACATACACACACACACACACACACACACACACACATATATATATATATATATATATATATATATATATATATATATATATATATATATATATATATATATATATATATATATATATATATATATATATATATATATTAGGTTGCATTTATTCGATTGAATAATTAAAAAATACCGAATATGTTCGTTTTATTCGGGGTTGTGCGAATAAACACCGAAAAAAAAATGAACAGGGATACACTTTCGATTGAAAAGCTTTCCATAAAAAATTCTTTCAAAGAAAATGATTTCGATTGAAAAATGTTTGATCAAAATTTCTTTCTATCGAAACTTTATGATAAAAAGCTCATTTCACACATGTTTGAGAGTCTAGAGAGCTTTAATCCTACCATAGAGATTTTTCTCCAGAGGTAAAATTAGTGTTTTTGTTTTTTAGATTTGAAATTACATGTATGCATATGTGTGTATGTATGTGCATGTCATACACACATATGCATACACACACAAACATGCACACATATACACATACACACACACACACACAAACATGTACACATGTACACGAAAAATCATACACACACACACATTTAGATACTTGCACATATAGACACACACATATAGACACACACACATACACTCACATGCATACATACATGCATACATACATGCATATGCATACATACATAGACACATGTATACACACACATCCACATACATACATACATATGCATATACACACATGCACATACCTACATATGCATATACACACATGCAAATGCATACACACACATGTGCATACATACTTACATGCACTCATACACATGTTGATATATTTAGGTAGTGATGTGTGTGAACACACTAGGACCGTTAGGGCACTTTTTTCCCTCTTTAGGAGGTTTTTTTCCCCCGGCTTGTATATACGCCTATTGCCCTAATGGGCTACTTATCTTTGTACATTCTCTAGTAATACATTCAGTAGTGTGTGTTTGTGCTCTAAGCTTCTTCTTCTTCCTTGTGCTGTTCGCGTGCTTCCGCAGATGTCTAACTCCAACAATTGGTATCAGAGCAGGTTGTCGCTTCATCTAGGGCGCCGTCGACACTCCTCCGTTTGTAGTCTCAGATTCGCACGAAATTTGGCGAGCATACTCAGGGTATTTTGTCTTTTTGTGCCAAAGGTATATATCAGTTTCTGTTCGCCAGTTTAAGCGTCTCAAAGTATGCTACAAGTTTAGTAGAACTCGTCTGGGTAGTTCTGTTCAACTTTTTGAGATACATTCAATTTTCTGCATCAAGGTATTTTAGTCACCGGCCATGGCTGAAAGCAGTGATGTATTCCGTATGTTGGCTGTTGAGGATAAGTTGGATGGTACCAACTACCCATTATGGGCTTATATGATGCGACATGTATTGGTTGCAAAAGGATTGTGGAACATTGTGCAAGGTGTTGAAAGACGTCATGTTAGACCTCTGACTACAAGTACTACAAATACAGGTGCTGGAGCTGATGAAGATGGTGTCGAAGATGATATTCTGTAGATTCCTATTCGTGCTGCTGTTTCTACTGCACCTACTGCAGAGTAGATTCACTGGAATGGTAGAGATGCCCAAGCATAGCTTTGTCTGTCAAACGTGCCATTATTCCACACATTCGCTCTTGCAGAACAGCTAAGGATGCTTGGGATACACTTACCACATTGTACCAAGCTAGGAATGAGGCTCGTGTTGCTTACCTCCGAAAACAGTTGGAGAGTGAGCACATGAATGAAGGTGATTCTATGGACAGTTTCCTAACTAAGATCAAAGACTTGAAGGAACAATTGATTTCTGCTGATGAAGGTATACCAAATAGCTCACTTGTGCAGACCGTTCTAAATGGTCTTCCTGATTCATATCAGAGTTTTGCTTCTACTCTTTGGTTGATGATGAAAGGCAATCCAAATGCCTTATCATTTGAAGAGTTAGTCTCTATTCTGTTGCAGGAAGATTAGTCCAGACCTATTTTGCAGATCAAGCTTTCCTAGCTAGTCAGAAGGGCAAAGGAAAATGGAGCTCTTCAACTAGTAAGCAGAAATCTGCTAATTCTGCATATTCGAAGAAGGAAGATAAAGATGAGAAGAAATCAGAAAAGAAGAAATTGTTTTGTAAGTACTGTAAAGGGAATGATCATATCATAAAGAACTGTCCAAAACTGGCTGCAAAAGAGGGTGGAATGGTTGTTGCAGAGGCCTCTACACCAAAAACAGAGTCTACAAATCTTGTGCAGGAAGAAGAATGTGCGTTTACTACTATCTGCAGTTTTGACCCATCTTCTCATGAGCAGTGCATGATTGCAGTAGACTTAGATGTTTGGTATTTTGACAGTGGGGCGACCAAACATATTACCTCGCAACACAGTTTCTTCTCTTCACTCGAGCCTGCCCCTACAGGGAATACTGTTACATGCGCCAACAACTCCTCTTATCCTGTTATGGGAGTTGGTAAGATCATTTTGAATACTGCTGATGGTAGTTCTTTCACTTTGTCAGATGCTTTATTTGTGCCAAGGATCAAAAAGAACCTGTTATCAGTTTCTGCATTAGCCAAGATTGGCTTGGTTGTGAAATTTGTTGATGAAAGGTGTACAATTCATGATCTGTCAAATGGCGATGTGATTATTGCTTCTGGCATTTTATGTCGTGGGCTTTATAAGCTCATAGACTATGAAAGATCTGAAATGATTTGGCATGTGCAGTAAATGATTCTCAGGCTATGTCAGATGCAAAGCTTTGGCATGCACGCTTTGGTCATCTGAATTTTGCTAGTTTGCTACGCCTGCAGAAATCTAAAATGGTGTCCTCTTTGCCCAAACTTGAGGCACCTGGAAAACATGTTTGTGAAGGCTTTATTTTGGGCAAAATGCAGCGTTCCTCCTTTCCAAAAGATGGTTCAGTTCGGGCTACACAGAAATTGCAGCTTGTACATAGTGATGTCTGTGGTCTTATGCAGACACCCTCTTTTGGAAATTACCTTTACTTCGTGACTTTCATTGATGATTTTTCCAGGCATGCATGGGTATATCCACTCAAAGCAAAGTCCAAAGTGTTCATGTGCTTCAAACAGTTTTTGGTTTTGGCTGAAAATCTGTCAGCATGTAAAATGGGAACCCTCCATTCTGATCGAGGGGGGGAATATATGTCTTCTGATTTTAATGCATTTCTGGCTGAACGTGGGATAAAACACCAGTGTACAGTGCCGTATACACTCAACAGAATGGAGTTGCTGAACAGAAGAACATGTCTCTCATGGAGATGGCGAGGTGTATGGTCAAGATTCAAGCTTTACCTCATAGTTTCTGGCTTGAGGCTGTCATGTGTGCAGCATATGTACTGAACAGGTGTCCCACTAAAGCGTTGCACTCTATCACTCCATATGAGGCTTGGCATGACCGCAAGCCATCTGTTGCTCATCTGCATGTTTTTGGTTGTTTGGCATATGCACTAGTACCTGAACAACATCGCAGAAAATTGGATGATAAGGCAGTAAAATGTATTTTTGTTGGGTACAGTTCTGAAAGTAAAGGCTATCGTCTGTATCATCCACAGACTAAACACATTCTGGTTAGCCATGATGTTGTCTTTGTGGAAGATGCTATTCAGCCATTGCTTTCATGTACTAAGGAGACATCTATTAGCTCCAAAGACATGTATGATACTTTGATGCCTCTTTTTACAGGTGGACAGTCTAGTGCTAGTCCTAATGAGGCAACTTCTCAGCCTTTGTAGGTTTCATATGATGATGCAGATCATTCCATTTCTGATGCAGATTTACATGATGCACTTGTTGATGAGAGAGCTGATATTGAGTAGGCAAAAACTATGCCAAAATGGTTGGTGTAGACTTTGCGTGACAACAAATTAGATGCACCTTTGTCATATCGTACTCGTTAAGGCTCTCATAGTGCCTCCTTTGCATCAGATTGCTATGCTATGGCTGCGTCTAGTCTCTATGATGAGAATGTGTGTGTTTCTTTTGATGAAGCACATAATTAAAAAAATTGGATGGCTGCTATGCAATTTGAATATGATGCTAGCTATAATGAAGAATGGTACATGGTCTTTATGTGACTTGCCTCCTGGCAAGAAGGCCGTTGGCACTAACTGGGTATACAAGCTGAAGCGTAAACCTGATAGTACAGTTGACATGTACAAGGCTAAGCTTGTTGCAAAGGGTTATGCGCAGGAAAGAGGCATTGATTTTGATGAGGCCTTTGCACCTACATGCCGTATGACTACTGTTCGGAGTATTTGTGCACTTGCAGCCCATCATGGTTGGAATGTACATCAGTTGGACATTAAAACAACATTTCTGAATGGTGACTTGCATGAAGAAGTGTATGTTTTTCAGCCCCATGGCTTTGTTCAAAAAGGGCATGAAAACCAAGTGTGCAGGTTAAAGAAGGCATTATATGCTTTAAAGCAAGCTCCACGTGCTTGGTATGAGAAGATACATGCCTATCTGGTTGCACATGGTTTTGAGAACAGTCCAACTAAAAGCACCTTATATGTTAAGCATTCTAATGATATGCTTCTGATTATTGTTGTCTATGTTGACGACATGCTGCTCACTGGTCCTATTGAGAAGCATATTGCTGATTTCAAGGCTGATTTGCATGCCTCATTTGAGATGTCTGATTTGGGGCATTTGCATCACTATTTGGGCATTCAGTTTATGCAAGTTGATGGTGGAATGGCTTTGTGTCAAACGAAATATATTGACACATTATTGTAGCGTTTTGGCCTTGAAGACTGTAAGCCTATTGCCACTCCTATGGAGACAGGTTTACGATTGAGTCTTCATGATAATGGAGATGCATTTGATGCTGTTCTCTATCAGCAGGCTGTTGGATGCTTGATTTACTTATGCATTACTCGGCCAGATATTCAGTTTGCTGTCTCACAGACGAGCAGGTTTATGCATTGCCCAGGAGTCACACATTGGAAGGCGGTTAAGCACATCTTTCGCTACGTGAGTGGTACTCGACTACTTAGGTTGTTTTATCCCAAGGGGGGATCACTACCGCCAGATTTGCGCTGAGTATAGGGCAACTTTCACAGCGACTGTTGAGTGTGTGTGGCTCAGATGCCTTATGGCTGATTTGGGTGTTGTCCAGTCTTCTGCCACCACCATCTTCACTGACAATCAGAGCGCATTGGCAATTGCGAGGAACCCTGTGTTCCATGCTCGCACTAAGCACATGGAGGTGCATTATCACTATGTCAGGGAGAGGTTCTCTGCTGGGGAGATCAGCTTGGCATATGTGCCCACGCAAGAGAACATTGTAGACCTTTTCACGAAGGCTCTGCCTAGGGAGAAGTTTGAAGCTTTCCGCAAAGCTTTGGGCTTAATTCCTTTTGTGGAGTGATTTCCACATAGCTTGGCACTTCCTTATACATGAGTGCCAGCTCCTTGTTCACCGCATCATTCCCAGGGGGGATTTGTTGATATATTTAGGTAGTGATGTGTGTGAACACACTAGGACCGCCGGGGCACTTTTTTCCCTCTTTAGGAGGTTTTTTTCCCCTGGCTTGTATATATGCCTATTGCCCTAATGGGCTACTTATCTTTATACATTCTCTAGTAATACATTCAGTATTGTGTGTTTGTGCTCTAAGCTTCTTCTTCTTCCTTGTGCTGTTCGCGTGCTTCCGCATACGTCTAACTCCAACAACACACACATTCATATGTATACATATATACACACATGCATATGTATATATACATAAATACAAGCACATACACAGAATAAATCGACTTGAGCCTAAAAAAAAAGTGAAGTTAACGCTTCAAATGATTCAAGTTAACAATTGATAACAATCACTTTTTAATTGGAAATTTCTACCTTCATACTTAGCTCAAAATCAATCAACCTTCAAAATAACCTATAAAAATATAAACAAGTAAAAATTCATTATTATGTGCTTGAAAAAATATTAAACTATATCATAAAAAGTAAAATCTTTTATAACCTATTTACATCTCTTTTGTTGTAAGTATCAAAAGTTCGAGTGTATAAGTCGATTTCTATGAAAACTTGGCCATAACAAGTCCCTCCTGATGCTATTATCTCAATAAGCCTATTTCTTTCCTCCCAACAAGTCCCTCTTGATGTGATTGTCTTGATGCCAATATCTCAGCTAATAGAAGGTTCATGTTGTATCAATACAATACAATTGCCTAAAGAAGATATATGGATATGTGAAGTTGTATTGTATTAATACAACATGAACCTTCTGTTAGCTGATATACATTGTCCAAGATGCCATTGGTCTTCACTTATTGATACCTTTGCAACCCTTGAATTATAAAAAAGAACATAAAACCTTTTTCAACAATTACAATAGTTTTTAATTCACAATCATAGACACACATGCACATACACAATCATATTTGATTTTCACTTGTAATCATATAACATATATGCACATACACATACACATACATACTTGCATACATGTACTTTCATGCACACATACATACACACATGCATACACATACTTTCATGCACACATACACATATACATATACATATAGATACTTGCACATATACATACACACATGGCCACACATATACACTCACATGCATACATACACACACATATGCATACATACTCACATGCATACATACACACATGCATATGCACTTTCATTATTATATGCTTGAAAAAATACAAAACTATATCATAAAAAGTAAAATCTTACCTGTTTGCATCTTTTTTATCGTAAGTATCCAAGGATCAAGTGCATAAGTCGACTTCTATCAAAACTTTGTCATCCCTCTCGATGCTATTGTCTAAAGAAGTCGATTTCTTTCCTCCCAACAAGTCCCTCTTGATGCTATTGTCTTGATGCCGAGGCCCAACATCTCTGCTAAGAGAAGGCTCTTGTTGTATCAATACAATACAACTTTCTAAAGAAGATCTATGGATCTGTGAAGTTATATTGAATTGATACAACAAGAACCTTCTCTTAGCTGATATGCAGTCGTGGATGCATTTGATCTTCACTTATTAATACCTTTTGAACCCTTGAATTATAAAAAAAACATAAGATCTTTTCCAACAATTGCAATAGTTTTTAATTCACAATCATACACACACATATGCATGCACATACACAATCATATTATATTTTCATTGACAATCAAATAACATACACACACATACACATACACATAGTATTGTGAAGTAAGAATCAATATTGATTCAAACAATCACAATACATTTTATTCACAATCATACACACACATACATATACTATTGTGAAGTAAGAATCAATGTTGAATCAAACAATCACAATAGATTTCATTCACAATTATGCACTCAAATACACATACATATACTTTTGTGAAGTAAGAATCAATATTGATTCAAACAATCACAATACATGTTTACTCACAATCATACACACGCATACATATACTATTGTGAAGTAAGAATCAATTTTGAGTCAAACAATCACAATAGTTTTTAATTCGCAAACAAATATATTTCTCTTTATGATTTAAGTATGAAAGTAAATATTTATAGCAAGAGTTTATACTTTGATCTATCTAGAACACTGTAAGTTCGTAAAAAACAAAGTAACTCTTATGAAAATGAGTCTACTTGTGTTTTTTTATATTGACCGAATTTGTTTCGATCGAAATCTAATTTGATCGAAGACTTTTCGATCAATAAAATTTTCGATCGAAAGCACGTTCGATCGAAAATAGTCGATTTACCGTACAAAAAGTATTCGCTCAGCTCTGAATATATATATATATATATATATATATATATATATATATATATATATATATATATATATATATATATATATATATATATATATATATATACTCCTAGAGTACTTATAAAGGCGATTCCAAAATCTTCATCAGAGTTTTTTAAATCACTTTTAATCACCATACACGCCTTCAAGACTGAGTTTCTTTAATCACTTCTAATCACCATACACGCCTTCAAGACTTATAGTCATAGTTTGCAGCGTAAGTTTATCATAGACTTCTCATTACCTTTCTTTCATGTATAAAGATGAAACTACGGGGTATATTTTCCATGCAAACTTTAATAAATGGATATAAACTAATGCCGCGTTAAACATGTCATCCATTTAATGCTCAAGATTTTGGCTTTCCTTTTTCATTTCAATTGTGTGCAATGCCATATTT
Organism: Ceratopteris richardii; assembly: GCA_020310875.1. NCBI lineage: Eukaryota > Viridiplantae > Streptophyta > Polypodiopsida > Polypodiales > Pteridaceae > Ceratopteris > Ceratopteris richardii. Next base: position 139,805,659 of record CM035406.1, read on the forward strand.
TTTCATCAACATATCAACTTTTCATTCCATCACTTGAAATGTGATAAGGCTTCAACATTTATACCCCTCTTGATCTATCTAATGAAAATGAACGTTTCCCTTTTGTATTAAGCTTTTTCCTCCACTCATCTAGAACATGAAGGTATTTTTTATAGTTAGATACTTTAATGTGTGATAATTTAGACTTCTTTCTTTTAAAGTTCTCCTTAAATATAGTTTAATGTACATAAGTAGTTCAATCTATATTTATAATGTGGACAACAATAAACACAACTTCTACCTAATAACAATAAAGCATAAGTCTCTCAACCATTCATGCCATCATTATTTCTACAAAATGCTTGTCTTTATGCTTAGCAATAACATTTTTGTGTGGTTATAGCTACATGAGAATTTTCCTCAAATCCCATGGTAAAAAAATGTTAAATTCACTAGAGAAGTATCAAATATCTTTAATCTAACGAAAATCAATAATGATCTTGTATTTATTTCTATTTTAGAAACAAAAAAATGGAAAATGTTTCATATTTACCTAATGTCCCTAAAATAGAAGAATGGTAAAGTAATCATTCTTTTACTGTACCTTAAGATGATAGACTGATGGTTAAAAGCATGAGTACATAAACCAATCCCTCAAGAACTAACTTAGAATGCAAATTTTGAATTTTGAAAATTAGAAAATTTTAAAAGTACATAAACCATTAGAAAATTTTGAATGCCATTCTTAAAGTTTTCCAATCTTATTCATGATTTCAAGGACATGCATGTACATGTAAATAGGCTGAGACATAATCAAGAAAGTCAATTAGAGAAACACATCATATATCCTTGAGCTATTTTTTTTCCATGTTAAGTCTATCCATGCTTCACAAAGAGCCAATCGATCCCTACAGTTTCCTTGCTAGGTCCAAAAAGAAAAATTACAAATTTCCATTTGGCACTAGAGATTTCCTGAAACAATGATCTTGCCAAAAATACTATAAAAAAATCCACACAATGGCTCAATATGATCAGCCACCCCAAAACAATCTCACGACCCAAAAATATTTTCTTAGACGTATAGTATACTTAAACATCACTAGTCCTCCTCTTCATTAGGTTCCTTGAAGTGAAAGCACCTCATTGAACTTTTTGATTTGCAACGATCACTCTCAAAATGTAGTGGTTGAACATGATGTTGTAGGAGACTTAAGTAGAGCATAAATAAAAAATGGATGCAAGAGGTTTTTCGAGCGAGGACTAAAAGTCCCCAAATGAATACATATCCTTGGTCCATATAGTATTCTAGAGAATGTTCTTCCCAATCGTCTCTTTATCTTTCTTCATCATACTACAATCTTGTCCTATTTCCCTCTAAAATTTTGGGGATTTCAAAGATATAGGGAGCTTGTGAGTACCTAGAAGTGGAGCTGTTGATGATGGAGATTATATTGAAGGACCCTCAAATTGATTGAGCACTACTCTATTGCTTCCATATATGACATCTAATGACAAATTTCAATGTATACAAGGGAAACGTTGCACATATGCTCCATCTTAGTGAAGGGGAGATGGATCATGGAGGATCTCTCTCTCTCTCTCTCTCTCTTTCTTTTTCTGTCTCTTACGTCCTCGAATAACATTGCCCATATGCTTGGAGATGGTAGAATTGTGTATATTAATTAATATAGGTTGTTCAATTGCATGAAGGCTCCATGACCAATTTTGGATAGAGATAAACTATAACTCTTTATAGGATAAGCAATCCACATAACAATCACGTACGTGAGCATGTTCTAAAAATACACACATAGATGTTTCCAGTCCTAGCAAGTCCATTCAGTGTTTTCCTTCTTGAATAAACTTGATAGAGTGGTAGACTAATAGAGTGAGAGTATTTCACAAAAGAACGTCTCTCTATGCATCTTTGCTTCCCTCCTCCATCACTCTAGGTATCCTAGTCTATGTTGATAAGTCTCACACACTAGAATGCACAAAAAATACATATTATAGACACCAGAAAGACTTAATTGCTTCTTTGATCATGGCTTCCAAAACATCCCCCTAGTCAAACCTTCTGACTTCTGGGGATTCCCATGGGCTTTGGTATCACTATGGAGCAGTGCTAGAACTGGGTCATGGCCAAGCTCAAAGGCAAGCTCAACTATTGGAGAGGTATGCGAATCAATCTTGCGGGTTGTGCAATGGTTATTAACACGTTCCTCATTTCTTCAACCATTTACTTCCTCTCTTGTTGGAGACCGAAAGAGAAAGAGCTATCCAAACTGGAAAGTATTTGCAGGAATTTCCTTTGGACGGGTGATCACAACAGGAGGGGGGTTCCTAAAATCAAATGGTCCATCTGCACTAGCCAGAGGGATAGTGGGGGCCTCGACATTCTGGACTTGGACTGCATGGCTACAAAACTTGCAGCAAAATGGATGATTAAGGCTTGGTGCAATGGGGAGTCTTCGTGGGCCAAACTCATATTTAGAAACAAGAACACCTTGACTCTTGTGGGATTCCCGAATTGGAAGAATCTTGACATTCTAACCCTCTTGTTTTCCCCAATCTTGGTTTTCCCGAAAGGCTCAAACCTTGTGTGCTCCCTATGGCAGAGTTGGAACAAAGTCAAAAGCATGATAAGAATCAGTGAAGATTGGAAGTGGGCGGCCGATATCAGACATAATGAATCTATTTGGTTCTCGATCCATGGCATTAGGAATGTGGAATCTTGGAACATTCGAAGCGCCAAGAGGCTCTCGAACAAGGGCTTCAGACAATGGAAACATCTCTGGAAACAAGACACCAACCAATGGGTCAATTTTGAGGATATTGACCCTAGTATCTACATTACCTATGAAGAATGGAACATTCTACAAAGCAGACTTCTTGGCTGGGACTGCTCTAAAGTCCGTCTCCTCATGGGACATGACTCGCCATGTTTGTTGGGCTTCAGATGGCACAATGGTAATGGTCTAACAAAAATCCTGAATATCAAAGGAATCATTGACTTTCAGGTCAACCTCATCAAGAAGTGGTGCCTATCGTGGACTCGGCTGTGATGGGAAATGAAGGTCATGGCTATTTGGCACCCTCTCATAGAAAACAAAAATTCTGCCCTCATATGGCAAATTCTTCATCGAGGAATCTGGACCAACCAAAAGGCTAGCAAAATTTGTGGGGCGTCCCCCTGGTGTAAGCATTGTTACTAATCCATTGAAGATGTTGGTCACATCTTCTTTACTTGTCCCTACTCCAACAGGCTTTGGCAATCTGTGAGAAAGAAAATCAGACTTCAGAAGAATATCGGGTGGAAGCAAGCTCTGCTGGGTGAAGCGATCGACTGCTCGGTGACCCTCTGAAATGCCATTAGAGGGGAGATCCTTTGGAAGATCTAGTGAGAAAGATCTGCTTATAATTTTGGTGACTCCCCCAAAGAGTGGTCGATCGAGAAATTATTGCTCCTCCTCGGTAAAAGAATCGCCAACTGCAAGAAATCCCCCCCTTTCAGGCATCATGAAGTGTTTATCCTGATTGACAACAAGCTTAAACCCAAAGTGGGCCCCTCACGAGGGTGATCAACTTTTTTATAATGCCATCTAAACTTTGTAAGATCTACCTCTGCTCTGTAGGACATGGGGGGTCTTGTGGGCACTAGCCCCATTCACTTGTACTTTTCTTTTCCTTTTATTTAATACAAGTCTAGGAGAGTAGGCTAAAGCTGAACTTCCTTTATATGAAAAAAAAAGTCAAAATATATTTTCAGATTCCTTAACAACATACACACACTTCATCCTCATATCTTTCTTTTGTGTACAATTCTTTTATCTAGAATGAACCTCTTCTATCCTATAGTGACTTTATAAATTGTTCTCCCGAAAACAAAGAAATTGAATTAGGGGCCTTTACACTTTTGACTTATCCTAATGTATCTAACATAGAAAATGTGCACCATCTGAACACTACAAAACACAATTAATCCATCGAAAGGGATGGTTTCTAGGACTTCTTTGAGTCCTACAATACCCTCAAATGAACTCTAGTAGTGTGAACAACTATGAACATACTATGTGCACTATATATACACCCTTTACCAACTTCCACATACTCAATTTCAAGGTTGTATGTGAAAATTGGTATGCATGCCAAATTCATCCTTTTGGACAATCATCTTGAGATGATTCCTAGAACAACACCAACCCCCATGCGGATGGTCTGTAAAGAATATAAAAAGTTCCATGGTGATACCTTATCAAATCTTTATCTATCTTTACTTTGGGGACGTAAACAAAGTCCAAGTTTCGGCTCTTGCTTTTTAGCCAATAGTTCCAAACAATAGATCTTATGGGATTTGAGAGACCCAAACATTGAAATAGATAATGTTCCTTTTAATTTTGGGGTGTGACATATCTTATTCTTATCCTCTTTTTTCTCTCCTTTGTTTTTTTTACTTGCATCTTGCAAGATAACTGGACACAATAACGTCTACTTGTGTGTCCATTTTTCTTTCTTTGAAAAACTCCTTCTTTGTGATTTTCCATGACCTAATCATCTTTGTGTATGTGCATAGGAACATAAGGCCAACATTAAGCCTAATAGCTCTTTCAAAAGGGTTTTTTGGTTGGCTTGGATCCATGTGTGAGATTCATCTTTTTCATGACTTTTCCTCTCTGATTTTGTGTTCATAAATGCCACATATAAAGCATGCATTAGGAAACTTCTTGATTGTGATCTCTAATTCTAGTAGCTCCTCTTTGCTTATGTCAACGTTGATAGTTTTTTTTTACAAAAAAGAAAAAGAAGGACTTGAGCAGGGTGCCCAAGTGGTGGTTGTGGATGAGGCATCCTAGCCTAAAGTTTGGAAGAATTTCAGCGTAGGATATATGATTATGTTTGACTTGATCTTAACAGTTCTATGTGGTGTAGAGATTGGATGTAGTGTAGACTAAAAAACGTTGGAGACACAATAAAGTACTATTGCAGGCCGATGTTGTGACTTGATATTCTCTCATAATAACCAAGAATTGTGTTGATGTCTTCATGGTCCAAAAAGTGGAGCCATAAGACACCAATAGTAGTAACATTAGTACACTCTCCATACACATTTGAAGACATCTAATGAATAGATCTAGGATTTTGGGACCCAAATTTTCTTTTTGGATAAAGGATGCTTTGCATGCTCCATTTTTTATTTCTTTCATTCACGTTGATGGCACACCTTCACTATTGAGATATCAAGCTCAACATGTGATGATCTAGGGTGACACGTATCACTTTTTCATTTCTCTGACATGTATAGTGGTCACGTCTGTATATATCAGGGATACTTCATTACTAGATTTATCTATCAAGAGTGATGGCACATTTGTTTCTTGCCAGCTCACTCATTTGTGGACATTAGGATTTTCCTTATGTAGTGTTCTTTATATATTGCACTTGTTGTATTGTTGTTTTAGGTCATTCTTGTACATTCCTTTTATGTAATAGAAGAAGAAGAAGATCATTCTTCCTTGCCTCAATCTGTGTGTGTGCTTCTCTTTGATTGTGAGAGTGTCACTGTGTGAGCTCTCTACCGTATCTCCTTCCTTGTGACATGGTATCAACCCTAGTGTGGTTGTAGAGAGCTCATGGAGAAGTCCGAAGATGAAGAGTACATGAGAAGGTGTGGAGGAAGTGAAAATCACAAACGATCTCAGATTGCTACAAAAATTGGCATGAAGGTAGAAGGCATCAAAATATTTTCATGAGCTATCCCTTTAGGGTCACTCAATTTGTCAACTTTCTATTTTGAAGCCATCTCGACCTCCGTTTTGAGCTCACAAGGTGGGGCCCATAGAAAAATCAGGTCAGTTTGCAAAACTATAACTTGGTCTTGCTCGGCATTCCAGATCCATAATTTCAAGTGATTCCATGTACTATTGATACACGAAAACTGTGTTTTTCTGAGATCAAATTGTCACGTCATAGTGCGACAATGTTCAAGAAGAAGTGTTGCTTGTAGTGTTGTGTATTGTTATAGAAATGACAAACGCAGATGGAATGGGTCAACTTATGAGTGATAAGCTAGACAAGAAAAACTTCGATGCTTGGAGATTCAGAATGATGAATTTCCTGATGGGAAAAGGCTACTGGAAGTACATCAAAGGAGAGAATGAAATGCTCTGCAATTAGCAGAGAGGAACTCGACTGCATACCAATTAAGAGCATATGAGGAATGGAATCAAGGAGCACGAAAGGTAATGTATTGGCTATCTGTTAGCATATACAATAGCATGATTGTGAACATATAGGATGCCAAGAGTCCAAAAGAGACTTGGAACAGTTTGGTCATGTTGTATGAGACGAATACAAAGGCATAGAAATTGCAACTCAAGAATGAGCTACATACATTGGAGAAAAAGGGCATGTCGATAAGTGACAACACCTTAAAAATTAAAAGCATATCTGAGCCACTTGCATCTATTGGCATGAATGTAGATGATGATGATGATAAGGTGGAAGTATGCCTCCATGGTCTAGGATCTGCATATAAGCAGTTCAGAACATCTATTTAGACTAGGGAAAATATTTCGAATTTTGGTGATTTGGTGTCCATGCTGATTATTGAAGAAAAGAATCTTGGTGAGGACTTGAACTCCAAAGGAAAACCTAGTACTAGGTAGGTATTCTACTCTGGCAGAGGAAGAGGCAAAGGTAGAGGCTTCAAAAGTGGAAGAGGAAACAATAACCAAGACCAAGGTCAACATCAGAAGCCAAATTCTATGCCATTAGATGTCCCCCCTCCTTGATCTTCGAAAGATTGTAAATATGTTGTCCAAGGGAATTCTTCTCCTTGATATTGGAAAGATTGTAAATATGTTTTCCAAGGGAATTCTTCTCCTTAAGGTGACCACTTACGTGAATATTGGGTGATGTGTCATTGGACTAATACGTGGAGTGGTATTTGTGATACTCATAATCAAGATTTTCGTTAAGTCCAAGGTCTTGTACATCCGATAGAGATTATTTACCATCTAGCCTAGAAGTAAATGTTCGTAAAGTTATGTGTCTTGTCCTCCTATATAGTCTTTAGCAAAGTCCGATCTTTGATTGAGTTCACGAGAAATAGAAGTATCCACCAGTAGTTGTGCATCTGTGACATTTCTTTTTATTCCTTAGACCGTGTGATTTTATGGTTGGGCACATGAATAGTCACTATATGCTTAGCCATGTCTAGTGAAGTTGTGTGATCCACCAACCATTGGTGTGCCAAGATGACACCTTCTATCAATCCATGGTCATGGCAAACTAAAAATGTAGTCGAAATGGGGTATTTATCCATGAGATTCCAAATATCAACTTTCTCAACTCATTTCGTATGTGCACTACTCACACCTACTAGTGAAGCTTGGATTACTTGAACAAGGGACATGAGTGTGATAGCTACTAATTTTTTGATGGTGTTACGCGAATCTCCTATATCAATGAATGATGTGTACACATGTGCACCATTAAAGTAAATTTGGACTCTTATGAAAGGGCATGAACACACATGTGGTCCATGTTAATAATATGTAGCAACTAGATAGACTCCATCAAATATCTACATCCTTGGTCATTCATCCCTTTGTCATAAACAGACCGTCCACTTAGCTTTGTTTTTTAGTGCCTTGAATTTTACCTCTTCTCTAATGTGCTTAACCTCTAATTTAGGATTCAATACTTTTTTAAGTTTAGAAAACATTTTTGATGAAAGAGGTTCCTGATTAGAGCTTCATTTTGCAAGCTCTAAGGTAGTTTCACAAGAGATTACCAAAACGTGTGACCAAACTAACTACTTCATTTGAAGATATATGGTTGAATATGAGTGGTCCCTAGCACCTCTACGAAAACGTTTTTTTTCCACGCTATTGAAGTGTGCACACTAGGGAAAAATATCATACTTTTAAATATTTATTGGGAATGTGTGCATCATAGTAGCCTTTTTGGCACTTCCTTATAGAATGGATGCATGTGACTACATTGACACACATCTCTAGAAGTTTGTCCAACTCATCCATTATGAAGTGAGCTCATGACTAGTCCACTAGTAGTATCGTGTGAGTCTCAAAGTTGGTACTACAAATACAATAGGGGATAAGATGTAATGTCCATAAAATTTTCCTCCAACCATTTTGTCAAATAATCATTGAAAATAATGATGTATTCCACATGAAAGCTACATATTTGTGGACAAATTGGACTTAAAAAGTCTATTCCCTACCTAGCAAATGCTCTACTACTCTTTTTCATATTGATGTAGATTGGGACACAAACATCTTTCAACCAAGTTCATTTTTACACCTCTCGAGAGAAAGTTGTTGTCAGCTACACCTGCATGTGGCATCTCTAGAATTGGCAATAGTCATGCTCATCTACAGACAATCTTAAGAAATTTTCTCACCTCTTATCTATAAATGGTAACCTATTAGCTCATAGTATGGAAAATTTTCTACTAGGGTTTTCCTTTTACTGAAGCTATGAATTTCTTCGCATGCCACCCTTAGGAGTATATGGAGTAGATGATCAATGATAAGTAAAGGGTAATTATCAAATATTCTTTTTGCATTGACCTTATTGAGGTTTTTGCATACTCATAAATGTTTGCTCTCCATACTAAATACCATGATGGGTGACACCAAATCTGTATGTTTTATCTCATCGATGAAGCATGCTGCCAAACTTTTGTCAATCTCTTGTTTTTTGTTTCAATTTTGGTAGAGTAATTATATGTATAAGGCCTTTGTTGTTTGGTCTTTGTATCAGCCATCAGTGGGATCCTATTGTTCTAGATGGCTGCCTCTATACCTTTTTAGTCTTTATAACTCCATATGAACACATATTTGTATCCACATAACAAACTTAGTAAATCTCTCTCCTCATCCTTCAAAACATCATTCTTGATATAGTTTCATATTTCTTCACCATTTTCCATTGCCACCACTAGCAAATCATTTTTCTGTTTTTTTTTTTATAAGGTATACTTGAGGTAGCCTCCTGAATGAGTTTCTTAACCACTAGTTTTTTATGTTGCACGATGTTCCACCTTAAAATTCTCAAGCACTTTAAAATCAATGTTACCTGTTTTACTACATCGGAATTTGTCTTCCAGATTGTTCACTTATTCATTTGAATCCTCTTTTTGCTATATCAAATAAGTTGTCTCTTGCCATTGAGTGGTCAAGTAATGATCTTGGCTCTCAAGGAGATCTTCTTCCACACTAAAGCATTTATCCCTTGCAACGCTCTAATGAATCTTAAATCATGTAGTTCTTTTTAAAGTTAGGCTCAATGATTCTTCTTCTTGATATATGGTCCATCTCTATGGAATCATAGTCTTTTGATATGTATTGTGGCTCATCAGGGACTTGTTATAGCATTGGGTTCTTTTTCATGAAGATATCAATCATGAATAGATCATACCCATCCTTGTCCCAAAATTATTCTTCCATTTCATGGCAAACACCTACATCCATAGTAGCTAAGATTTGATTGCATGATTGTGGCTCAAAGTCTTCATCGTTGAAAACTTGTTTAAAATAAGTAGGATGCTCTACCTCTCATGGATTTCTATTGAGGATACCCAAATCATTGTTTCTTGCACACTCACCTTCCCTTGTAGCAGCCAAACATAGTAAGAGATGTGTATACAAGTTCATCTATTCAAAATCACTACTATTCACACTATGAATGAAAGTGAAATCATTCTCACTATTCTCATTATAAATGGGATTCCATTGAAATTGAGAAATATATCTATAATAAAATTCATGAAATTTAACATTCATGGTTACTCTTACATGCTATGAATACAAAGAATTTTGCTCCTAGTCTTGTACTATCATAAACTATTGTAGGAATGGATGTTCTAAGAGTAGTGCTAATGTGAAGGCCTTATTAACCTTGTATATAGGATACACAATGCTTGAACTTAACACCACAAGTGGTTAAATTTATCTTCTCTAGAAGACCAATTGGCCTTTCCATATTTTTTTTCTAATCATTGAAATTTCACCCATGTTGGCCTTAATCTTGGCTTTCTCCACTTTGACTGTAACTCCATGGTCACTATTCCTATACCTAATCTTGAAGCTTTTGTGTTCTTTATGGTCTCTAAGGTCACTCCATTGTATTCAATGGGGAGAATCATATTTCCTTTGTATTCTTCATTAGAGTCTTTGAATTTTTTTCATTAACACTAGAATTCCACTCAAAGCAACTTTGACTTGAGTGTGTTGAGTATGTGTTGATGGCTTAGTTCCTTTTTGGCCATTAAATGGTTTCCTATAGAATTCTTATTAGTTTCCTTACTTGAATCATCCCTCTTGAAATGTAACAAGGTGGTTTTGTGGCATTCTGATCTTTCGGTGTATTGACCTATGTATTTATGTAAGGAATCTAAACTTGGTGTGATATCTAACCCAAAATTAGGCGAGAAGGATGCATCCCATGGATCCACATTATCTTCTAGTGGTGGATCTGGAAAGTAAAATTCTAAAAAGGGTGGTGGTTGACCTTGCATTTCTTTCCATCTTATTGCTTACAATGCTTCCCAGAACCTTTGTTACTTTTGGCTCTCGGTCCCTAGGTTGGGAAGATGTTCTTTTGGGATCGCCTTTGTGTTAGGGGATTTCAATGGAACATCTTGATGTGTAATAGTTGGTAGTTGCACGTTATGAATTGGCTTTTAGTGAAGTTCTTGCATGGTCACTTTTTGAAATTGTTCTTTAGGAATATGTGTCTAAACGAAGACTAGAGGAGCCCTTTGCATAATTCTTTTGAGCTGATTTGATGATTTTTTTGCAAAACCCTATCGATTCACTTTCTAAATATAGCCTAGGATAACATTTGTCATGTTTCTTTGAGTTTAGTCTTTTCATGTATATGCTTATGGTAAGATTGCAATAGGAGCTCAAGATTTTGATCAACTATAGAGGATGCCTTAGATTTTGCTTGATGAGCCTCCTATTCCAATTTCTAACTTTGTTTAGGCTCTTGCATCACATTGTATTTTCCTCGATGGTCCTTGCTCTATCATATTAATGAAAAACACTCATCTTTTATCTTTGGATTGAGCCTTTCTCTTGGCTTAAGCTCTCGTGAATACCTTGAATAGGGTTTCTTCTACTTCAATGCTCCCACTCATCTCAAGTTCCCTCGTCATTTGGTTGGTTTTGGGTGGCCATTGTCATTCACCTTGGAATCGTTGGATATTCTTTGCATCTACCTTCAACTCCACAATCTTGATAGTTCCTAGGCCTCTACACAATGGATTGAAGTTTTTGGGACTTGTGAAGTGGATCTATATGATGTGTTTCATATTCTAAAAGCCCATCTTGGTTTACTTGTATGGTTACTCTCTGTCTCTCTCTCTCAACGTTGTCATTCCTTGATGCAAATCCTTCTATGCATGCTTCTCTCAAGCAGAAGTAGACATTACTACACTTATGAGATTGCTGCATTGACCTCTTTGCGGGTGGTATGACAATCCTTGAATAGATGATCAATCATGCACTCAAGATAGTGATGATACTCATATTTGGAGACTCTTTGAGCTATTGGATCTTAGTTAGACACTACTCATGGTGATGGTTGGGCTATTCAAGGATGATTCCTTAAAGTCACTAGAGTGATATAACTAGATGTACTTTTAGTTTTATGTTATTTAGTGTATGGATTTGGATTTTAAGTCTCCATGGCTTGCTTTAAATACTATACTTGCTTAGGTTCCTAGATAGGTAGTGTGAGGAATCCAAGAGGAGCACTTAAACATGGCCTATAAGGATTTGAAGGTCTGTTACTAAATGGTTCCTCTACCGCTTGAGGTGGTGGTTGATGTGGTGAGATCTACTGATATTTCCAATATAGCCAAGCCATAGTTTCTTTGAGTTTTTGAAACATTTTTTCCTAAATTATAGGTTTTAACAAACATGTCAAATCCCCTATTAGTGGGATGTCCTAATATGGATCATGGTTGTGGCACTTTTCAAGGTATTGGGATGAAAAAAATGAGACTTAGGTCTTCATTCATTTTGATGCATTTTCTCATGCAATTTGCTAGCAATATGGATCTCATGCAAAACACGCTTTCACTATAGATATGCTTACCTAGTGGCCGGAGGAATGCTTATCTTTCAACCTAGTTGCTCGAAGACGAGGGGCTTCCACATAGAGGTATGTTTTCTTATTATAATTTATTGGTTATAATAAAATTATAATGTAAATACTTTTAACTATTTTAATCTCTTCATTTTTGGAACACCTAAACCACCTCTAGCTCATGAGAGCACAACAACTACCTATGCACACATGCATAGGTAGCTTAGGGCTAGAGTGTGATGTTGCCCCAAATGCAATCCTAGTATATGTGAGACATGGTTTACAGTTTAAAAAGCGAATGAGAACTCTATGCGATTCATACCTTTAATTTGTTCATTTGAAATGGTTGCAAGTATAAAGCTTTCAAAAAAATGGAAATATATTTTTTATGTTTTACTTATATCATCCTTTTCTTGCAGTATTTGATCTCACAAATGGTTCCTTTGTGAGATGCGAATAATTTTGCTACATCATCATGCATTGAGCATAGATTTATTTGTTCTATACACACACACACATACATACATACATACATACACACACACACACACACACACATATATATATATGAACTTATATATTTTAATTTTTATATATTTTAAATACTAATCATTCACGTTTTTCATTTGTTTCAATTCAAAATAAAGATTATGATCATAATCCTTTCAAAGAAGAAATAGAGTTTGCTACTTACTTTGTATATCATTCTTTGATTCAGAACATAGTAGATCATACAAATGATTTTGTAAGTATTATACAATTTGATATAGTTTATTTTATTTCGATTTATGTTTCATATATATTTATTTATTTATGTGTATTATATGTAATACAAGAATCTTTTGGAAAGGATGAGATGGAAGAGGTGGACACATAGACACAAGCAGGATGATAATGATCATCACATGTTAATGACCCTTCTAGCATTGCCTCTTTTGATACATCACATGAGAGTGATGATCATAATACATATGATTTTTTTGATAATTGATATTATATACATTTGATCTATTATACATATTAATGCACACTCACACACACACACACACACACACATATATATATATATATATATATATATATATATAGATACACACACACACACACACTTTGATATGAATTATTTTTTAATTCAAAAACGAAGTTCGGCCTTGGCCTAATCTCTTGTACTTTAATTAAATAAAAGAGAATGTTACAAGTGAATGGGTCTAGTGCCCTTGGGACCCCCCGAATCCCACAAAGTAGGGGTAGAAGTTGCGGATCTAGAGAGTGTTACAAAGGAGGTAGAACTTGCGGATCTAGAGGGTGTTACAAAGCAAGGGTATAACTTGCAGATCTAGAAAGTGTTACAAGTGAATGGGACTAGTGCCCTTGGGACCCCCTGAACCCCACAAAGGAGGGGTAGAAGTTGCGAACCTAGAGAGTGTTACAAAGTTAGCATATTGGAAGGGCATGCAAACTAACCGTGCGAGCTTGCCATGGTTATTAATGAATTAGTTCTTTTATTTTACCTATGGTGTGAGTTTATAATTTTGATAATTTTAGAATATTTATTAACTTAATTTATTTTATTGAAATTAAATATATGGGTGAAATCCAATATTGATTTTTATTACAATTATTTTTAAGATGTGATTTATTACTTTTAGTATCATTCATTCATATATGTATGCATGTTTGTGCATGTATGTGTCTATGTATGTATATATGAATGCATGTGTGTACATACATACAATGTATGTGTGTATGTATGTATGTATGTATGTATGTATGTGTGTATGTAGGTATGTACATATTTAGGTATGTATGTATGCTTGTGTACATATGTAGGTATGTGTATTTATGTTTAAATATATGTATGTTTGCTTATGTGTGCATATGTATGTGCATTTGCATGTGCATGTAGATATTTTTGTGCATGTGCATGTGTATGTATATCTATATAAGTATGTTATGTGTGTGTCTATGTATGTGTATGTGTATGTTTATGTGTATATGTGTATGGATGTATGTGTATATGTGTGTGCATGTGTGTGTGGATTTTTGTGTGGATGTGTGTGCGATCCTGTGTGTTTGTCTATTTGTCTATGTATGTGTGTGTATGTGTGTATGTGTATGTGTATGTGTATGTGTGTGTGTGCATGTGTATGTATATGTGTATGTGTATGAGTATGTTTATGTGTATGTGTATGTGTATGTGTATGTGTATGTGTATGTGTATGTGTATGGGTATGTGTATGTGTATGTGTATGTGTATGTGTATGTGTATGTGTATGTGTATGTGTATGTGTATGTGTATGTGTATGTGTAAGTGTATGTGTATGTGTATGTGTATGTGTATGTGTATGTGTAGGTGTATGTATATGTGTAGGTTTATGTGTATGTGTATGTGTATGTGTATGTGTACATATATCTGTATGTGAATTTGTATGTGTATGTGTATGTGTATGTGTAGTTGTATGTGTATGTGTAGTTGTATGTGTATGTGTATGTGTATATGTATGTGTATGTGTATGTGTATGTGGATGTGTATGTGAATGTGTATGTGGAGTTGTATGTGTATGTGTATATGTATATGTATGTGTATGTGTATGTGTATGTGTATGTGTATGTGTATGTGTATGTGTATGTGTATGTGTATGTGTATGTGTATGTGTATGTGTATGTGTATGTGTATGTGTATGTGTATGTGTATGTGTATGTGTATGTGTATGTGTATGTGTATGTGTATGTGTATGTGTATGTGTATGTGTATGTGTATGTGTATGTGTATGTCTATGTATATGTCTATGTCTGTGTGTGTATGTGTGTGCATATGTGTGTGTATGAGTGTATGCATGTTTGTATGGGTGTATGTGTGTTTGTGTGTATGTGCATGTATATGTGTGTGGATGTGTGTGTGTGTGTATTTGTGTATGTCTATGGGTGTGTATGTTTGTTTGTATGTGTGTGTATCTATGTGTGTAAGTGTATGTGTATGTGTGTGTTTGTGTATGTGTGCATATGTGTATGTATATGTGTGTATGTGTGTGTATGTGTGTGTATGTGTGTGTATATGGGTGGGTGTTTGTATTGTCTGTGATGGGATGATTAATCTCCAAAAGAACAAGTTATCCATGATGTTAGATCACCTTTATATCAAGAAAACAAAAGCAATTTTGGAAATCTATTGGCAAATTATCAAGACTTGAGTTAACGATGAAGAAACTCATCACACAAAAAAGCCTGCTGCGCTTAATTCACACATTGACTGATGAAATGTGTAAAATTTTCAATGAAACTTTATACAAGCTGTTGCCTAATGTTTGTGCACCTTCTCCAAGTTAAATATCCCCCAAGACAAGTAGTAGATCTTGAGATTTCCTCCAAACAATGCACCTATGTCTGAAACTATTCTTTTGTGTAGTCGACTTTGACACCGACAACTTCTAATGCATGATTCTCCCAAACTAAACCCTTTTTATTCAAATGATTTTAGGCACAAGTAGCTTACCTCCTAGCTTAAAGAATGAGTGCTTATTTGCTCAAAACATTAGAGTGTGGAGGGAGAGCTGATCAAAACATTGACCATCGAGATTGCACCTGTTCCTGCCTTCACTTCTTCACATTTACACATGTAAATGTTTCTACTTAAAATTCTCTTAGTATGATTACAATTAAACTCTCAAATCTTGAACATAGATGCATTAAATATGGACTTAGACATCTACAAAAGGATGTCGAAAATGATCAAGCATAGAAGGAGAAATGGAGAAAAAATCGTGACACAAATTTCAGGAGTTTTCTTCTATTCTCATGGAAAACATCTAATTGATGAATCTCATACATTCATCATACATTTTCTTCTTCTACTCATCTATTCTTGTTCTATATCTCTCCTCCCATATATGTCCCAACTCCATACTAGTATATATAGGCATATGTGTACAAACTCATCATCATTACAAAGGCATAAGTGAACTAATTACAAGCTTAATATACATGCATATACAAGTCTTCATCTTCTAACCATGCACTCATCTTCAAGACTCAAAATTTGATCTTTGCTTTATTCTTTGACTTCAAAACTTGTCCAAATCATAAATTGGTGACTGTCCTGGACGAACAACTCCCCATCAATCATCAATTGTGTTTTTCTCCATCTTCTTTATACCTTCCATGTCTTTGAACCTCCACAACTTAGGTCCATCCAAGCTTTTGGTTAAAATGTCTACAATATGATCTTTTGTAGAAGTGTGTGACATTAATTTCTTTATCATTCACCTTCTCTCTCAAGAAATGATATTGGATCTCAATATATTTAGTCCTGGCATGAAGCACATGGTTAGCAGCTAGATACAATGAACTCGTATTATCTCCATGAATAGTGGGTGTAATCTGAATGATGTCAAAACTCTTCATAAGTGTCCTTAACCATATAACCTTCTTTGCAGCTTCAATCATACCTTTATATTCTACTTCTGTAGAAGACAAAGCAACTGTATGTTGCTTCTTAGAACACCAAGAGATTAATTTATTTCCCACATGACATAAATATCCATAGGTTGACCTCCTATCATCAGAGTTACTTGCCCACTCTGCATCACTATATATCTTGATTTTTGTATCTAATGTGAATCCATAATACAAACCTTCTTTGAGTGTATCCTTAATGTATCTTAGCACCCTTTGTTCTGCAATCCAATGTTCTTTCCTGGGACAATGCATGAATTGAGACAATACTCCAACTGCATATGAGAAATCAGGCCTAGTCAATGAAGCATAGATTAGACTACCAACCAAACTTTGATACAGCTTCATGTCCTTGAATTCTTCTCCTCCATATCTGGGCAATTTATGATTCACCTCCATTGGAGTAGGTGCTGCCCTGCAATCTTCGGTTTTAAACTCGATTAGCAAATTCTTCAAATACCTTTCTTGAGTCACATATACTCCATGTTGAGTATATGGAATCTCCATTTCCAAGAAATATGACAAGTCTCCCAAGTCACTGATCTTGAACACTTTCTCCATCTGCTTCTTAAGACTTTGTATGCCCTTCTCATCTGTACCTATAAGAATTATTTCATCAACATATATGAAAATGTACATGAACCCATCATCACTTGCTTTAACAAGCAAGCTACTATCTGCCTTAGACACTTGGAAACCAAGCTCTTTCAAGAACTTCACAAGTCTGTAATTCCATGCCCTTGGGGCCTGCTTCAAACCATACAAAGCTCTCTTGAGCTTAATACATACTCTAGATAACATTTATCCTTGAAACCTTCTGGTTGCTCCATGAAAACATTATCTGAAATGTAATCATTTAGAAAAGCATTCTTCACATCTAATTGAGATAGCTTCCAACCTTTACATGTAGCAATAGCTATGAGAGTCCTTATAGTTGTCATCTTTGCCATATGACTATAAGTCTCATCATAATCTACACCATATGTTTTAGCATACCCTTTCACAACAAGTCTAGCTTTATACCTAGACACACTTCCATCTGCATACCTCTTTGTTTTATAGACCCATTTGCATCCAATGATTTTCTGATTATTTGGTTTAGGAACCGAATCCCATGTCTCATTCTCCATCAATGCATCATACTCCTCCTACATAGCTTTCTCCCAATTTTCCTTACCTTTTGCTTCATCATATGTAGAAGGATCTTCTTCTGCTTTCACCATGTAAGCATAATCTTTAGTGTTCAAAAAAGAAGTATCATAATTGTACCTTATGGGTTGTTTTCTGTTCCTTGTTGACCTTCTAGCTTCTCCAACCTTTGAAGTCTCTAATTCTTCATATTTTGGATCAAACCTTGGCAACTCTTCATTATCAATTTGAGCATCAACAATGTCTTTATCATCAGGAACTTGTATATTTGATTTCCCCTTTCTTTGGGCCTTGACTTCTTCATCCTGTGCATGAATATTAATTGTACCTGCATACCAAGTACATTCCTCATCAAATGTAACATCCTTTGACACTAGGAATTGCTTTCTGGATGGACTCCACAATTTATAACCCATCTACTTATCATCATAACCAATGAACACATACTTTTCAGCTTTAGGTTCCAATTTATGCCTGAATTGAGATGGTACATATGCATAAGACAAACATCCAAGTACTTTGCAATGATCTAAGGTAGGCCTCTTACCCCACCGTGCCTCATATGGTGTCATACCATTCAAAGCCTTACATGGAAGTCTATTAACCAAATAAGTAGCTGTATTCATAGCGTAAGCCCACAAATAATTAGGGCAATTTTTCTCCTTCATCATTGACCTTGAAAACTCAACAAGAGTTTTATTTCTCCTTTCTGCTACACCATTTTGTTGAGGAGAGTACCTACAAGTAACTTCCCTTTTTATACCTACATTCCATAAGTAATCTTTGAACTCATTAGAGAAACACTCTCCCCCTCCATCTGACCTTAGTCTCTTCAACTTTTGCCTTGTGATTCTCTTTGCATACACATGATAATGTTTAAATGTATTGAACACCTCTGATTTATCTTTGATCAAATATATAGTGATCCACCTGGTAGCATCATCAACATAAATCACATAATATCTCGAACCATTAATGCTAACGTCCTTTGATGGACCCCACACATCTCTATGCACCAATTCAAGCTTCTTTGAATACATAAACCCTTTCTTACCATAAGTATTCTTGTGAGCTTTACCAAATTGACATGCTTCATACTTGTATGTCATGTGTTGACCTGCAATATTAGGCAATCCAAGCACTGAACCATTGTTAATCATATCCTTAATACCTCTTTAATTAAAATGTCCAAGCCTTTTGTGCCAAAGATCTAACTTAGTGATCTTATGTTCTCCATAAGTGAACAAGGCATGACCAACATTGCCTTGAATCTTCAATGTGAGGAGCCTTTCTTCTTTTTTCCATGAAACAATTTGTTTATACCCATGGCTAGGGTCTTCAACATAAACTCCATCATTAGTGAACCTTACTTCATATCCTTTCTCTACAATTTGCCTTACACTTATCAAATTCTTTGGAATTGTAGGGACATACAAAACCTTACTCAAAGAGTGCTTGCATCCTTAGCCTTTATTGATCCAATCGACTTCACCTTGTGCTTTGTGTTATCACCTGTTTGAACTGTATGATTACTCACCTTATTCTCCAAATCAGTCATCAAGGCTATGTTGCCACTCAAGTGATTGTTGCACCCTGAGTCATTCTCTTTGATCTTCACTTTGTCTTTCACAAGTTGCATTCATAATTAACGTTGAATCTTCTTTCTGATCTGAAGCACAATTGTAGTAGGTATTATTGTCGGATTGACTTTGAAAGCCTCTTCCTGCATTTCTTCCAAAGAAACCTCTATTACCTCTATCTTTGAAATTACCTCTCTGATTTCTACCACCTCTTCCTCTTGAATTAAAGTTTTGATTATATCCTCCACCATTCTGATTATTATACCAACATTCATGAGCTAAATGATTAGTCTTACCACACATCCAACAAGCTTTAACACCATCTTTATTGCTTCTGCCTCTTCCTCTTCTTTTGCCACCTCCTCTTCCTCTTACGAAATTTGCTTGACTCATAGTGCCTTCATCTTCATTCAATTGTTGCTTGTCTTTGTCAATTTTCTTCTTATCCTTTGAATACATTGCTTGACCTGTACTCTTATCAACATCACCTTTGATATCTTTCTCAAAGGTTAGCATATGTCCTAGCAATTGATTCGAATCAGGAGTGAAATGATCTAGTGACAATTCAGTGGAGAGAATGAATGGCTTCCACTTCTCATTTCCTCTCAAACCTATGAGAATTTGTCTTACCAATTTGTCCTCTTCAATGTCTTCATTAGCTGCTCAATGGATTGAGAAGCATGTGGTGAATTCTGCCCATAAAGATGCGTTCCTTGACTTTGTAGTGTTCTAAAAATGATCTTCCAAAGCATTCCATATGTCACTTGCACTTTCCAATCCTCTAATGTGAGGTAGCAAGTAATCATTTACTCCCATGTAGATAATGCTTCTTGCTTGAGCATCCTTCTTCATCCATGTCTTCAAATTTGAGAGCTCTTCCCTACTTGGAACACTAGGATCCCTAAATTCTGGTTTTTCATCTTCAGCTGTGATGTATCCTATCAGGTCTTTGCTCATAAGATCAGTTTCCATCCTCATTGACCAAGTAGGATAGTTTTCTCTATCCAATTTCTCTATATGAATAGAATCTCCCATCCTTTCTTCACTGGTGCAATATATTCTTCAAGGTTTGTAAATAATGAATGTATCCTTAATTTGAATATAGTTCCTTTTGATCCTTTTGATAGCTTCTAGGCCTCCTTCTCTAGATTTCACTTCCAACTTTCACCTTTTGAATCTTCAAAGATTGATTTCTGTATATCTACAATAGTGAGGTCCTCCTTTCTTCAAATCTGATGACTTCTACTCTAATACAACTGATGGAGATGATTAATATCCAAAAGAAAAAGTTACGCTTGATGTTAGATCTTCTCTATATCAAGAACAACTCATAAACAAAACCAATTTTGAAAATCTATTGGCAAATTATCAAGACTTGAGTTAACTATGAAGAAACTCATCACATAGAAAAGTCTGTTGCACTTAATTCACTTGTTGACTGATCAAATGTGTAAAGTTTTCAATGAAACTTTATACAAGATGTGAGCTAATGTTTGCGCCCCTTCTCCAAGTTAAAATATCTCCAAAAGATTTAGCAGATCCTGAGATTTCCTCCAAACAATGTAGCTATGTCTCAAACTATTCTTCTGTGTAGTCAACTTTGACACCTACAATGTCTAATGCATGGTTCTCCCAACCTAGACCCCGTTTATTCAAATGACTTTAGCCACAAGTATCTTACCTCTCAACTTAAAGAATGAGTCTTAGTTGCTCGAAACTTTACATTGTGGAGGGAGATTTAATCAAAACATTGACCATCGAGATTGCACCTGTTCCTGCCTTCACTTCTTCACATTTACACATGCAAATGTTTCTACTTAAAATTCTCTCAGCCTGATTACAATTAGACTCTCAAATCTTTAACATAGATGCATTAACTATCGAGTTAGACATCTACAAAAGGATTGCTGAAATGATCAAGCATAGAAGGAGAAATGGAGAAAAAATCATGACACAAATTTCAGAAGTTTTCTTCCATTCTCATGGAAAACATCTGATTGATGAATCTCATACATTCATCATACATTTTCTTCTTCTACTCATCTATTCTTGTTCTATATCTCTCCTCCGATATATGCCCCAACTCCATACTAGTATATATAGGCATATATGTACAAACTCGTCATCATTACAAAGGCATAAGTGAACTAATTACAAGCTTAATGTACATGTATATACAAGTCTTCATCTTCTGACCATGCACTTATCTTCAAGACTCAAACTTTGATCTTTGCTTTACTCTTTGACTTCAAGACTTCTCCAAATCATCAATTGGTGTTTCTCCTGCACCAAGAGTACGTGTATGTGTTATGTATGTGTGTGTATGTGTATGTGTATGTGTATGTGCATGTGATGTGTATGTGTATGTGTATGTGTATGTGTATGTGTATGTGTATGTGTATGCGTATGTGTATGTGTATGCGTATGTGTATGTGTATGTGTATGTGTATGTGTATGTGTATGTGTATGTGCATGTGTATGTGTATGTGTATGTGTATGAGTATGTGTATGTGTATGTGTATGTGTATATGTATGTGTATGTGTATGTGTATGTTTATGTGTACGTGTATGTGTACGTGTATGTGTATGTGTACGTGTATGTGTATGTGTATGTGTATGTGTATGTGTATGTGTTTGTGTATGTGTATGTGTATGTGTATGTGTATGTGTATGTGTATGTGTATGTGTATGTGTATGTGTGTGTATGTGTATGTGTATGTGTATGTGTATGTGTATGTGTATGTGTTTTATGTGTATGTGTATGTGTATGTGTATGTGTATGTGTATGTGTATGTGTATGTGTATATGTATGTGTATGTGTATGTGTATATGTATGTCTATGTGTATGCATATGTGTATGTGTATGTGTATTTGTGTGTATGTGTGTACGTGTGTCTATTTATATGTGTGTGTGTGTGTATGTATGTCTATTTGTGTCTATTGTATCTATGTGTGTTTATGTGTGTGTATGTGTGTATGTGCATGTATATGTATGTATACTAGTTTATGTATGTAATATGTTTATATGCTTGTGTATGTTAACTTATGAAAAAAAATGTACTAAAAAAATTTTTAAAATTGTACTTACAACAATTAGCGATATACTTTGATTGGTGAACTTCTTTGATAAGCTGAAATAGAGATAAAGAGAGATAGAGAGAGTGTGTATTGTTGGAACATCAATACACTATGCTTGAGGTGAATTTGATCTACATGGAAAATTAACGCTTGCATTATGGCAAAAGAATATCCGTTGGAGAGTTCTTTTACCTATGCTCATTTATTGTATTTTTTTGAGAGATTTTTGATGGTTAATTTACCATTGTAAAAGGCTTGAGTTTTACACATGTAAATGTAGAAAAAGAGAGCCCAAATCCCACGAATTTGTGGTGGTTGAGTTGTAATAAATCAAGCAATCAATCACCTAAAAGTAGATCAACCTAGATCTTCACTTTTCCTAGATTGTAGGAAAGTGAATTGATTCCCTCCAACAACCATTACCACCTTCATTTGAATTCAAAATCCACTTTTAGAAGTTGTGACTCCTAGGGTCTATATAAAGAATTCAAACTTGTACACTATATAAAAAAAAAATACATACACTTGTGGCCATCATTGTCTTGCTCCTTCAATTTTCTACATCATCTTCTTTGCCAACATTAATCTTGTAGAGGTTGCTG
The DNA here is from genome assembly GCA_020310875.1 of Ceratopteris richardii. Lineage (NCBI taxonomy): Eukaryota > Viridiplantae > Streptophyta > Polypodiopsida > Polypodiales > Pteridaceae > Ceratopteris > Ceratopteris richardii. The sequence continues at coordinate 139,828,619 of CM035406.1, forward strand.
CTCTCTCCCCAGAGCTCCACATTTGATGACAAATGGGTCATTGGAAAGGTATTAGTGTCTAGTTTATGCCTGTACATTTTCATAGCATTTGGGTGAGTAGATTGGGAGAAATATTAGTTTTTCTGTCTTGGGATCAATCTCATTGTATTCCTGAAAAATAGGAGGTACCACTGTTGAGTGTTTGATTCATTCCTATAGCATATTTTTCTTATTCCTTATAATTTTGTGCATTATATACACTCAACAATATGTGTATCACTCCCATAAAAGTATTTTTTCTAATTGTAGTCACGATGGTCGCTATGAGCATTTGAAGTTCATTGTCTCTTCCATAGATAATAAGTTTTTTGAGTTAGTCAACGTGCAAACCTATTTGTTTTGTATCGAATCCTTCTGCTTGATGCTGCAAAGTACATAGTGCATTTCTTTGCCCTTATCACATGCCTATAAGGTCTATTTGAGTCTCCATAAGCTTAAGGGTTGGTCTTGTGCCGGTTGGCTGGACCAAACTTCGTCACTTCAAAACTCACTTTTCTACCTCCTACAGGCTTCTCCAAGTTCTTTTAGTGGTATCAAAGCTAGATCAAGATGGGTGACGACTTTCCCTCAATGATCAAGGATCTTGATCGACACAACTATGTGGCTTAGCAAATCTCAATGGAGGCCTATTTTCAAGGTAGAAATCTTTATGGAATTGTAGTAGGTTATGAAGCCATGCCTATTCCAAGATCCAAAGGAGGACCTACACAAGAGGAGACAGATAAGCTCACACTTTGGTATGCAAGGGATGCTCATGCAAGGTTGTACATACTAAAATCTATCTCTAAATTTCTATTACCACATATTAGAGGATGCAAGACATCTCAGAGACTTGGGATGCCCTCGAGACTTCTTTTCTACTAGTACCAAAGCAGGAAAGAATCATCTTTGGAATGAGTTCAACCAAATGAAGAACACACCTACAAAACCCATCATAGAGTTTGTTACCAAGGTCAATGAGGTTGCAGATCAGTTAGCATCCATTGGAGAGCTGATTGAAGAAGAGGCTATCATGAGGCGAATTCTCAAGATCATTTGAAGTGATAAGGAATGGCAATCCTTCATGACGGCTTATGATCTCATCATGGATGTGTAGACTCCAGACTTCAACATCTTTCTTGGACAACTCTTCAATCAAGAGGCCAACAATAACATAAAGGAAGGTAACTCGTATCATGGTAATTCAACTAGTGCTCTATATGCAGATAAGAAGGATAAGAAGCAGAAAGGCAAGAATAAGGAAGAAGATGAAGAAGAGACTTCCCAAGCAAACTTTGCAAGCAAAAGCAAGTGGAAAGGGAAGAAGAAAGGACCAAAGTAAGACAAAGCCAAAGGTTAGAATGTTCAACCTTGTGCCATCTGCGATAAGACCAACCACACCACTTAGAATTGTTGGTTATATGCGAACACCGAGAAAGGAAGTGGAAGATGTGGATATGGAAGCAATAGAGGCAGAGGTGGACACAACTTCAACAATAACAATAGAGGCTATAATAGAAGGGACTACAACAATTATACAGAAGATCAACCATATGAAAACTCATTGCTTCTCATGAATCTAAGCCACAAAGAAGTTAAAGAAGATGATCATTTGTTTCACATAGATTCAGGATGTTTGAATCATGTAGGCAACATTGCTCTTCTATCTTATTTGGAAAGTCGAAAGCATAGACATGAAGTGCAAACAGGGGATGATACAAAGCACAATGTGGAGAATATTGGTAATGTAAAGCTTCCAATGGCAGGACAAACATTCTAAGTAAAGTTCTCTATGTACCCACTATCACTAAAAACCTAATAATTGTAAGCCAAATAGTTGAAAAAGGCTTGCAAGTTAGGTTCACCCAACATGGAGCTTTTGTGGAAGATCCATGTCCAAGCTTCAAGAAGATAGCCAGAGGTGAGAAGCATGGTAAGCTCTTTACTTTTGAAGTAGGAGAAACCAAGAACATAGCTCTATTCACTTTTAGATCTCAAACCCTAAGTGAGATTGTAGTGTGGCATAAGAGATTTGGTCATGTGAATGAAAGAACCTTGAAGGATATATAAGGACTGCCGAATATATGAAAGCAACACATGATCAACAGGTGTGATGCATGTCAGATTGGGAATGCACAAAGACAACCATTCAACCACAAAGGCTACATCCACAACAACTTGTTGGACTTAGTACATACAAATGTGTGGGGACCAAGTCAAGAACCTTCATTGGCAGGATCAAGATATTACGTCTCATTTATTGATGACCATAGTAAATGGATTATTCTATAATTTTTCAAGAGTAATAATGAAGTGTTTGATTGCTCTAGCACATGTGGAAAATCATATAGGTAGATCACTAAAGAAGCTTAGATCTGACGGAGGGGGAGAATACTTCTCCAAAGATTTTAATGAGTTCTTGCAGGATAAAGGTATCAAAAGGGAAGTGACTACTAGGTACTCTCCTCGACTGAATGGAATTTTTGAGAGGAGAAACAAGACATTGGTTGGATTAGCGAGAACAATGCTTGAAGAGAAGAAGTTGCAACATTATCTATGGGTAGAGCTGTTGAAGCTCAAGGTCAAGGACAGAGCATGGAAGTGCATCAAGGAAGTGGACACACAAGAAGAAGGAGCAAGTAGGGAGCTCCAAGAAGCACCTCTCAACTTTTCAGAAGAAATCCCTATAAACATAGTGATTTTCATCACTAAAAACCATTGTAAATACCATTTTTCATTTTTGCAACTCCATTTTGTTCAAGCCGAGGAGTCCTCGAGCTTGAGGAGTATTAGAACTATCATCCTACCAATTTTCATAATTTTTAGACTTCATTTGAGCCCCCAAATAAACCCTAGAATCTAATTTTTAACTAGGCCGGACACTAGGTCTGGACAGGGCCAAAACCACTCAAAAAACTATGGGGTTAGCTTGTTGTAGTTTTGAGCTTTGTAAGAGATTTCTTTTGTAATGGAAGCTTTCCATTGTTCCACTCTTTGCTCTTACCTTGTGCGCGTGTGTGTGTATGTGTGTGCATGCTTGTGTGCTTTCACTCACGCACTTGTGCCATCACTTGCTCATAGTCTCCATACTAGTCCTCATGTCTCCGTGGATTGACATTTATGAGGTGAAGCTCCTGACGTTGGTACTTGCCATTGTGCCAAAGTGACACCAAATTTGGTGCCGTTGCCGGGGAGAGAACTTGGAGGATGAGCATGTGACAGTAAGAGTAGAGTAGCGACATTGGAAGGTAAAAAAAAAATCACCATTTTCAATTCAGTTTTTGATTTTTTCTTCTCCTTCATCTTCATCATCATCACCATCTCCACCCACCTTCATCTCCTGAGTATTTTCCATTTTTTAGAGTACATTCACCTCGCTTTTTACTTGTGGTTGTGAGAAAGAGCCTTAGAGATGGTTCATAGTTGAAACGCTGAAGAAATAGTACAAAAATAGTAAAAAATCGGAGTGATCTATCCCAAACGAGACATAACCTGCGCCGAGTATCGTGAATGCAATATCATGGGTTTGAAGGGAGATTTGGCATCTACAGACACATAGGAGTGACAAGGAGGACCCAAGGTTCTCAGATTTGCAAAAAATTTTGAATTTAGACTCCAAAAATTCCAAGTATCATGTTCTCCCGTGGTTGAGTATCGCGATATCTGGATATCGTGAACTCTTGTGGTCGAGTATCACGATACTTAGGCTTGTGAGATATCAAGAATCGTTGAGTATTCTATCGCGATACTAGTCACATATTGTATATCGTGAAAGTTTTTACCGTGATACCTGGGAGATATCGTGTATCGTTGAACTTTTCTCATGATACTTGGGGCATATCGTGTATCGTGGAGCTCTGAAAGCGATATTTGGTGAGTATCGAATACCGTGGGATTTTTCTTGGTTGAATATCGAGTATCATCAAAGTTTTCTGTGACATTTATTGAATATCGTGTATCGTGAATTTCTTTTCTCGATACTTGCTCCATTTCGTGTATCGTTGAACTTTTCACGATACCTCACAGATATCGAGTATTGTTGATTTGGCTCTGGCGATACTTGTGCAATATCGTGTATCGTGAGATTCTTCTCGCGACATCTGTCGGATATCGAGTATCGTGGACCTACTCCTGTGTCAAGTGTTGTGTATCGGTTAGTTGAGATATCGTGTATCATGGGCTAGTATCATGTATCATCTGCTTCCAAGTATCATCGATACTTACCAAGTGTCGTGTATCGCCTGTTTTGAAGCAATCCTAGAGAGGCCCTGTTTTCCTGTTTTAAACTCCAGAACCCTGAACTGGCATAACTTTCTCATACGAAATCCGTTTGCTGTGATTTTGGGTTTGTTGGAAAGCTCATGGGGAGTACAGCCAAAAGTATTTTGAAGTTGACCTTCAGGTGGAATAGGAAACCAAGAGCTCCAAAGGATTTTGAGCAATACAAGGGGAAATTTTGGACCTATAGACAAAGCTTATGAACCTAAGATCTGGCAGAAACTTAGGCAAAGATAGGCAAAGCATTAGATCATATGAGGCTAGTGTGAATCATACAACTAAGTCTTGGGCACAACAACTAAGTGGTTACCCCTACACACTAAGTTCCAACACAAGTGTTTCAGAAATGTCTTTTAGCATGGAAAGACCCACACGTACCTCAGGAACTTCTTATTTACAGACACCAGAAGGTCCCTATAAGACCCAATTGGTGCTCGCATCTATGAGGATGGTCTGAGATGATCAGTGGTCCAACTCAAAAATTGTGATCAACCCTTCGGACTTGAACACCCAGTGGTCAAGTTCGAAGAGGGTGCATACATTGATAAGGAAGGAACCATGTATGTGGTTACCAGCCTACCAGACAAGACATATGAGTTTGGAAACATTATTCCTGAGAACGGGATAGGAGACCTAGAGCAAGGAGACCTAGGACAAGAACCCAAGACCCCTAGAGGTAAGTCAGTTTTGACCAGAGCGATCACTCCAGAATGGATTTCCCAAGACAACAAAAGCATAGATCTATTCTTGAATAGAGAAATGGAGGAAGCCTTTTGGAGATTTAAGCCAGATCAATCGAGCCCAATAGTTACCATCTATGAGTTCAAGGATCCACAGACACCATGGGAAGTTGTCTATGTAGATCACACATCTGAGAAAATGTTCTTGGTGACAGAGCATGATAGGCATGCATACACTTGGCAGGGTGAGTCAATTTTCCCTCCATCAAGATCTAATGTTTCCCAAGGCCTCCAAGGATCATGATCATCCAAGGCTCATGAAACCCAGAGGGAAAGAACCAGAGAGATACCTGAGGTAAGCTTTGCACACATAGTGGGTAGAGACCGATCAGGAATTGAAAATCAAAGTCCTGAAAGAGAGAGACATTGCATACATAGGCACCAAAGAGACGAACATAATTTCCCATTGCCTAGACCACGAGAGCACTCAATTGGCCTTGTTTTTAGATGGCTTGCTAAGCACCAAGTTGAGATCATATGTGTACTTGAAAGAGCCTAGATCCATAGAAGAGTGTGTGCGGATGTGCATAGACATAGAAGACAACTTGGGTGAGGAGCTAGAATTGTCCAAACTCTATAGGGAGTCTGATAGTTCTACTAGTCATACCTCTAGAACCTCCACATAAATAGATGAGATAGCGGAGCAGGTTGCCAAAAAGCTAGGAGTTCAAAATAGACAAATGCCAAGGGTCAGCCCATTGAAGCAATGTTATACATGCGAAGGAGACCACATGGCTAACGTTTGTCCAATGATGGATCAGCCCCAAGGAAACCCTAATGCTCTGTATTTCACCATTAAGAGAAAATACACAAATCATACAACTCAAGATTTTCCATACAATAGGCAAGCTGTTAGACCAAGTTATCAGCAACCTTACCAGTAGGGTAGGTATCACAATCAATACCAATAGCCATATTATAGGCCACAATAGCAATATCAGGAACCATACAGGCCACAACCAGTCCTAGGAAACCAACCACCTGCTCCTGGCAATATTATCCCAGTTAAATATACGATGGCAGAGGAGAACCCTAATAGAGCATTGGTGCCACTAACCCTGTTGGTCTTAGAAAATGACTCTCACGCTCAAGGTTTAGACTACTTCCATGAAGATAGTTCACAAGCTTATTACATAGAGTCACCTGAGCAAAGTGAGACTTCTCCATATCAATATGAGAGACCACTGATGGAACAAAATTGGGAGCCAGAATGCTCCAATGTCATGTATACGAATCCAAATCCTAGGCCCCAATTGAGACAAGTAAGACCACCAACCCCTAAAGGACCATGTTTTCGATGTCAAGGTGACCATTTCATTTGTGAATGCCCCCATTCACTCATTCCTGCACAAGGACAAAACATCACAATACAAGGCTTTTGTCCTGAGTGCGGCAAGGAACATCTCTGTTGAAGCTCAAAGTCAAGGACAAAGCATGGAAGCACATCAAAAGGTGGACACACGAGGAAAGGGAGCAAGTAGGGAGCTCCAAGAAGTGTATGTCAAATTTTCAGAAGAATCCCCTACAAAAATAGTGATTTTCATCACTAGAAACCATTGTAAATACCATTATCTATTTTTAGTAACTCCATTTTGTTCAAGCCGAGGAGTCCTCGAGCTTGATGAGTATTAGAAGTACCATCGTACCAATTTTCATAATTTTTAGACTTCGTTTGAGCCTTCAAATAAGCCCTGGAACCTAATTTTTAACTAGGCCGGACACTAGGTCTGGACAAGGCCAAAACTAGTCAAAAAACTATAAAAAGAGCTAGAGAGCTTTTTTTTGGGGTTAGCTTGTTAGAGAATAGAACTTTTGTAAGAGAACTCTTTTGCAATCTAAGCTTTCCATTGTTCCTCTCTTTGATCTTACTTTGTGCGTGTGTGTGTGTATGTGTGTGCATGTTTGTGTGCTTTCACTCACGCACTTATGCCTTCACTTGCTCGTGGTCTTCATACCGGTCCTCACGTCTCCGCGGATTGACAAGTAAAGGAGGTGGTGCTTACGCTTGAGCTACACCAAATTTTGGCGCCGTTGCCGGGGAGAGAGCTTCGAGGACGAGCGTTGTGATGGTAAGATTGTAGATTTGCGACGTTGGAAGGTAAAAAAAGCTGTCATTTCAGTTCATTTTCTGTTTTTTCCCTCTTCATCTTCATCATCATCATCATCTCCACCTTCTTCCATCTTCTTCTTCATAGAAAATTCTTGTTTTTTAGTGCATTTTCACCATCTTCATACCATTTTTCATGCATTATTGTGTGGGAAGGAGTTAGGAGAAGCAAGGGAGAGCAAGCGTTGTGTTTTTTTCATGATTTTCTGCTCATACGGAGCTCGCCATAGCCGGCGCTCAGAAATTTAGATTTCCCGCCAAAAAACGCGATTCTGTGATGAAAATCGCGATTCTGTGAAAATTCAAAATTTTTTGAAAAATCACGATTTTCAGTTTTCCCGCCTAAAAGTTGGTTGAAAAGAATCGCGATTCTGTGTTTTTTCTCAAAAAAACACGATTCTCTGCTCAAAATCGCGATTTTCAAAAAAACACGATTCTCTGCTCAAAATCGCGATTCTCACCAATCACGATTTTCAGCAAAAACACGATTTTGTGAAAAACACGACTCTCTGCTCAAAATCGCGATTCTCACAAATCACGATTTTCAGCGAAAAATACGATTTTGAGAAAAACACGATTCTCTATGACAAAATCGCGATTTTCATGCCAAAAACACGATTTTGTGAAAAAGGCGATTCTGTGAAAACACGAATTTTTGCTCAAAATCACGATTTTCAAAAACACGATTTTGTGCTCAACATCGCGATTTTCATGTCAAAAACACGATTCTGAGAAAACACGATTTTCAGTCAAAAACACGATTTTGTGAATCACGATTCTCTGAGTCAAAATCGCGATTCTCTAAAACACGATTTTGTGATCAAAATCGCCAGAAACACGATTTTGTGATCAAAATCGCGATTTTCAGAAACACGATTTTGTGATCAAAATCGCGATTTTCAGAAAACACGATTTTGTGATCAAAATCGCGATTTTCAAGAAACACGATTTTGTGATCAAAATCGCGATTTTCAGAAACACGATTTTGTGATCAAAATCGCGATTTTCAGAAAACACGATTTTGTGATCAAAATCGCGATTTTCAAAAAACACGATTTTGTGATCAACATCGCGATTTTCAAAAACACGATTTTGTGATCAACATCGCGATTTTCAAAAACACGATTTTGTGATCAACATCGCGATTTTCAAATCACAATTTTCTGCTCAAAATCGCGATTTTTTTTGACTTCACAGCATCGCGATTTTCAGAAAGTTCACAAAATCGCGATTTTCTCCAAAGGTCCTGTTTGCCTGTTTTGACCCCCAGGAGCCTGATTTGACATGACTTTCTCATCCAAAGTCCATTTTTTGAGCTCTATAGCTTGTTGGAAAGCTCGTTTCAAATCCTACACGATCTCAACTGTTTTTTTCAAGAATAATGCGTTGATTTTGAGATAGGATAATTTGAAGTTGACCCTCAGGTGGGACTAGGGAACCAAGGGGGCTCTAAAGAATTTTGAACCATACCAAAGAGAAAATTTGGACTCTTGACTAAAGCTTATGAACCTGAGATCTGGTAGACACTTAGGCAAGGATAAACAAAGCATTAGATCTTCTGAGGCTAGTGTCAACCATACATCCAAGTCTTGGACACAACAACTAAGTGGTGATCTTTTACTAAGTTCAGACACAAGTGATTCAGAAATGTCTTTTAGCATGGGAAAACCTGCAGGTGGCTCAGGGACTGCCCATCTACAAACACCGGAAGGTCCCTATAAGACACAGTTGGAATATATTCGGACCAACCAATTAGGTGCTCGCATCTATGAGGATGGTCTGAGGCGATCAGTGGTCCAACTCAAAAATCCAGATCAATCCTTTGGACTTGAACACCCGGTGGTCAAGTTCGAAGAGGGGTCATACATTGATAAGGAAGGAACCATGTATGTGGTTACCAACCAACCAGATAGGACCGATGAGTTTGGAAATATCATTCATGAGAATGGGATAGGAGACCTAGAACAAGGAAATATAGGACAAGGACCCCAGACTCCTAGAGGCAAGTCAGTTTTGACCCGAGTGATCACTCCAGACTGGATCCCTAAAGACAACAAAAGCATAGAACTATTTTTGAATAGAGAAACAGAGGAAGCCTTTTGGAGGTTCAAGCCAGATCAACCTAGCCAATTGGGCATAGTTATCATCTATGAATTCAAAGATCCTGAGATACCAGGCAAAGTTGTCTACCTGGATAACACATCAGAGAAAATTTTCTTGGTAACAGAACATGATAGACATGCATATACTTGGAAGAATGAAATGATTTTCCCCCCACCAAGATCCAATGTTTCCCATGGCCTCCAAGGGGTAGGATCATCCCAGGCTCATGAAGCCCAGAGAGAAAGAACTAGAGAGAGACCTGAGGTAAGTTTTGCACACACCGTGGGCAGGAATAGGTCAGGATTTGAAAATGAAAGACCTGAAAGAGAGAGACATCAAGCACATAGGCAACAAAGAGATGAACAGGATTTTCCATTGCCTAGACCCCGGGAGTACCCAAGAACCCTTAGACCCATTCATGTGATCAAGGCAATGAAGAACTATTTCGATGGGACAGGGGATCCTTATGATCATGTGGCCGAGTACAAACAAGTGCTGAGAGCCGAACAAATTGAGGACTGGTTCACCCAGTACGAGGCATTTGGTTTGACCCTTAAAGGCACTGCCTTAGCTTGGTTTCAACCATTGAGTAGAAGCAGCTATCGCGATATAGGTCAACTACTAGACAAATTCATTGTAGAATTTTCCAAGAGTGGTATCAGGCATAACACATCGTCCCTGATCCATAGTTTCAAGCAGACACCCCAAGAAACGGTGCGACTAGCAGGTAGAAGGTTCAGACAGTACCTAGAAAGATGCCCTACTCCAGAGTTACCCACACCAGCTAAACAAGTGGCTTTGTTCTTAGATGGCTTACTGAGCACCAAGTTAAGATCATATGTGTACTTGAAAGATCCTAGATCCATAGAAGAGTGTGTGCGGACGTGCATAGACATAGAAGATAACTTGGGTGAGGAGTTAGGATTGTCCAAACTCTACAAAGATTCGGATAGTTCTACTAGTCATACTTCAAAGATCTCCACAGAAATAGAAGAGATAGCTGAGCAAGTTGCCAAGAAGCTGGGAGTCCAAAATAAACAAACACAGAGAGTCACTTCATTGAATCGGTGCTATACTTGCGGAGGTGACCACATGGCTAACGTATGCCCAATGCAAAACCAAAACATTAGAGAAAGGAATGCTCCATATTGCACTATTGAGAGAAAATACACAAACCACACGGCTCAAGATTGTCCCTACAATAGGCAGGCTATTAGACAAAATTATCAGCAACCTTACCCACAAGGTAGGTATCAGAATCAATACCAACAGCCATATTATAGACCACAACAGCAATATCAGGTACCATATAGGCCACAACCTGTCGTGGGAAACCAACCACCAGCTCCAGCCAACGTGATTCCAGTCAATTATGCTGTGGGAGGGGAAAATCCAAATAGAGCATTGGTGCCCCTAACCCCATGGATACCAGATAATGATTCTCATGCTCATAGTTCAGACTACTCCCATGAAGGTAGTCCACATGCGTATTACACAGGGTCACCTGAACATAGTGAGATTTACTCGTATCAATATGAGGCGCCACCTATGGAGCAAAATTGGGAGCTAGAATACTCCAATGTCATGTACACACATCCTAACCCTAGGCCCCAGTTGAGACAAATGAGACCACAAGCCCCTAGAGGATCTTGTTTCAGATGTCATGGTGACCATTTCATTCGTGACTGTCCCCACCCACCATCTCCGAGTCAAGGACAGGCTATCACAATACAGGCTTTTTGTCCTGATTGTGGCAAAGACCATCTCCCCAGAGATTGTCCAAGAAACCCCTCCAGTGCACCCAAGATTACACCCATTAATGTGGTAGGCTTAGTGGCAGAATCAAGTGCCAGTAGCAGTAACGTGGCACCTGTACAGGCAGTTACTAGGGCACAAGCATTAAAACAAGATAAACCAGTAGAACAATCGGGGTCGAGTGAATCAGGAGAGCCTAGTAAGAGGAAAACAAGAACATGGAAGGATACCAGAGAGAAGGCCAATCGCAAGTGGAATAAAAAGTTATCGGAACTAGAAGAAAGCTTAAAAGAAGCGAAAACGAAAATAGAAGACATTGCATCTCAAAGCCCCTCGCATGCCGAAACTCCATCCACTCCACCTCATCCCACCCCACCACCCATTGTAAATAGACCGCAACCAGGGTCTGTTCTTGCAGATCCAACCCCAGAAGGCTTGGACATGATGTTCAAAGCCTACCAGGCTCGACTTCAAGAAGGGCCTACAGCGGCAAACCTAGACAAGAGTTACCCTAGAGCAGATTTAGAGATTGAACGGATGAAAATGTGCATGAAAATGGTAGAACAAGCTCAAGCCATACTTGAGACTAGTCAAAAGTTCAATCAGACAAACTCTATCAAATCAGATTTGCATTTCCAGGGCTTACTAGAAAGATTAGAGCAGTTGGTAAACAAACCACAAGTTTCTTTACCTCCTCAGGCTCAACCAGTTATTGAAAGAGGAAGCTCACCACCAATGGGAGCTTACGTTCCTAACTCCACGGATCCAGGAATACCTCCTTCAATTCAACAGTACTCTCAAGAATTCTTGCGGGAAATACAAGAAGAGAAATGGGCCAAGGAGAAGGGTAATTCCCCTCCTATTCCTGAGATTGATGATCTTCATGATCAATTTCCCCAAGACATCCCATCTATTTACGAAGATGAAGCAGAACAAGAAGACGAAAGATTAGATTTTGAATCTAATACCTTAGAAGAACTGCCTCAATTTCCAGGCCCATGGGAATCTGAATCACTCCAGATTAGAGCTCCCACAATACTAGTAAGAAATGAAGACTCAGTGGTTCCAAGGAACACGGATGTCGTGAAGAACACTAAGGTTCAGTGTCATCTCACTGTAGAAGAGCTGCTCAAAGCAAAACCTGAGTTATGGAATCATGTGAAGGATCAGGTCCTAGAACTTGAGTCCAATATGCCAAAAGCAGGCTCTAAGCAAAGGGTACCAGAGATATCTCTAGACAAAATAGGGGACATGTGTGAGGGTGAAGAAGGTAATACTTATCTTCCAATCACCTACCAAGGTTACACAACCAAAGCAATCATAGATTCAGGTGCTGGTGTTGCTATTGCAACCACCTCCTTGTGGAAGCAATGGGGCAAGCCCACATTAAGACCAACTAGAATGAAGCTTCAAATGGCTGATGGTCATTTTGAAAGACCTCTAGGATTGCTAGAAGGGATCACTCTAACCACTTGTGGTGTAGAGTTTGAGCACACATTTGCTATATGTGAATTTGAGAAAAATAATGTCTATGAGATGATCCTAGGAAGACCCTTCCTACGACAATTGCAAATAGTACAGGATTGGGGAACTAACTCCTTGTACTTACAGCACTTAGGGGTTACCACCAAGGTCAATTTGAAGGATTACACCTTCAGAGACGTACCACCCCTACAGTGGAATTCTATCCACAAAGTGAAAGAAGATTCCATCTCTGTGCATTCTGAAAGTTCACCTGATCCATCATGGCTGCATGAAGATACTCATTTGTGGATGTGCAAGGTTGCAAAGGAAGAGGAAAAACGTTTAAAGGCAAGAGAGGAAGGAACTTCGCTAGGAGAGAGATCAGTTAGCGACCCAGCCTACACACCGATGATCTTTCCAGATGAGGAGTTTGAGCCTCATGGCTGGCCAGAAATCTTAGCCACCATGGACATTGCTGTCAATGAAGAACAATGGACACCTCATTGTGATGAGGAAGGTTATGATATCTCAGTGTTCATGTGTTAGCCCTTGCTAGAAGAATGTGACCCTAGTGATGTCATAGAAGAAGAAGAGAATGACGATGATATAGAGTCCATTGTGATGGATAGTTGCTTTAACTCAGAGCAGCACTATCTAGAAGATATAGGAGTGTTCACCCAGAAAGAAGAAGAACCTCTCACAAGTATTAAAACGGTACACTCAAAGGATGGAAGCGAAAGTAGCCAAAAGAAAAAGAAAAGAAAAGCAGTGAAACAAGAAGAGGAGGAGTCATTGTTTGAAGTACCAGAAAACTTCAAGAAATATGAAGTTGACGACCGCAAAATTTTGGTACGAATGCCTAAGAGAGAGGCCATCATAGGAGAATCATATGATAATAAAGAAAAGACCAAGAAGATTGTAGTGACCATTGAAGAGAACGAAGAGAGATGCACATATATAGGAGATGACCTAAGTGCAAGAGAAGAAATGGAGCTTGTAGCTCTATTAAGGGAATATAGGGATGTGTTTGCGTGGCACTATAGAGACTTGAAAGGGGTAGATCCAAGAATTTGCTCTCATACTATCCCCATGACTGCTGATGCCAAGCCCACCAAACAGAAGCCCTACACATATAATGATACCTATGCAGCCAAAATAAAAGAAGAAATTGATAGGTTGATTGAAGCTGGATTCATCTATGAGATTGAGCATACTGAATGGGTGTCCCCCATTGTTGTGGTACCCAAGAAGAACGGGAAGTTGCGAGTGTGTATTAACCTTAAAAAAGTTAATGCCGCTACGATTAGAGATAGTTATCCACTTCCAATCACAGAACACCTATTGGAGCATGTTGCACGCAAGGAAGTTTATAGTTTCCTTGATGGATTTTCAGGTTACAATCAAGTAGCCATTGCCCCAGAAGATCAACACAAAACAGCTTTTGCTACAGAATGGGGAATCTTTGCATTTCGTGTGATGCCATTTGGGCTCACCAATGCACCTGCAACATTCCAAAGGCTCATGTGTCATGTCTTCAAAGAGTTCTTACGAAAGAGCTTAGAAGTGTATGTGGATGATTTATGTGCTCATTCCCAAGAAAGAAGATTTCACATCCCTGAGCTCAGACAGATCTTCAACAAGTGTAGAGAATATCGAGTGTGTCTGAACCCAGAAAAGTGTGTGTTCATGGTGTGTCAAGGTAAAATCCTCGGTCATATTGTTTCTAAGAATGGAATCTCAACGGATGAAGATAAGGTACGAGCCATAGCGGAGCTGCCAAGGCCAAGGAATGTTAAAGAGGTACAAGCCTTTATGGGCCATTGTGGATATTACCGTAGGTTTATCCACATGTACGCGATCATAGCTAGACCCCTTTATGCCTTGTTGTCTAATTTTGAGTGGAACGACGAATGCGAGAATTCTTTCAATGAACTGAAGAAATGTTTGTGCACAGCACCAATATTGACCACTCCTGATTGGAATAAGCCATTCCATGTCCATGTGGATGCATCCAATCATGCCATAGGATGTGTGCTAGCACAACCCACAGGTGAAGGGAATTTAGATTTGCCCATAGCATATGCTAGTAGACAACTGAACCCAGCCGAAAGAAATTATACCACAACCGAGCGAGAAGGGTTAGGCATGGTATATGCTGTAAAGAAGTTTAGACACTATTTATTGGCCAACAAGTTCAAGTTTTTCACTGATCATCAGGCTTTGTTATATTTGGTCAATAAACCTTGCAATACTGGACACTTAGTAAGATGGTTCCTCTTACTAATGGAGTATGACTTTGAAGTTGTTGTCAGGAAAGGTAGAACCCACCTTCGGGCAGATCACCTTTCTCGCATTACTTCAGGAGAGTCACCACAAGGAGTGTCTGATGAACTACCTGATGCTTATCTGTTCAATTTGAAAGTTGTTCCTAAATGGGCAAATAAGTTGGTACCAGTCCTAACCTTCGGCCCTGCAAATAAGAATGTGAAAACATCACAAGAAGAAATTGTAAAATCACAAAAATATCACATATTGGCAGGAAGCATGTACAAACAAGATACTGAGGGTGTATTAGCTTGTTGTGTCGAGGATGATGAACATAGTAGTTGGTTGCAGCAAGCTCATGAGGGATTGCTAGGAAATCACTATTCTAAACAACGAACATTGCAGAATTTGAAACGTTTAGGAGTGTATTGGCCTAGCATGGACAAAGAAATACATGAGTGGATCAAGAATTGTCCAATGTGCAGAGAGAGACCACCAGTGGAGCATGCGACCCTTTATCAAGTATCATTAATTCCAGATTGGAGTGCTCCATTGGTAGAGTTTATGAGATCGGGAAGATTACCCAAAGAGGCCAGTCTAGCAAGAAGACAAAATATGGAGTAAGAGGCTCAAGGCTATGCCTTAGTAGGAGAGAACCTATACCGAAGAGGTAAAGATGGTTACTTAAGACTGTGCGTTCATGAATCAGACTATTTAAGGGTCTTAGAGACTGCACACAGTGGTGTTGCAGGTGGACATTTTGGTCCTGACCGAGTGATTAAGACCATTCTATTCTCAGGACTTTGGTGGCCCACTCTTCATATGGATGCACATACCTATGTGAAGAAATGTGACACATGCCAACGTGCACAATATCCAATTAGAAAAGACGAGATGCCTTTGAGGCCAATGATGGGAGGGCGTGCATTTTCCAAGTGGGGCATAGACTTCATAGGTCCTATTAATCCCCCTGCTAGAAACTCCCATGCAGAGTATATTATTGTAGCCACAGATTACCTTACCAAGTGGGTAGAAGTGAAAGCCACAACAAAGAATGATGCTCAAACGACGGCTAAGTTCTTATTCGAGAATGTGTTCACGAGATATGGGCTACCAATAGAGTTAGTGAGCGATAGAGGCACACACTTCTTGAATGAAGTCATTGAAAATCTTCTCCAAGAATTCTTGGTGATACATAAGAAATCTGCCCCCTATCACCCACAAGCTAACGGACAAGCCGAGAGTACCAATAAGATCCTTTGTAACATATTGACAAAATTGGTAAATAATAAACGCTCTGATTGGGACAAACAACTTCATCATGCTGTTTGGGCTTATCGAGTTGCCTACAAAACAATACTCAATGCCACCCCATTTCAGATGGTCTTTGGACAGAATGCGGTGCTACCACTGGATTTCTTAATCCCTGCTTTAAAAGTAGCACAAGAGCATGAGTGGAATGGACATGAATTGTCATCTAGGATCTTTGATCTAGAACGCTTAGGTGAGACAAGGCTACGAGCGGCTGCAGGCATCTACGCTGCAAAGAAAAGGCAAAAGGCCTACTTCGATGCACACATTAAGGATAAGGGACTGAAAGAGGGAGATCTAGTGTTGGTTTACACACTGAAACAACATGCCCGTAAGTTGGAAAAACGAGGATATGGACCCATGATCATTAACAGAATTTCCACTAGTGGCGCGGTTCAATTGGCTAATTTAGAAGGTGATATCTTGCCAAACTATATTAGTGGTTGTAGAGTCAAGTTATATCAAGAACCTCTGACAGAGGACATGCTAATGAGACTCAACACTGCTAAGAAACGAAAAGAAGAAGAGTTAAGAGTGAGAGAAGAAGCACAGGCAGAGGCTAGAGAGCGCATAAGGCGAAATAAGTTAAGACGACTTGGCCTAGATGTCAACTCAAAAGCTCCAAAATATCACATGGATATGTGCCAAAAGTCAGGCATAGCGACTTCTCACGTCATTGACCGAAGACCCTTTGTGACCATAGAGATAGGACAAGGGAAGGGTGCTAGGACGGTGAAAGCATTGATTGACTCAGGTGCAGCAAGTAGTGCAGTCAGACTTTCCTACTGCCAAGACTTGCAGTTGAACATCAATCCCATAGAAGCTTATCTCATAGGATTGGGAGGTGTGGAAACCCCTTGTTTGGGCGAGGTGGAACTTCCCATCTACCTTCAAGAGGTTCCAATGAAAGTCAAAGTGTTAGTGTGTCAAGATGAGAACCTTACAGAACCACTTGTCTTAGGACAAGATTGGATTTATGACAATGCAGTCAACTTGAACCTGAGAAGTCAACTTCTTCAAGTTTGGGTCCAGGGACAATGCTTTACATTAGAACTAGAGAATGGCATGCTCACAAATCCAGATGTCACATCTTGTAGTTCTCCTAGGACTAATCTTAGCAAAAGAGATGTTGTATGTGTCAAAAGCTCTATGATACAGAAGGTGTCAATCATGGAAGACCAGGTTCAAAGGCGGTGTGGAGGTGATCGCAATCCGGGTGGATCGGGTCCGGTCGTGGCACACACAGGGTGTATGAAGCTAATGAATGTTGGAAGGTTTAAAGATGTGAAGGTGAAATTAATGTTGAGTATGGAGAAGAGAGAGATGTTGAAATGATTATGGGAATAGGAATGTAGGAGTGCAAGTTAGATTTATGAACATGAATGATAAGAATGAAAGAGAACCATACATACGAATGAAATTTGGAAGGAAGAATGGTCCATTGAAGGAGCTTCTTAAACACTTCCTAATTCCAATCCATATGCATAGTCTTCTTTGGATGATATGTATGCATGACGAGAATAGATGGAACCCTTACACATAAACCAGTTTCGAAAGGAAGAATGGTCCAATATTGGAGCTTCTTATACACTTTCAGAAACTAATCAATATGTATGGGTATGTTTGGATTATATGCATGCAAGTGAATTATGATGATAGAGTTTACTCACAAGCTCAAAGAAACATCCTCACTGGTTCAACGCAATACTGCGGAGCCTTCTCACACATAGAAGAAATAGAAGACATGTAAAAATACTTAAGAGACTGAGAGAGGAGACAAGAGACAAGTGACAAGTGACATGAATTAAAAGAATTTGAATTAAGTTACATGTAAAAGATCGTAGTGGTACGTCATGCTAAGCAGTCTACTGATCAAAGGTGGTTCCGACCCTCAAACCATGACAGTTCAACCGAATGTCACACGTAAGAAGGTGAGTTCCACTCCAGTGACCCTATGTCTGTCTAGGCTCGTAACGTCTAACTAAAGAAGTCTAAGACTCATTAAAATCAGCTCTAACTCACTCACACGCTCCACCGAGGGTGAGTCAAGATAGAGATGCTGGTTTCAAGAGCCTATCCTAGATTGGAGTTCTAACTTAAATTTGAAACTAGGTTCTATACTCATACTAGCTCACCTTGGATCCTCACTCGCTCAACCGAGGGTGATCGTCTCAAGGAAACCGTAAGCTAGCATGAGCCCTATGGATGCCTAACAATGATGCTCTAGGAGTTTGGAGGGGGGTTTATATAGTTTTTTGAATGAATTTGGGCCCTTGGATCTAGAGAAATCAACTCTCAACTCTAGGATCACTACTTTCGATTACAACCATTTGATTAATCAAATCAATGGCTTGGAATTGTTCTTTCTATCAAATCTAGTGTAAAGGAGTGAAATTTAGGCGCCTTCATTCTCCACCATTGGATCTGGGGATGATCTGGACCGTCGGATCAGTGCTGACATCAATTCGGATAAGATAAGCCACTATTTTTGGAGAAATGCTGCATTATTGATCTTTGATTGTAAAAAAGGTCTTCTTTTATGGAAAAAATTCGTGGATCCTCCTTCTTTTATGCTTTAGTGCATCTCCACCCTTGAATATGAGCTCACTTGACCGTACAACATGGTTCAATCATATTTTGACATGTGGCAGACCCTTCAACCCTTCAATTTGCTTAAACTAGAAAACTGCGGTGATCCTGAAAACTGGACTTTGTGCTCTTTGACCCTCCAAATAGGGTTTGATGAAGATGAAACTTTGTAGGACTATGTTTCCAAAGATCTCCTTCAGGAATATGCAGATATAACTCCCATCTGAATCTCCCTTGTACAAGTTTGACTACATTTGGAAGCTTGCAAGGTGGCATTAAGGTCTCTAGGAAGCTCTGATGGCCTTGAAAATTTGTACAAATATGTAGCCACATATGATCTTTATACATGCCAAACCATATGGCTAACATAAATTTCTATACAAGAATTTGTAGGGTCAAACTAGAAAAATTACATTTTTATAAAATGAACATAGCATATCAATGTGCTACAAAATCCATTTTCTGTTGAAATTTGGGCTATAGACTGCCTTTGACAATCTTTACAAGTATATGAATTTTCATCTAATTTGGTGACAATGAAATTTTTGCCCTAATTTCCCAACTTTGACCAGCTTTGACCGCTACCATGGACTTTCTTGATTTCTTTGAAACTTTGTATGTGACCTTCCTTTGACATCCTTGATACATCCTGGACTTCTCGGGGAATTCCGGCTACCTTCACCAAATATATTTTTTGTAGGCCTTCACAAGTGAGAGAGGAGAGAAAATCTCGACGACATTCGCCCCCACTAAACCTGCGATTCCTTCGGAAGCGCCACTCTAGCATCTGTGAAAAACAAAATATTCCAGGCATCAAATTCTTTTATAGGCAACATAAGAAACATGGAAGGAAAATTGATTATATGCATGAATTAGTAGGTAACGTGACATGAAGCAAAATTTGCATGAAAGAAAGAATTGAAACAGGCAACATGAATATGCATGAACAAATAGGCAACATATATGCAAATGAACAAGCAACATTGGCAACAAGAAAGAAAAAAAACAAGCATCAATATGAAGTGGAAGTGGATGTATTGAGTCGTTTTAAGCATCAGTTCCTCTCATCTTGAAGAAAATTTTGTACCTTTTTCATAAAGCAATCTACCTTAAATATGATTATAAACAAAGATTTAGGATTTTCAAGAGACATCTTTCATCTTTAGCTTATTTTAGATCAACTCCTTTCCTACATAAATATGAATATGCTCTTTCTCTAATAACATGCAAGGAAATCTAACTAAACTCCACTAATGCATAAATCTGCTTATATAGCCCGTGATTTATTCTACTATGCCTCTTTATCCTCCTTTGGCTTGCTCTTTTTTTTTTTTCGATGATGATGATGATTCGGCAACTTTATGGTTACGATCACTTTTTTGGGGTGAAAGAAAGTGTAAACTTCTTGGTAACATGTAGTTTTTTTTTTTTTTTGACGAGGAAAAATTAAACCCCGATACAAGGTACAACCATTTTTGATGACGGAGAACAGTCGTTTAAACTCCGATACAAGTGCTGTGAGATGGACTAAGGATGTAGAAACATGCAATAGCAGGAGCTAGGATTTCAACAATTATGCTTTCGATATAGGATACATATGCATGTTTATATATGAAAGTCATGTCACCAAAATAAACCTCCAAATCTACATGCCCTATCTTTCCACAATCCTAGATTATAATCAATTCCTTAGTAGATAAGTTACTACTTAAGATACAATTTTACACAAGTAGAGAAATCATCATTTGCCTTTTTTTTTGACTCAAGTGATGTGGATATGCAATGCAATGCAATGCAAAGACTGAAAAAAAACATGCATGAAACAAGCATGGAAAAAAAATAGAATGAACTTGAAAAAAAACAAAGCAACATGAACTTGAAAAATTAATGATGTTTTTCATTTTTTTTTTATTTTTTTTTAATAACATGGATACTCCTGTTTATGAATCGGCCTCATTGTTGTCATCTTCTCCAATGTCCTCATCCAAAATGTACTCGTCATTATCACGCTTCTTGAATAACTTTATCCTTTTACCTGCAATCAAAGTTTTTAGTGCAACACCATTTAATTCACAAAGAGCATACGTACCATTGTTGTTGACTTTTGATACTATGTATGGCACAAACCACCGTTGAGTGAGCTTTTTGCGTGCATCATATTGAGAGTCAAATGTACTATCATAAATGAGCACCCAATCTCCTACTTCAATTGGCTTAGGACGCAATCGATGAGTTTTATCAAAATAATGCTTGTTCTTCATTCTAGATTCTCTTAATTTTTCAACAGCATCATCAAGTCTTAATTTACCTTGTTCTAACTGTTTAATACGCAAACTCAAAAAATCATCAGTAGACATGTTTTCAGACCAAGGCAAATTTGACCATGCAGAAATATGAGACTGAATTGGAAACAATGGTTTTTGACAGTACATGAGTTCAGCAGGCATATATCCAGTAGTACGTGTGCATGTCATTCTATCTGCCCAAAGTGCAAAAGGTAAGAATTTAGGCCATTGTTTGATGTCACCATTACATGCTTTAGATATGGCTTTCACAATAGGTGGATGCCCTCTCTCTATTTTACCATTGGCCTCTGGGTTATATGCAGTAGTGAGAGACAAACGAATACCGTGACGCTCAAAGAACTCTTTAGCTTCTCTCGCATTTAACTCTCCACGATCGGCAACTACTTTCTCTATGTACCCAAAGCGACTTATGACATCTTCAAGCAAGAATTTGCAAACATTGTAAGTGGTCTTAGATCGTAGTGCACGTCCCTCTACATGATTAGTTAAGTCTTCTCTTGCAAGTACAATGTAACGCATTTTGTCGATACCTTTAGGCATAGTTACAAGATCTACTACCCACTTGTAGTGAATACAAGGTGGATAAGTAGGATGCAACGGATCTCTATGTTTGACTGATGAATGAAGTTGACAAGTAGAACATGTAGAAACATAGCTACTAATGTCAACATACATCCTAGGCCAATAATAGGTACTTCTAATTTTTTCATATGTTCCAAAAAATCCTTTATGACCTGCCCATAATGTCTCATGCATTTCCTTCATTACTTGCAATTGAAGACCTCTCTTTCCTAGGACTCGTTGTGGATTCTTAACCTTACCCTTAGCATGTCTCCAAAGATAACCATTACATAGGAAAAAGTTATAAGCTCGTTTCCTAATGTTACGGAATCTATTCGTAGTCCAGCTAGGTAATGGTTGTAGTGTACTGAGATACTTTCCTATGTCTCTCCATTCATCTTCGTACTCAGACTCATGAAATTTCTCATACTCATATATATGTGGAATATAGTCAACTAAATTCACATTCTTTATTAGATCACTTTCAAGATCATCATCAAATCTAGCTCTCGATAACATATCAGCAACTGAGTTTGACTTACCTGAAATATGAACTAACTCAGGATTTATGAACTTAATATATGAGATCCATCTAAGCATGGCTATATCAGGAGATGAACAATTGGCTATCATTCCAATGAGAGGCAAACAATCAGTCTCAACTTTGACATTTGCACTAATGAAATATTCTTTGTCTGTTTTCAAAGCTGTTACCATACCCCATAGTTCTCGTTTGATTTGTGGATATTTTCGTTGTGTTTCATGTAGAATTTTGGCACCAAACCTAATTGCATATCTATTCCCTTCACTATCATCTTGACTTATGACCCAACCTATACCAATAGGACTAGTATCAACAGTCAATATAATAGGTTTGTTAGCAGAATAGTCTACACGCTTAAGGATGGGAGCTTTAAGCAATAATTTCTTCAATTTACGCATAGCTTGAGTGTGTTTGTCAGTCCAAATAAATTTTCGTTTCTTCCTCAACAAGTCATAAAGACAATCAGCAACATGAGCAAAGTGAGGGATCCAAATAACATAAAAGATGCAAGCACCAAGAAATCTACGTACCTCACTCACGTTGTTACATGTTTCAGAAATCTTGCTAATGGCATCAACTTTTTGTGGGTATGGCTTTCGACCATAATGGCCACATAAATGTCCAACAATAAGTACCTCGTTGACACCAAAAACAGATTTCTCTATGGAAAATGTGAGACCTACCTCTTCAAATCGTTGAAATATTCTTTCACAATCAGAGATATGGTCAAGAACAAATTTACGACATCCCGATGAATCTAAAGTAATGTCCTTTACACGTTCCTCACTCCCTTTAATTGGAATATCATCAATGAATGGCATAGTTATATGAGGGATAAAGTCATGTAAGACCATATTCATAGCACTCATCATATGAGCCACAGAATTAGTCGCTCCTTGAGGTAAAGTACACATTCGCACTAAGCCTAAAGGAGTTTTCATTGTGGTTATGTCACGACTATTAATTGCTAATTGGAATTGGTCCATATCCAGAATATAAATCACCCATTGAATAGATAGAATGTCCTGAAAATGATTCAGCAAACTCATCTACAATGGGTCCTGTTCCTACATTCCTTATGGTGACTTTATTGACGGGTTGGAGATCTTGAATAAAACGTAGTTTCCCATTCTTTTTAGGCACAGTGAACCATCTGTTTGAGTAAGGTGCAAAAGATGGCTCTAAAATTCTCATGTTTATCTTCTCCTTAAGTAGTTTCATTAGCTCAGGTAAGTGAGCCTTTGGAACAGGTATAGGACGAAGATTCCATGGAATATGTGGAATAGTAAAGATTATCATGGGTGCAACTAGCTTAGGATCTACACAACCAATCTCATGAGGATACATAGTAAAGGCTTTTCCATGGCTACGCATAACTCTCTCAAATTTTCTCTCTCTGCTGGCAAAAGAAAGTCATCATCTCTACCAATTCTCACATGTTTGATTGTCTCATCCGTGAATTTATGTCCTATGTTTTTCTTATCCCGAAGAATTGGATCATTTTTCACATCAATAATTTTTTCATTACTTCCTTGAGGTAATGGTTGAGCTATGGGTTTGATTTTTTTGTCTACAGTTTTGTACTTTGTTTCAACTAAGGCATCATGTGTTTGGTTAAATTTTGAGCACTTGTCAACATTGAGAGCATACTCTTGGATTAGAGCATACTCATCAAGGGAAGAAAGAAGAATAATATGGGAATTAGAATTTTGTTGAAGACATAACTCTAACTCCTCAAGAGTAGAGAAACAATGAGATGTTTCAATCACATGCTCAATGTTCTCATCATGTTCCATGATTTTGTTATTTTTATAATTTTTTTGGGTTTTTTGGATAAAAGACTTGGACAATTGACTCTTATGAAGAAAATCTAATCTAGAATGTGGAAAACAAAGTGACAAACTATTGTACATGTTGGTTGGATGCGAGATGTCAAACCAATATCCACTGTTGTCCCGCTCAACAATGGATTCTATCCGAAATTTTGATCATATGTAGCTCCAAACATGAATCGAGGTGCACAATCACTACAAGCATGCTCATGACTCTGAGTAATAATAGGTTTCTTTCTAATTGACAATCGATTCCTAGGATGATTCACTCCTACTGTCATGACTTGAAGTGATTGCATTCCATCCTTAGACTTAAATCTAGCATAGGTAGACCCATCATCCATGGCTTTAGTTTCCATACGACTCTCACAAATAAAGGGTTGACCTAAGAGAACTTCATAGGAGCAATTATCTTGAATAAAAAAGTGAAACTCTTCTGTGATTCCTCCTATGGATATGGGCACACTAGCACAAGCTCCATACAGGGTACCTACACCATTATCTGCAGTTCTCATACGCCATCCACAATCTTTATCTATGGGCCATCGAAACTTATCATAGACTTCTCTTGAAATCACATTGATTTCAGAGCCGGAATCTACTAATGCATTTACAGTGATAGTGTTCTTATCATTTCCTATTTTAACATGCATCTCTGATGTACCTCTAGACCAAAATGTTCTTTTAAAGTGGCTTTCAGGATTGTTTTCATGATTTTCATGGTCAGGTTGAATAGGTCCTAAGAAATTTTTATTAACATTTACTTCATCATCATCAAAGTCCTCTTCATCAGATTCATCAAAGTTTAAGGCTTCATTCATAGCTTGATCTTGATCTAGAGAATCTTGCATCTCAGTATCTAGATTAAGTGGAAACCTCTTCCTTTTAATTAGGCCGATAAAGTTATCTTTAAAAACAGGCTTTGCAATAGAGAAAACTTGTTCTAAAGACATAGTCACTTGACTCTTAAGCAAAATGTCATCTAAAATCTCCATAGGATCTATTTTTCTCTCAATTTCTGAAATCAAGATGGCTTTAGGTTTTCTCTTTGGTTTCTTTTGTTTTTGCTCAGGGTCTTGTTTTTGTTCATGTTCTCGTGTTTGGTCTTCAGTTTGTTTTGATTGATCTTGTTTATCCAAAGGCTTTGGTTCTGTTTTTCTTTGCTTTGTCTTCTTCCCTTTTTGTTTCTCCTCTTGTTTTTGTTCATTGGGTTGTGCTTCTTGTTTTTTATCTTTGGATTGTGATGTTTCTCCCTGCTCTATGATTGTTTCTATTCCCTCTGAGGTTTGTTTTCGTGTTACTCTTCTTTCACTAGGCTCAGCTTCATCTCTTTTTCGTTTTTCTTCTACATTGGATATGTGAGAAATAAGAGATTGATCTTCTATTGGTGACTCCCAAGCCGTTATTCTCCTAATCTCATCCCGTGCTCTTACTAAAGCCTCTATGGAAAAATCACCTTCCTTTGTGGGTTTACTTGATTCTACTTGTTGTTCATCAAGAGCTTCTAGTTTCACTCCTCTAGTTCCTACGTCCATTATGGTTATATTTTCATAATGTTTTTTCATTCCTCCCTTACCATAATTTCCTTGCAAAGGTAGCCTAGATCGATAGTCACAGATTTTCTTGTCTATGTCTATTACTAGTCGTTGCTCCTTAGCAGCCTTCAATAATTCACAATCTCTCAAAAAGTGCTCTAGCAAATCACACCAAGGACACCTACGAGGGCCACGCACAAAACCATTTTGATTTTGAGGATTTTGATTAACTTGTGGTGGGAAATTTTGAAATTGAGGATTTTGTTGATAAGGTATTGCTTGAACAGGATAATTAGGATTTTGATAAGGCAATTGATGTATTTGAGGAGCTTGGGGAGCAACATGTGGTACTTGAGGTGCAAGAGGAGCTTCCATATTATACGGTTGATGATTTTGAAACTTTTGATTTTGAGGATTTTGAAAAGCTATTTGTGAAGCTTGAGGATACATGTTTTGATACATTTGAGGATTTTGCACATGAGGATGAGGATTTTGCATTGAAGGATTATGCATTGGAGGAACTTGATATGCTTGAGTAGGAGCTACTTGTGGATTTTGATTGGTAGCTATAACATGTTGATTAGGCTCTTGAAAAGTCATTGGGTTCATTTGATTTTGGAAAGTTTTGGTGTAACTAGATTGTAAAGCATCTATAGTCTTGGCCAAATTGGATTGTGTAGCAATAAGACTTTCCATTTGCTTAGTGAGAATATCCACTTGAGATTGTTCAACTACACTTTTATTTGGCTCTACTTTAAAACCTTGAGTAGGCTCCATCATTTGAGGAATAGGAGTAGAGTCAAAAAGCATAGCATGGGATTGTTCTCTAAATTGCTCCTTAATTTGTGGAAGGCTAGCTTGAGGAAGACTAGTTTGCTCATAAAGCATGGATTGTCTTTGATGTCTATGGGCTACAGCCTCTACTACTTTACGCACTTTTTGCCAATTGTCAGTAAGACCATAGCGCTTATCTGGTTCTTCTAATCGCCGTTCAACTTCCCTACGAGTTTCAGGATGAAGAAGCTTAAGAAAATTGATCACAAGATCAGGTTCCAAAGTTATCTTATCCTCATCAGGAAGTTGTTCATAGCGTCTAATATACTCATTTTGTAAGTGAGTAATAGAGCTACTAGGCTTTGGAGAATTGACCCATCGTAAGAATCCATCTCGATTATGTTGGCTATAATCTTCAAGATAGAATTCTTTGAGCATCTCCTTTCTAAAATCACTCCAAGGAAGACTATCATATTGAGTGACACGGTTTATGATAGAGCTATCAACAATTCGTTCAAAGAATGATATCAAAAGATCTTCAGGAAGACCAAAAATCATAGCTTGCTCTTCAAACAAATCTAAGTAGCTTGTGATGTTGATGCCATTGAATTTTCCCTTCTCTCTCAACATAGAAGAGACTATTCTTTGGCCTTGTTTCTCAACAATAAGGGATTTGAATCCTTCCTCCATCTTATGTGAATAAGCAAGTGATGCACGATGCTCTAGATCTCTCACAAATGCGTTTACTTCACAACGAAGATGTGCACGATACTGTGAGAAATCCAGTGCAACACTCAAGACTGATGATGATGATATGATGAGGATGAAAAATATGAAACAAAGGATATGGATCACAACCTCCCAACAAGATCAGAAGCAAATGCCACGAAGCGTTTCACGTCGGGTTCAAATGTGGAGGTGATCGCAATCCGGGTGGATCGGGTCCGGTCGTGGCACACACAGGGTGTATGAAGCTAATGAATGTTGGAAGGTTTAAAGATGTGAAGGTGAAATTAATGTTGAGTATGGAGAAGAGAGAGATGTTGAAATGATTATGGGAATAGGAATGTAGGAGTGCAAGTTAGATTTATGAACATGAATGATAAGAATGAAAGAGAACCATACATACGAATGAAATTTGGAAGGAAGAATGGTCCATTGAAGGAGCTTCTTAAACACTTCCTAATTCCAATCCATATGCATAGTCTTCTTTGGATGATATGTATGCATGACGAGAATAGATGGAACCCTTACACATAAACCAGTTTCGAAAGGAAGAATGGTCCAATATTGGAGCTTCTTATACACTTTCAGAAACTAATCAATATGTATGGGTATGTTTGGATTATATGCATGCAAGTGAATTATGATGATAGAGTTTACTCACAAGCTCAAAGAAACATCCTCACTGGTTCAACGCAATACTGCGGAGCCTTCTCACACATAGAAGAAATAGAAGACATGTAAAAATACTTAAGAGACTGAGAGAGGAGACAAGAGACAAGTGACAAGTGACATGAATTAAAAGAATTTGAATTAAGTTACATGTAAAAGATCGTAGTGGTACGTCATGCTAAGCAGTCTACTGATCAAAGGTGGTTCCGACCCTCAAACCATGACAGTTCAACCGAATGTCACACGTAAGAAGGTGAGTTCCACTCCAGTGACCCTATGTCTGCCTAGGCTCGTAACGTCCAACTAAAGAAGTCTAAGACTCATTAAAATCAGCTCTAACTCACTCACACGCTCCACCGAGGGTGAGTCAAGATAGAGATGCTGGTTTCAAGAGCCTATCCTAGATTGGAGTTCTAACTTAAATTTGAAACTAGGTTCTATACTCATACTAGCTCACCTTGGATCCTCACTCGCTCAACCGAGGGTGATCGTCTCAAGGAAACCGTAAGCTAGCATGAGCCCTATGGATGCCTAACAATGATGCTCTAGGAGTTTGGAGGGGGGTTTATATAGTTTTTTGAATGAATTTGGGCCCTTGGATCTAGAGAAATCAACTCTCAACTCTAGGATCACTACTTTCGATTACAACCATTTGATTAATCAAATCAATGGCTTGGAATTGTTCTTTCTATCAAATCTAGTGTAAAGGAGTGAAATTTAGGCGCCTTCATTCTCCACCATTGGATCTGGGGATGATCTGGACCGTCGGATCAGTGCTGACATCAATTCGGATAAGATAAGCCACTATTTTTGGAGAAATGCTGCATTATTGATCTTTGATTGTAAAAAAGGTCTTCTTTTATGGAAAAAATTCGTGGATCCTCCTTCTTTTATGCTTTAGTGCATCTCCACCCTTGAATATGAGCTCACTTGACCGTACAACATGGTTCAATCATATTTTGACATGTGGCAGACCCTTCAACCCTTCAATTTGCTTAAACTAGAAAACTGCGGTGATCCTGAAAACTGGACTTTGTGCTCTTTGACCCTCCAAATAGGGTTTGATGAAGATGAAACTTTGTAGGACTATGTTTCCAAAGATCTCCTTCAGGAATATGCAGATATAACTCCCATCTGAATCTCCCTTGTACAAGTTTGACTACATTTGGAAGCTTGCAAGGTGGCATTAAGGTCTCTAGGAAGCTCTGATGGCCTTGAAAATTTGTACAAATATGTAGCCACATATGATCTTTATACATGCCAAACCATATGGCTAACATAAATTTCTGTACAAGAATTTGTAGGGTCAAACTAGAAAAATTACATTTTTATAAAATGAACATAGCATATCAATGTGCTACAAAATCCATTTTCTGTTGAAATTTGGGCTATAGACTGCCTTTGACAATCTTTACAAGTATATGAATTTTCATCTAATTTGGTGACAATGAAATTTTTGCCCTAATTTCCCAACTTTGACCAGCTTTGACCGCTACCATGGACTTTCTTGATTTCTTTGAAACTTTGTATGTGACCTTCCTTTGACATCCTTGATACATCCTTGACTTCTCGGGGAATTCCGGCTACCTTCACCAAATATATTTTTTGTAGGCCTTCACAAGTGAGAGAGGAGAGAAAATCTCGACGACAGCGGGTGGATCTTTCTTCTTCTCCAAAGACTCAAGTAGCCACAGTAGTGAGCCCACCACACAAGCAAACACAACCGGTCACGACAACTGCTACATCAAATAGAAAGACACCATTCGATAAAAAAGCGGTTCCGGGCATGAAGCAGATCTGGGTACGCAAAGGAGAGCAACCACCAGCCTTACCCCCACAAATCCCATCCATGCACACTAACCAGGCCAGAAGACGAAGGAAGCAGCTCAGACAAGCTCCATCACAAGATATCCAACAAGTTTGGGTGCCTAAGAAGTTAGCTGCCGCTCAACAAGGGCAATTACAGATGTGGGTACCTAAGAAGATCCTACACCCACAACAACCTTTGTTCTCCCACATGCAAAAGGTTTCAACAAAGAGGCCAAAAAGAGAAAAGGGTAAGAACCACGTACAGAGACCAAAGGAAGATCAAATCAGCTCTTCAACATTAGTAGGAAGACATGCAAAAAGGATATGGGTTTGGGAGCCAAAAGTGCAAGTAGCCTCCACCGAACCAAAGCATAAACCACACTGGATACCACAGTTCAGAAAGCATCCAAAGAGAAAGACGCCTGAAGTGACCTCTACAGTACCAAATGATGTTCTAAAATGGACTCCAATAAGGAGGATTACATCAGTTCGAGACTCAATGGATACCTCCACCAAGGTCGGCATCAACCTCCACAAATAACATCGAAAGCCTCGAACGAGCAACAACCATGTGCTCCTTGCACAACCCTGTCTTTTGCACCATTTAGGTCATGCATTTCCAAAGTATGCATTAATATAGGGCCACATTACACGGCCGTGCATAGACACACTTGAGAATCCCATGCACAAGAGCACAGTGACATATGTCGAACATTTCTATTGATACTAACTTTTGTGTTCTTGTTTTGTGATATCCTTTTCCTCTACAAAAAAAAAAAAAAAAAAAAAAAAAAAGAAGTGGGAGAGAGCTTGTTCCCAGTGTGTATCGGCCAGCAGTGAGATTATTGCTGCCTTATCTGGTAGAGGACAAGCATTTGGCATGAACATGGCATCTACAACTATGATTTTCTCTTACCATGGTAGGAATGAAGAGCTTGAAGGTCCGCAACTTGAGTGATGCTTAACTACCTCATGTACCAGAGCATCCAAGGAGATATCTGCAAAAGGTAGTTCTGGAGGAGAAGACTCCTGCATATGGTGAGCTAAAGAGAATATGTGAAACTCAGCTTGGTGTAGTTACCCGATGTTGCTTGCCAAGGAATATAAAGCAATTCAATTCTCAGTATTTCCTGAACCAGTATGGAACAGTAGCACTGGTGAATGGTCTATGTCAATCAGCATGGTAATCTCTTAGAAACCGGCACGTGTCCAATATTCCTCTGAGTGTCAATATAAGGAAGTGAACGTGCATGAGCCCAAGCTCAGAAATGCACATTGTTAGTGACAAATGTTGCTTTGAAAAGAGGAGAGGGGATCCACCACTCAAAAGATCTCATCAGTGGACAATCAACATGGACATTCATCAACAAGGTTCCATCCCAAAGGCCGAGTGTACAACACGAAGAGGCAAACATCCATCAACCTTCGCCATGGTAAGTATCTTTACTTTGGAAACACCATAACCATGATAGTTTAGGAAACCTCTTCGTCAGCATACCCTTGAGCACTTAGCTCAAGACCCGCAATTTTTGCACCATACTTCTTCCAATGCATTTTCCAAGTAAGCATGCGTAGGGCTACATTACAAGGCCGTGCACAAGGCACATACTTTTTTCAACCCAAGCACGAACACACTTACCCATCATTCATTATGGGTTATGAGTAGTTGGCATGAATGCTCTCAACATCATCTTTAAAAGAGCTAGCAGACATCATGGGAACAACATCCATATCTCGGAAGCAAATTGAAGCCAGTAGTTGCTCCAAATCACTCTTGACAACCTCTTCTGAGCAACTTGCAGTTTTGAAAGCTCACAACGACACATTCTTGCTGGAATCCAAGGAACCAGCTCATACAACGGATGGACACCACCTCTCAAAGCACTACACAGAACAGCCCTTCCAACAAGGGTCTGTCAGGGACGACAGACTCGAGAGGGGGGGAGTGTTGAAGCTCAAAGTCAAGGACAAAGCATGGAAGCACATCAAAAGGTGGACACACGAGGAAAGGGAGCAAGCAGGGAGCTCCAAGAAGTGTATGTCAAATTTTCAGAAGAATCCCCTACAAAAATAGTGATTTTCATCACTAGAAACCATTGTAAATACCATTATCTATTTTTAGTAACTCCATTTTGTTCAAGCCGAGGAGTCCTCGAGCTTGAGGAGTATTAGAAGTACCATCGTACCAATTTTCATAATTTTTAGACTTCGTTTGAGCCTTCAAATAAGCCCTGGAACCTAATTTTTAACTAGGCCGGACACTAGGTCTGGACAGGGCCAAAACTAGTCAAAAAACTATAAAAAGAGCTAGAGAGCTCATTTTTGGGGTTAGCTTGTTAGAGAATAGAACTTTTGTAAGAGAACTCTTTTGCAATCTAAGCTTTCCATTGTTCCTCTCTTTGATCTTACTTTGTGCGCGTGTGTGTGTATGTGTGTGCATGTTTGTGTGCTTTCACTCACGCACTTGTGCCTTCACTTGCTCGTGGTCTTCATACCGGTCCTCACGTCTCCGCGGATTGACAAGTAAAGGAGGTGGTGCTTACGCTTGAGCTACAATCTCCCAAGAGAATGTCCTAGAAACCCCTCTAGTGCACCCAAGGTTACACCCATCAATGTGGTAGGGTTAGTGGCAGATTCAAGTTCAAGTAGCAGTAATGTGGCTCCTATACAAGCAATTACTAGGGCACAAACATTAAAACAGGATAAACCGATTGAGTAGCCAAAGCCAAGTGACTCGAGAGAGTCTAGTAAGAGGAAACCAAGAACATGGAAAGACACTAGGGAGAGAACCAATTGCAAGTGGAATAAAAAGTTATCTGAAATAGAAGAAAGCTTGAAAGACACCAAAACAAAAATAGAAGACATGGCATCTCAAAGCCCCTCGCATGTCGAACCTCCATCCACACCACCTCATTCCACACCACCTCTTTCCACCCCACCACCCATTGTAAATAGACCGCAATCAGGGTCTGTTCTTGCAGATCCAACCCTAGAAGGCTTGGACATGATGTTCAAGGCCTACCAGGCTCGTCTTCAAGAAGGGCCAACAGCTGCAAACCTAGACAAAGTTACCCTAGAGCAGATTTAGAGATTGAACGAACAAAAATGTGCATGAAAATGATAGAAGTAGCTCAAGCTATGCTCGAGTCTAGTCAAAAGTTCAATAAGACAAACTCTGTCAAATCGGATTTGCATTTCTGGGGCTTACTAGAAAGATTAGAGCAGTTGGTAAACAAGCCGCAAGTTTCTTTACCTCCACATGCTCAACCGGTTGTTGAAAGAGAGATTTCACCACAAATGAAAACTTATGTTCCTGATTCCATAGATGATGGAACATCTCTTTCAATTCAGCAATACTCTCAAGAGTTCTTGCGGGAAATACAAGAGGAGAAATGGGCCAAGGAGAAGGGTAATCCCCCTCCTATTCCTGAGATTGATGATCTTCATGATCAATTTCCCCAAGACATACCGTCTATCTATGGAGACCAAGTAGAGCAACTAGAGGATGAGAGATTAGATTTTGAATCGAATTCAACTGCAAGAGTTGCCTCATTTCACAGGCCCATGGGAATTTGAATCTCTCTAGATCAGAGCTCCCACAATATTGGTAAGAAATGAAGACTCAGTGGTTCCAAGAAACACTGATGTTGTGAAGAACACGAAGGTTCAATGTCATCTCACTATAGAAGAGCTCCTCAAAGCAAAACGTGAGCTATGGAATCATGTGAAGGATCAGGTTCCAGAACTTGATTCCAATATGCCAAAAGTAGGCTCTAAGCAAAAAGTTCCAGAGATCCCTCTAGACAAGATAGGAGACATGAGTGAAGGTGAAGAAGGTAATACTTATCTTCCAATCACCTACCAAGGTTACACAACCAAAGCAATCGTAGATTCAGGTGCTGGTGTTGCTATTGCGACCACGTCCTTGTGGAAGCGATGGTGCAAACCCACATTAAGACCAACTAGAATGAAGCTTCAAATGGCAGATGGTCATTTTGAAAGACCTCTAGGATTGCTAGAAGGGATAACTCTAACCACCTGTGGTGTAGAGTTTGAACATACATTTGCTATATGTGACTTTGAGAAAAATAATGTCTATGAGATTATCCTAGGAAGACCCTTCCTACCACAATTGCAAATAGAATAGGATTGGGGAACCAACTCCTTGTACTTACAACACTTAGGGGTCACCACCAAGGTCAATTTGAAGGATTACACCTTCAGAGATGTACCCCTACAATGGAATCCTATCCACAAAGAAAAAGAAGATTCAATCTCTGTGCATTCTGGAAGTTCTCCTGACCCATCCTGGCTGCATGAAGATACTCACTTGTGGATGTGCAAGGTCGTAGAGGAAGAGGAAAAGCGCCTAAAAGCGAGAGAAGAAGGAACTCCGCCAGGAGATAGAACAATCAAAGACCTAGCCTATACACCGGTGATATTTCCAGATGAGGAATTTGAGCCTCATGGTTGGGCAGAAATCTTAGCTACCATGGACATTGCAGCCAATGAAGAACAATGGACACCTCATTGTGATGAGGAGGGTTATGATATTTCAGTGTTCATGTGTCAGCCCTTGTTGGAAGAATGTGACCCTAGTGTCATCATGATAGAAGAAGAAGAGAATGACGATGATCTAGAGTCCATTGTGATGGATAGCTGCTTCATCTCAGAGAAGCACTATCTAGAAGATGTAGGAGTATTGACTCAAAAAGAAGAAGAACCCCTCACAAGCATTAAAATTGTAAATGCAAAGGATGGAAGTGAAGGAGGTCAAAAGAAAAAGAAGAGAAAAGCCGTGAAACAAGAAGAGGAGGAATCATTGTTTGAGGTACCAGAAAATTTCAAGAAATATGAAGTTGAAGACCAAAAAATTTTGTTACGAGTGCCTAAGAGAGAGGCCATTATAGGAGAATCATATGATAATAAAGAAAAGACCAATAAAATTGTAGTAACCATGGAAGAGAATGAAGAACAATGTACATACATAGGAGACGCCCTAAGTGCAAAAGAAGAAGCAGAGCTTGTAGCTCTATTAAGGGAATATAGGGACGTGTTTGCATGGCACTATAGAGATTTCAAGGGATTAGATCCAAAAATTTGCTCTCATACGATCCCCATGACCGTTGATGCCAAGCCCACCAAACAAAAGCCCTACACATATAATGACACTTATGCAACTAAAATCAAAGAAGAGATTGACAGGTTGATTGAAGCTGGATTTATCTATGAAATTGAGCATATTGAATGGGTGTCCCCCATTGTAGTGGTGCCCAAGAAGAATGGAAAGTTGCGAGTGTGCATTAAGCTTAAAAAAGTTAATGCCGCTACGATCCGAGATAGTTATCCACTTCCAATCACTGAACATTTATTGGAGTGTGTTGCAAGCTAGGAAGTTTATAGCTTCCTCGATGGATTTTCAGGTTACAACCAAGTAGCCATTGCCCTAGAAGATCAACACAAGATGGCTTTTGCTACTGAATGGGGAATCTTTGCATTTTGTGTGATGCCATTTGGGCTCATCAATGCACCTGCAACATTCCAGAGGCTCATGTGTCATGTCTTCAAAGAGTTCTTGCGAAAGAGCTTAGAAGTATATGTGGATGATTTATGTGCTCATTCCCAAGAAAGAAGATACCACATCCCTGAGCTCAGACAGATCTTCAACAAGCGTAGAGAATATCGAGTGTGTTTGAACCCAGAGAAGTGTGTGTTTATGGTTCGACAAGGTAAAATCTTAGGTCACATTGTTTCTAAAAATGGGGTACCAACAGATGAAGACAAGGTAAGAGCCATAGCAAAGTTGCCAAGACCAAGGAATGTTAAAGAGGTACAAGCCTTTATGGGCCATTGTGGATATTACCGTAGGTTTATCCACATGTATGCCATCATAGCTAAACCTCTTTATGGGTTGTTGACAAATTTTGAGTGGAACGAGGAATGCGAGAATTCCTTTAGTGAGCTGAAGAGACGTTTGTGCTCAGCACCAATACTGACCACTCCTGATTGGAATAAACCCTTCCATGTCCATGTGGATGCATCCAATCATGCTATAAGATGTGTGCTAGCACAACCCATAGGCGAAGGAAACCTAGATTTGCCGATAGCATATGCTAGTAGGCAATTAAATGCGGCTGAACAAAATTATACCACAATGGAAACAAAAGGCTTAGGCATGGTATATGCTGTAAAGAAGTTTAGACACTATTTATTGGCCAACAAGTTCAAGTTTTTTATTGATCATCAAGCTTTATTATATTTGTTCAATAAACCTTGCAATAAAGGATGCTTAGTAAGATGGTTCCTCTTACTAATGGAATACGATTTTGAAGTGGTTGTTAGGAAAGGTAGGAGCCAACTTGGGGCTCTCGCATCACTTCAGGAGAGCCACCACAAGGAGTGTCTTATGAATTACCGGACGCATATTTATTCAATTTAGAAGTTGTTCCTAAATGGGCAAATAAGTTAGTACATGTCCTAACCTTTGGACCCGCAAATAAAAATGTAAAAACAAACAAAGAGGAAATTGTAAAATCACAAAAATATCAAATATTGGCAGGAAGCATGTACAAACAAGATATAGAGGGTGTATTAGCTTGTTGTGCCGAGGACGATGAACGTAGCAGTTGGTTGCAACAAGCCCATGAAGGATTGCTAGGTAATCACTATTCTAAACAGCAAACATTGCAAAATCTAAAACGTTTAGGAGTGTACTGGCCTAGCATGGGCAAAGAAATTCATGAATGGATTAAAAACTGTCAAGGGTGCAAAGAGAGACCCCCAGTGGAGCATGCTACCCTTTACCACGTATCGTTAATTCTAGAATGGAGCACTCCATTGGTAGAATTTATGAGATCGGGAACACTATCTAGCGAGGCCAGTCTTGCAAGAAGACGAAGCATGGAGCAAGAGGCTCAAGACTATGCCTTAATAGGAGACAACCTATATCAAAGAGGCAAGGATGGTTACCTAAGACTGTGCATTCATGAATCAGACTACTTGAAAGTCTTAGAAACTACACACAGCGGTGTTGCAGGTGGACCTTTTGGTCCTGATCGAGTAATTAAGACCATTCTATTCTCAGGACTTTGGTGGCCCACTCTTCATATGGATGCACATACCTATGTGAAGAAATGTGACACATGCCAACGTACACAATATCCAATTAAAAAAGATGAGATGCCTTTGAGGCCAATGATGAGAGGACATGCATTTTCGAAGTGGGGTATAGACTTTGTAGGTCGGATTAACCCCCCAGCTAGAAGCTCCCATGCGGAATATATTATTGTAGCCACATATTACCTTACAAAGTGGGTAGAAGTAAAAGCCACAACAAAGAACGATGCTCAAACGACGGCTAAGTTTTTATATGAGAACGTGTTCACGAGATATGGGTTACCAATAGAGTTGGTCAGTGATAGAGGTACACACTTCTTGAACGAGGTCATTGAAAATCTCCTTCAAGAATTCATGGTGATACACAAGAAGTCTGCTCCCTATCATCCACAAGCTAACAGACAAGCCGAGAGCACGAATAAGATCCTATGTAATGTATTGACAAAACTCTCAAATAATAAATGCTCTGATTGGGACAAACAGCGTGTTTGGGCTTACCGAGTTGCTTACAAATCAGTATTCAATGCCACCCCATTTCATATGGCCTTTGGATAGAATGCTGTGCTACCATTAGATTTTTTAATCCCAGCTTTAAGAGTAGCACAAGAGCATGAGTGGAATGGACATGAGTTGTCCTCTAGGATCTTTGATCTAGAACGCTTAGGTGAGACGAGGCTATGAGCGGCAGCAGGCATTTATGCTGCAAAGAAACAACAAAAGGCATACTTTGATGCTCATATAAAGGATAAAGGATTGAAAGAGGGAGACCTAGTGCTGGTATAAAGCAACATGCATGAAAATTGGAGAAACGAGGATATGGACCCATGATCATTAATAGAATCTCCACTAGTGTTGCAGTTCAATTGGCCACTTTAGAAGGCGATATCTTGTTGAACTATATAAGTGGTTTTCGAGTCAAGTTATATCAAGAACCTCTTAGAGAGGATATGCTCATGAGGCTCAACACTACTAAGAAGCGAAAAGAAGAGGAGTTAAGGGTTAGAGAAGAAGCACAAGCAGAGGCTAGGGAGCGAATCAAAAGAAATAAGTTAAGGCGACTAGGCCTAGATGTCAACCCGAAAGCCCCAAAATATCACATGGACATGTGCCAAAAATCGGGCACAATTACTTCTCGAATCATCAACCGACGCCCCTTTGTGACCATAGAGGTAGGACAAGGAAAGAGTGTAAGGACTATAAGAGCATTGGTTGACTCAGGTGCATCAACTAGTGCAGTTAGACTTTCACATTGTCACGACCTACAATTGGACATCAAGCCCATTGAAGCATATCTCATAGGATTCGGAGGTGTGGAGACCCCTTGTTTGGGAGAGGTGGAACTTCCCATCTACCTTCAAGATGTTCTAATGAAAGTCAAAATGCTAGTGTGTCACAATGAGGACCTTACAGAGCCACTTGTCTTGGGTCAAGATTGGATTTACGACCATGCAGTCAACTTGAACCTAAGAAGTCAACTTCTTCAAGTTTGGGTACACGAACAATGCATTACATTAGAATTAGAGAATTGCATGCTCACAAATCCAGATGTCACACATTCTCTTAGTTCTTCTTGGACTAATCCTAGGAAAAAAGATGTTGTGTGTGTCAAAAGCTCTATGTTCCAGAACAACTCAGTCATGGAAGAACAATGTCTAAGACAAGCAGACTCCTCCTCTTATGAAAGGACTAACACCGCCACCATAAGCCAACCAAGAAGGCAAGCAACACAACACATGACAACCGCTATATCAAAAGGACAAAGAGATTTCAAGAAGAAAGTAGTTCCAGGCATGAAGCAGATCTGGGTACGAAAAGGAGAGCAACCACCAGCTTTGCCACAACAATGTACATCCAAGCATGCAAATCACACCAAAAGAAGAGCCAAGCAACTAGGACAAGCTCATGCACAAGTTCTCAGACAGATTTGGGTACCAAAAAAATTAGCTGCAGATCAAGGAGGGCGATTACACATGTGGGTTCCCAAAGACCTCTTACAGGCACAAAGGCCTATGCTCCCCACCATGCTAAAGGACTCAACAAAGAAGCCAAGGAGGGAAAAGGGTAAGAACAGAGCACAAAGACCAAAAGAAGATAAACTCAACCCTTCAACAAAAGTAAGAAGACAATCATCAAGGATATGGGTTTGGAAGCCTAAGGTACCAGTAGCATCCAGAGCACCAAAGAATGAACCACTCCGGATACAAAATTCAAGCAATCAACCAAAGATGAAGAAGTCAACAAGGACTTGTACGCAGACCAATACTATTTTGAAATGGATTCCTATAAGGAGGATTATTGCCAGATTCAGTCGACAACTCCAAACAAAGACTACATCAAGTCTACAAGTAACATCAAAAGCCTCGACCAACAACAGCCATGTGCCTTTGGCATAAACTTGTCTTTTGCACCATTCAGGTCATGCATTTCCAAAGTATGCATCAATATAGGGCCACATTACATGGCCGTGCATAGACACACTTGAGAATCCCAAGCACATGATACACATATGAAATATTTTGTTGGTACTAACCTCTTTCTTCCTGTTTTGTGATATTGTTCCAGAAAAAAAAAGAAGAGGGAGCAAAGAAAGAAAAGAAAGAAGAGAACTATGTGCTTGAAGACGCTCATCAACGAACCATCAGCAAGGACATCCATCAACAAAAAAGACAAGCCAATGGTCAAACACTATGATGGAAGTACGACACGAAGAGATGAAGATCAACGGACCTTTCATCATGATAAGACATGTATGCTTCAACAAAACTATAACCATGATAGATAAGGAAACCTCTTCGTGAGAATACCCTTGAGCACTTAGCTCAAGACCCCATTTCTTGCACCATACTTCTTCCAATGCATTTCCCAAGTATGCATACATAGGGCTACATTACAAGGCCGTGCACAAGGCACCCATTTTTTGTAAAACAATAGTTACGCAATATAACATAGGAGAAATAACAGAGAAGATAACAGATATAGGAGAATCTCAACAATTTTCTACTAGCAGCAAGTACAAAGATGATGGCGTTGTCCACCCGTGCGCTCTCAAGGTAGAGCTTAAATGGTGATCTAGACAACTCTAGATAGGGAGATACAAGGTAGAGGTATGCTGGCTCAAGTCGGTGTCTTAGGTAGTGCAGAAGTCATGTATATATAGGATCATGGGTGGCCTGCCATGGACGGCTATACATGGGCGGTAGAGCGTGGGCGGCCACCGCCCGCGTAATTGCCATACACGGCTTAGACTGGTTGAACCGACCTAACAAATATAAATGATTTCTGACTCCGACAGGGAATATTCCATGGAATATTCCCTTTACCGTCGCGCCGGGGGCGCTGCCCCCGGACCCCCACCAGGGGGCCCGCTGGCCCCCAGGGACCCCCCAGCCAGGGGGCCCGCTGGCCCCCTTGGACCCCCCAGCCGGGGCTGCTCACCGCTGCCTCGGACCCCACAATTGGGGACCCTGATAACTCCCTTTCCTTATAATATCTTACATGGTCCAATATGACCTTCATCCAACATTCAAGTTGGGATTCCCATCAATTGGGTAATGCATGCTTGGCTTCTCCTCATAAAGGGGGCCTTACAAAATGTGCATACAATCATGAGGGGTAGACATTGATCATATACTAACACCCCCCCTCAATGTTTACCGATGATAAATCAAGTAGGTCTCGGTCCTATGCCCATCTGTTGAAGATGCTTGTTGAGCTGCTCTCTTCCAAGTGCTTTAGTGAATATGTCAGCACAATTTGCCTCTGTTGGGCAATATTCTAGCTCCACAATTTCATCTTCAATTAGCTCACGAATGTAATGGTACTGTACTTCTATGTGCTTGGTGCGAGCATGAAATACTGGGTTCTTTGCAATAGCCATACAACTTTGATTATCACACTTGAGTACAGTTGGCATATTTGATGGAAAGCCAAGATCTGCAAGAATTCTCCTTAACCAGATTGCCTCACAAGAAGCAAAACAAGCTGCTTTGTACTCTGCTTTAGTGGAGGAGAGTGCGAGAGTTGGTTGCTTCCTACTTACCCAAGAAAATATTCCTGAACCAAGTGAGAAACAATATCCAGAAACTGATTTTCTAGAATCACAATCTCCAGCCCAATCTGAATCACAATATCCTTGGAGTGTATCACCTATGGTATACAAAATACCAAAATCCAAGGTTCCTGCAATGTACCTTAGAATTCGCATTCCAGCATTCCAGTGACTCTCCTTAGGTTTGTTGGAAAACCTGCTTAACACTCCAACAGCATAGCAAATGTCTGGTCTAGTGTTGCACAGAAAAATAAGACTTCCAACGAGCTTCCTATACTTCTTAGCATCTACATCAGGCATGTTATCATCAATAGATAGCTTATGATTTACCTCCATAGGTGTGCTAGTTGGTTTGCAGTCCATCATTCCAAATGCCTTGAGAATTTCTTTGGAATATTTTTGTTGTGAGATGAAAATGCCATCCTTCCTTTGCCATACTTCAATTCCCAGACAAAAATGGAGTAGACCTAAGTCTGTCATTTCAAACTCAGTTCCCAAGCTGATCCGAGTTTGATTGATGAGTTCCTGATGATCTCCTGTAATGATCAAATCATCTACATATACAATGACAACAACTAGCTTGCTATCCCTTTTCGTTACATACAAGTTAGCATCAGAAGTACTTCTTTCAAAACCCATATTTTTGAAAAAATGATCTATTCGTTGGTACCAAGCCCGTGGAGCTTGCTTAAGTCCATACAAAGCTTTCTTCAACCTGCAAACTTTATTTTTTGAATTGGGCACCTCAAAACCTGGTGGTTGAGATACATATACCTCCTCCTTGAGGTGACCATTCAAAAATGCAGATTTGACATCCATCTGGAAAATAGGCCAAGACTTTTGTGCAGCTACTGCAAGTACCGTTCGAATAGTTGTCATGCGTGCTGTTGGTGCAAAAGTTTCTTGAACATCAAATCCTTCAATCTGTGAAAAACCCTGTGCAACTAATCGTGCCTTATACTTTTCTAATGTTCCATCAGCTTTATACTTAGCTTTCCAAATCCATTTAGTACCTATTACCTTCTTCTTTGGTGGCAAGTCGACTAGATCCCATGTATCATTTTTGAGTATACTATCATACTCAGACTGCATTGCCGCTCTCCAATCTGGATCATCAATGGCTTCTTCAATGGTGGTAGGTTCCTTTATCGAACCCATGATATCTGCCATTAGAGCCATGTTAACAATGTGTTCTGAGGCTCTTCTTTGCTCCTCTATTCTCTTTGATCTTCGTAATCCATCCGATGATGATTCTGGTACATCTACATGTGGATTAAGATCATCAAAGAGCTGTTGTGCCCACTTCGGTAGTGGCTTACGCTGTGCAGCTACAACTGGTTGGCTTTTTATTGAGGAAATTTCTCCATCAGATGTTTCCTCCTCCTCAACTTTAACCTGTCTTTTGATAGGCACAAGGTGAGATATTTCTCCGCTTGATGAGATAGTAGATTTACCTTTATCTTCTACTAAGTGTGGTCGTTCATCAAACACCACATCTCGGCTGACAAAAATCTTCCTTGCCTCAGGATCCCATAACCTGTATGCTTTAGACTCTTCACTATATCCTAGGAAGACACACTTTTTGCTTTTTGAATCCAACTTTGATCTTGTTGAATCAGGAATATGTGCATAACAGAAACAACCAAAAATTCTGAAATGCAAAACTGAAGGCTTTTTACCAGAATATGCTTCTTGAGGAGTCATCCCCTTCAGTGCTTTTGTGTAGCTTCGATTGAGGATGTAGACTGCTGTATTGACTGCTTCTGCCCAGAATGAATCAGGCATGTCTTGAGCCTTCAACATACAACGAGCCATTTCAACTACTGTCCTGTTCCTGCGCTCAACAACGCCATTTTGTTGGGGTGTATGAGCTGTGGTAAGTTGCCTTTTCACACCATGCTCCTTACAGTAATTGTTGAATTCTGTTGACAAGAATTCACCTCCCCTATCTGTTCTAAATTTCTTCAATTTCCTTCCTGATTCATTTTCTACATACTTATGCCACGTTTTAAATTTTTCAAAAGCATCAGCCTTCTCTCGAATGAAATAAACCCACATCTTTCTACTATAATCGTCGACTAACAGCAAGAAGTAGAAAGATCCTCCTAAAGCAGGTGTAGACATTTTACCGCAGAGATCAGCATCTACCAACTCTAGAGGAGCTTGAGATCGATTGCTGGTCTCTCTTGGAAATGCCTTTCGTTGTTGCTTGCCCATCATACAAGCTTCACAAGGTTCTTGCAACTCTGAAAATGCAGGCATATGAGCAACCATCCCTGTTCGTTGCATCTCCTTCAAAACTGCAAATCCGAGATGCCCAAATCGTCGGTGCCATAACCTGCTTACATCTTTATCTTCTGTAGCAGTTAAAGCACTTAACTCATACAAGTTATCCCGTCGTATGCCTTTACCTACAACATTACCTGATGAATCCATGATTTCCGCACCACTCTTATTGAAGTGAACTTCGAGTCCACGATCTGTTATTGCAGAAACTGACAACAAATTTCTTTTGAGTGTAGGTACATAGAGAACATCGGATAACTTTTTCTCAACACCTGGAGAAGATAAAAGAGATGGTTCCAGTTCCTTCAGCTGGACACTTGGAGTCATTTCCCACCACTACATTGATGGATTCCCGTAGAGGCACTAGGGAACTATACCAATCCTTTTTACTAGTCATATGGCGAGAAGCTCCACTATCTAAAATCCATGGCTCATCAACACGAGCTTGAGCAGATGAACATACCTCTTCAATAGCTACCCAAAGTTCCAGCTCTGTGTTGTTTGCAGACTCTTTGTTCTTCCATGATGATTTTACAGTCCCATTCCGTTCATCAGCTTGCTTCTTTCTGCAATCCTTGATGGCATGGCCTTTCTTTTCACAATAGAAGCAACTTCCTGTGAACTTTTTCTTCTTTGGCTTCTTCTTTGATCCCTCTGAAGAGCCTTTACCTTTTGCATTTGCTGAGAATGCAGCATCAGTTGTACTTTGCCGATTCTTCAGCCGCATCTCTTCTTCTAAAAGCATGGCACAAAACTCTTCAAATGTAAGAGGAGTTGGCCTTACCTGAGTGTTAAGGGCTGTTACTAATCCATCATACTTTGCTGGAAGAACACGTACAGATCTTCGAGCCAGCTCTTCTGGTGTTATAACAACACCAACTGCAGCCAATTGATCTTGAAGATGCTTTATCCGTTTGATAAAATCTTCAGCCTTTTCAGAATCAGAATGTTTTTCATTTGCCAACTGATTTTCTAAATTCTGTATCCTAGTGTGGTTCTTGGTCTCATATTGTCGAGCCAATATGCCCCAAGCCTCATGTGCTTTAGTACTATGTTGAACTAAAGTAAGCACAGAATCACTTACACTAGTGACAATCGCACATAATGCATCAGCATTCCGCCTCTTCCAAGCTCGTAGAAGATCTGGATCTGGCTGAATCATCAATCTTGAATTTGCTGGATCTTCAATTGGTATAGGCTCTGGATCCAATCCCATTGGTCCCATGACAGTGTCAAGTAATTCATAGGAGTCCAAAATTGCAGAAATTTTGAACTTCCAGAGTGTATAGTTGGTTCCATCCAGCTTCCCTTCAGTGAATGCAGGTGGACGAATTCGAATAGGTGCAGCATTAACATTAGCTGAAGCACCAAGACTACTGTTCGATGATGAAGCCATCATGTAATCACTCGAATAATCTACTGATATTCTAGTCTGCTAGTAGGCTAAAATAATGATACTTCTTAAGCTATTCGAACCTTACAGCTCTGATACCATGTAAAACAATAGTTACGCAATATAACATAGGAGAAATAACAGAGAAGATAACAGATATAGGAGAATCTCAACAATTTTCTACTAGCAGCAAGTACAAAGATGATGGCGTTGTCCACCCGTGCGCTCTCAAGGTAGAGCTTAAATGGTGATCTAGACAACTCTAGATAGGGAGATACAAGGTAGAGGTATGCTGGCTCAAGTCGGTGTCTTAGGTAGTGCAGAAGTCATGTATATATAGGATCATGGGTGGCCTGCCATGGACGGCTATACATGGGCGGTAGAGCGTGGGCGGCCACCGCCCGCGTAATTGCCATACACGGCTTAGACTGGTTGAACCGACCTAACAAATATAAATGATTTCTGACTTCGACAGGGAATATTCCATGGAATATTCCCTTTACCGTCGCGCCGGGGGCGCTGCCCCCGGACCCCCACCAGGGGGCCCGCTGGCCCCCAGGGACCCCCCAGCCAGGGGGCCCGCTGGCCCCCTTGGACCCCCCAGCCGGGGCTGCT
The DNA here is from genome assembly GCA_020310875.1 of Ceratopteris richardii. Classification (NCBI taxonomy): domain Eukaryota; kingdom Viridiplantae; phylum Streptophyta; class Polypodiopsida; order Polypodiales; family Pteridaceae; genus Ceratopteris; species Ceratopteris richardii. The sequence continues at coordinate 139,873,463 of CM035406.1, forward strand.
CACCGCTGCCCCGGACCCCACAATTGGGGACCCTGATAACTCCCTTTCCTTATAATATCTTACATGGTCCAATATGACCTTCATCCAACATTCAAGTTGGGATTCCCATCAATTGGGTAATGCATGCTTGGCTTCTCCTCATAAAGGGGGCCTTACAAAATGTGCATACAATCATGAGGGGTAGACATTGATCATATACTAACATTTTTTCCAACCCATGCACTCATGCACTTAACCATCAATCATTATGGGTCACAAGTGCTTGCCCTCATGTTTCAAAAGCTCAAGGACATCCATGGTACAACATCAGTACCCAGGAAGCAATTCACAGAAGATAGCTGCTCAAGATCAACATCGACAACCTCTTTTGAGCAACTACCGACCTTTGAAAGCCAAGAAGTATACCCTCTAGCTCAAATCCAAGGAAGAAGTACATACATTGGGCACAACTCGGGAATAGGCTAGTAGTGGAAAATTGAGGATTTCGACAATCGACCAGGCTACATTGGAAAGATGGACCGCTCCTGCTGATACATGAAGGACACTACCTCTCAACGTACTACATGGAATAACCACTACAACAAGGGTCTATCAGGGACGACAGACTCAAGAGGGGGGGGGAGTGTTGAAGCTCAAGGTCAAGGACAGAGCATGGAAGTGCATCAAGGAAGTGGACACACAAGAAGAAGGAGCAAGTAGGGAGCTCCAAGAAGCACCTCTCAAATTTTCAGAAGAAATCCCTATAAACATAGTGATTTTCATCACTAAAAACCATTGTAAATACCATTTTTCATTCTTTCAACTCCATTTTGTTCAAGCCGATGAGTTCTTGAGCTTGAGGAGTATTAGAACTATCATCCTACCAATTTTCATAATTTTTAGACTCCGTTTGAGCCCCCAAATAAACCTTGGAATCTAATTTTTAACTAGGTCGGACACTAGGTCTGGACAGGGCTAAAACCACTCAAAAAACTATAAAAAGAGCTGGAGAGCTCATTTTTGGGGTTAGCTTGTTGTAGTTTTGAGCTTTGTAAGAGATTGCTTTTGTAATGGAAGCTTTCCATTGTTCCACTCTTTGCTCTTACCTTGTGCGCATGTGTGTGTATGTGTGTGCATGCTTGTGTGCTTTCACTCACACACTTGTGCCATCACTTGCTCATAGTCTCCATACTAGTCCTCATGTCTCCACGGATTGACATTTATGAGGTGAAGCTCCTCACGTTGGTACTTGCCATTGTGCTAGAGTGACAAGAGGCTATCTCAATTGCTGAGTATCTTGTCAATAGACTACCATCCAAATCACTTCAAGGCATGACAAGCATATGTTAATGTACCATCACAAATAAGAGGTAAGCTAGATGAAAGGGCAACAAAGGTAGTGTTTATTGGATACGATTCAACTCAAATGGGTTACAGGTTCTATAATCTTTCAACCAAGCAATTCACTATAAGTAGAGATGTTGTGTTTGAAGAACACGGGTCTAGGTATGATGAAGACAAACAAAAGGTAACTCTACCATGTGATCTTGTTTTTTATTCTCATTTATTATGAAGCAATCATGATACACAGGTCCAGGATCCAAGAAGTGATACAGATGATGACCAAGATGAAAGGGAAAAGGATTACAAGCTATGGAAGTCAAGAGGCAAAGCAAAGATGCAAGAGGTTGGAGAATGCTCCAAAAAAGCACCTAGAAGATCAACAAGAGAGAAGAAACAACCAGAAAAGTATGGATATGATTCCACATTTTTTATGAAGCATTCAATCTACTTGGCAAAAGATCTTATTTCAGAGGAACCCTCAACTTATGAAGAGGTAAAGGGAAACCCTAATTGGGAAAATGCCATGAAAGAAGAAATAGATGCATTGAAGGAGATGGAAACTTGGGATTTGGTTCCAATGTCATCGAATCAAAAGTTAATTGTTGTAGATGGGTATATAAAGATAAAAGAAATTCAGATGGATTAGTTTGCAGGTGCAAGGCAAGATTACTTGCCAAAGGATGCTCACAAACTCATGGTATAGATAATGAGGAAACATTCTCAACAATTGCAAAGATGACTACAATCAGAACATTAATAAGTGTAGTTACTGCAAGGAATTGAAGACTCCTCCAACTTGATGTGAAAAATGCATTCTTAAATGGTTGGATCAGTGAAGAGGTATACATGTCACAACCACCAGTTTTGAAAAACATAATCATCCATCTTATGTTTGCACACTTAAGAAAGCATTGTGTGGATTGAAACAAGCTTCTAGAGCTTGGAATTACAAGTTGGTTACATATCTTCAAGATCAAGGGTTCAAACCTAGCAGCTTAGATCCTTCTCTATCAAAAGGGATCAAAATAAGGTTATCTATCTATGTGTATATGTAGATGATATTACTTTGATAGGTGATGATCTAAATGACATTCAAAGGATCAAGAGACACATGCAAGAGGAGTTCAAAATCAGTGACCTAGGTGAGCTTACATATTTCCTAGGTATGCAGGTGATATACACATATGAAGGAATGTATTTGACTCAGAGAAGATACATTGAGGATCTTCTTCTCAAGCTCAAAATGGAGAATACTAAACCTACAGGTACACCTTTGGAGATGAATCATAAACTTAGTGTTTATGAAGGTGAGAAAATTGAAGACATAAAAGAATATCAAAGCTTGGTAGGTAGCTTGATATATGCTACTCATACAAGGGCAGATATCTGATATAGGCCAAGAAAATCACACATGGATGCAGCTAAGAGAGTACTTAAGTATCTCAAAGGTACAATCAATGAAGGTATATTCTCTCCTTACTCTTCAGATTTGGATATCAAAATCTATTCAGATGCAGATTGGGCAAGAGCAAAGGATGATAGAAGGAGTACTCCTCGTTACTTAGCATTTGTAGGTTTTTAGCTAGTGTCATGGAGTTCCAAGAAGTAACCTACAATTTCTTTATCCTCAACTGAAGCAAAGTACAGAGGTTTGATCATAGCAACTCAAGAAGCAATATGGTTAAAAGCATTGTATACAGATTTGGGACTTGTAAGTTCCAAACCTCACATATTTGGAAATAATGTAAGTTCCATGCATCTAGTAGAAAAACCTATTTTCCATGCGAGAACCAAACACATAGAGTTTCATTACCAATTCATTAGGGAGAAGCTCATGGCAAAGGAGATTGACATTTCATTTTTTCCTACTGAAAAGCAAGTAGCAAATATGATGACAAAGGAACTTCATGAAATAAAGCTTTGTAGATTCAAAGCTATGGCAGGTATTCAACCTATCAGAGAATGAAGACTCAAGCATACTTTAACTTGAGGGGGAGCTATTGGAACATCAATCTTACACTATGATTGAGGTGGATTTGATCTACATCAAAAACTAACGCTTCGATTATGGAAAAAGAATATCCGTTGGAGAGTTCTTTTACCTATGCTCATTTATTGTATTTTTTGAGAGATTTTTATGGTTCATTTCCTGTTGTAAAAGCCTTGATCTTTACACATGTAAAAGTAGAAAAAGAGAGCCCAAATGCCACGAATTTGTGGTGGTTGAGTTGTAATCAATCACCTAAAACTAGATCAAACTACATCTTCACTTTTCCTAGATTGTAGGAAAGTGAATTGATTCCCTCCAACAACCATTCCCACCTTCATTTGAATTCAAAATCCACTTGTAGAAGTCATGGAACAATCCTAGAGTCTATATAAAGACTTCAAATCACTTGTACAATATATGGAAGCAATATACATACACTTGTGACCATCATTATCTTGCTCCTTCAATATTGTGCATCATCTTCTTCGCGACCAGTAATCTTGTAGAGCGTGCTGCTCTCTCTTTAGAGCACCAAATTTGATTAAAGATGACTCATTGGCAAGATATTAGTGTCTAGTTTATGCTTGTAAAGTTTCATAGAATTTGGTTTTGTAGATTGGGAGAAATCTTGGTTTTTCTATCTCGGGGTCAATCTCTATGTATTCTTGAAAAATAGGAGGTACCACCGTTGAGTGTCTGATTCATTCCTATAGCATATTTTGCTTATTCCTTATAATTTTGTGAATTATATACACTCAACCATATGTGTATCACTCCAATAAAAGTATTTTTTTTAATTGTAATCACGCTGGTCGCTATCAACATTTGAAGTTCATTGTCTCTTCCATAGATAGTAAGTTTTTTGAGCTAGTCGACGAGCAAACCTATTTGTTTTGTATCGAATCCTTCTCCTTGATGCTCCAAAGTACATAGTGCATTTCTTTGCACTTATCGCATGCCTATAAGGTCTATTTGAGTCTCCATAGACTCAAGGACTGGTCTTGTGCCAGTTGGCTAGAACAAACTTCATCGCTTCGAAACTCACTTTTCTAACTCCTACAAGCTTCTCCAAGTTCTTTCATGTGTGTGTGTATAAGTCTATTTCTATGTGCATATGTGTGTGTGTGTATGTGTGTGTATGTGTGCTTGTGTGTATGTGTATATATGTGTGTGTATGTCTATGTGTATGTCTGTATGAAGATTAATATATGTATGTATTATGTATATATGCATGTGTATGTTGATTTATAAAAAACATATTTTAAATGTATACAAAAAATTATGATTGTATGTACAATAGTTACCCATATACTTTGGTATGTGAACTTCTTTGATAAGCTGAAATAGAGAGATAGAGAGAGAGAGAGAGAAAGAGAGAGGGGGAGATAGAGAGAGAGAGAGAGAAACATCGAGAGCACAAAAGATATGTTGGAGTTAGACGTATGTCAAAGCACGCGAACACCAGAAGGAAGAAGAAGAAGACTGGAGCACAACACACAATAGTGAATGTATTACCACTAGAATGTACAAAGATAAGTAGTCCGTTAGAGCAATATTCATATATACAAGCCGGGGGAAAAAAACCTCCTAAAGAGGGAAAAGAGTGCCCCAGAGGTCCTAGAGTGTTCACACACATCACTACCTAAATATATCAACAAATCCCCCCTAGGAGTGATGCGGTGAAGAAGGAGCTGGCACTCATGTATAAGGAAGTGCCAAGCTATGTGGAATCAATCCACAAAAGGAAGTAATCCCAAAGCTTTGCGGAAAGCTTCAAACTTCTCCTTAGGTAGAGCCTTCATAAAGAGGTCTGCAATGTTCTCTTGTGTGGGCACATATGACAAGCTGATCTCCCCAAAAGAGAACCTCTCCCTGACATAATGATAATGCACCTCAATGTGCTTAGTGTGAGCATGGAACACAGGGTTCCTTGCAACTTCCAATGTGCTCTGACTGCCAGTGAAGATGGTGGTGGTAGAAGACTGACCAACACCCAAATCAGCTATAAGGCATCTAAGCCACACACACTCAATAGTCACTGTGAAAGCTACCCTATACTAAGCATCACAATTGGAAGTGGCCACAATAGGATGCTTCTTGCTCAACCAAGATATACATGAGCTACCAAGCATGAAGGAAAAACCATTGGTGGACACACAAGTGTCATAGTAACTAGCCCAATCACTGTAAAAAAGAGCATGCAAATCTGGCGGTAGTGATCCCCTCGTGGGATAAAACAATCCAAGTAGCCGGGTACCACTCAAGTAGGGAAAGATGCGCTTAACCGCCTGCCAATGCTTGACATCTGGGCAATGCATAAACCTACTCATTTGTGAGTCAGAAAACTTAATATTTGGCCGAGTGATGCATAAGTAAATCAAGCATCCAACAACCTACTGATAGAGAATAGCATCAAATGCATCTCCAACATCATGAAGACTCAATCGTAAACCTCTCTCCATAGGAGTGGCAATAGGCTTACAGTCTTCAAGGCCAAAACGATGCAATAATGTGTCAGTATATTTCGTTTGACACAAAGCATCAACTTGCATAAACTCAATGCCCAAATACTGATGCAAATGCACTACATCAAACATCTCAAATGAGGCATGCAAATTAGCCTTAAAATAAGCAATATGCATGTCATGAGCACCAGTGAGCAGCATGTCATCAACGTACACCAATGATCAGAAGCACATCATAAGCACGCTTAACATATAAGGTGCTTTGAGTTGGACTATTCTCAAAACCATGTGCAATCAAATACGCATGTATCTTTTCATACCAAGCATGTGGTGCTTGGTTTAAACCATATAAATGTCTTCTTTGACCTACACACCTAGTTTTCATGCCCTTTTTGCACAAATCCATGGGGCTGAAAAACATACACTTCTTCATGCATATCACCATTCAAAAATGTTGTTTTAATGTCCTACTGATGTACATTCCAATCATGATGAGCTGCAAGTGCACAGATGCTACGAACAATAGTCATTCGGTAAGTAGGAGCAAAGGTTTCATCAAAATCTATGCCTCTTTGTTGTGCATAACCCTTTGCAACAACCTAGCCTTACACATGTCAACTGTTCCATCAGGTCTATGCTTTAGCTTGTATACCCACTTAGTGCTAATGGCCTTTTTGCCAAGAGGCAAGTCACTTTATCCTTGGCACAAACAAAGCATCTAACAAAGTGAAAGAACTACCATCAGCAGTAGTCAAAATGATCTTACCAACTCCCATAATTGGATAAGAGGAGTTGTTGGCACATGTAACAATATTCCTATAGGGACAGGCTTGAGTGAAGAGAAGAAACTACACTGCAAGGTAATATGTTTGGTAGCCCCACTATCAAAGTACCAAACATTTGAGTCTACTACAGACATGCACTGCTCATGAGAAGATGGGTGAAAACTAGAAACAATAGTAAACACCCATTCTTCTTCCTACACAAGATTAGAAGACTCTCTTTTTGGTGTAGAGGCCTCTATAACAACCATTCTGGCCTCTTTCTTCTTTGCCTCCTTAGCAGCCAGTTTACTTAATGACATGATCATTTGCTTTATAGTATTTGCAAAACAATTTCTTCATTTTTTATTTCTTCTCATCTTTGTCTTCCTTCTTTGAATGTGCAACATTTGTAGATTTCTCCTTACTAGTAGAAGAGCTCCATTTTCCTTTGCCCTTCTGACTAGCCAAGAAAGCTTGATCTCTAGCACACATAATAGACCTGTTTTGCCTCGATTGGTCTTCCTGCAACAAAACCAAAGCTAACTCTTCAAATGTTAAGGCATTTGGATTGCCTTTCATCATCAAACAAAGAGTAGAAGCAAAACTCTGATATGAGTTGGGAAGACCATTCAGAACAGTCTGCACAAGTGAATTATCTGGAAGGACTTCATCTACAAAAATCAATTGTTCCTTCAAATCCTTGATCTTTGTCAGAAAATTTTCCATAGAATCACCTTCATTCATGTGCTCACTCTCCAACTGTTTTCAGAGGTAAGCAATACGAGCCTCATTCCTAGCCCGAGACAATGTGGTAAGTGTATCCCAAGCATCTTTAGCTATTCTGCAAGAGCGAATGTGAGGAATAATGGCATGTTTGACAAAAAAAGCTATTAATGCATGTGCCTAAGCATCTCTGCCATCCCAACAAATTTGCTCTATAGTAGGTGCAATAGAAACATGCCATTCCTAGCCCGAGACAATGTGGTAAGTGTATCCCAAGCATCTTTAGCTATTCTGCAAGAGCGAATGTGAGGAATAATGGCATGTTTGACAAAAAAAGCTATTAATGCATGTGCCTAAGCATCTCTGCCATCCCAACAAATTTGCTTCAATACCTGCAATTGTAACAATTGTAGGTGTGATAGGTGGTTTTTCAAAACCCTACACAATGTTCCACAATCCTTTTGCAACCAATACATGTTGCATCATATAATCCCATAATAGGTACTACCATCCAACTTATCGTCAATAGCCAACATACGGAATACATCATTGCTTTCAGCCATGGCCGATGACTAAAATATCTTGATGCAGAAAATTGTTTGTATCTCAAAAAGTTGAACAAAACTGCCCAGGCAAATATTGCTAAACCTGTAGCAGACTTCGAGACGCTTATACTGGCAAACCAAAACTGGTATATACCTTTGGCACAAAAATTATGAAATAGGCTGCACAAGCACTACGATGGTGCATGCGGAGGCTGAAATGAGCTTAAAATCATGATTTCGACACCACAAAATGAAAATATTTTGATCTAAAACACCCTGAGTATGCTCACCAAATTTCGTGCGATTCTAAGATTGCAACCGGAGAGGTGTCGACAACACCTTAGATGAAGCGGCGACATGCTCTGATACCAATTGTTGGAGTTAGATGTCTACAGAACTACATGAATAACACAAGGAAGAAGAAGAAGCTTGGAGCACAACATACAATACTGAATGTATTACCACTAGAATGTACAAAGATAAGTAGCCCATTAGGGCAATAGTTGTATATACAAGCCGAGGGAAAAGAACCTCCTAAAGAGGGAAAAAAGTGCCTCAGTGGTCCTAGCGTGTTCACACACATCACTACCTAAATATATCAACAAGATAGAGAGAGAGAGAGAGAGAGAGAGAGAGAGAGAGAGAAAGAGAGATAGAAAGAGATTTTTGCACATATATGAAGTTTTGTTTGCTCTTCGATCAAATGCAAGTAGAATGACTAATCTAAGAGCGACGTGCCTTTTTTCATCAGAACAATCATCATATAAGCAATGATAATACATTATTTGAATGATTGAAAAAGTCATGATACAACATCAGAATAAGCATCACATATGCGACAACTACATGCACCACATAAGCAATGCAAACAAAAAGCTTTGCATATGTGACGCTTTTTTCAACATTGATTTCAACATCACTTTAACTATTGATTAGAGTCTTGTATAATTGACAATCTTCATGCAATGCTATATATGACCAAGTGTGCAATCGACTAGCCATGAAATTGTGTCACATTAGTTGTCTCTACAAAAGGTCACTTATTGTAGTGTATGGACTAATCGTTTATGCTAGTGCTATGTGTGATAATAGAAGAATGAGGGTTTGTCCACTAGATACGCACATTGATTTTTGAGGACGAAGGAGAACCAAAAAACCTCTTCCCAAATGACATTGTGATTAGACATCCTAACCACTATAAACCACAAAGCCTCCTTTACCAACAAAGATGTTAAAAAAGGTGAACTTTTAGAAAGCACCCATATTTTAATCGTTCTCAAGGTGCTCCCAGATGCAATTATATTGGGGACTATGCTCATTATGGTTCTTCTATGCTTTATGCATAAAGTAGTGGAGTAGCTCAAAGAGAAGGTCTTCTGCATGTTCCTCTTGACAAAGAAATCTCCTTTGAATCTCATCATGGGCTGAAGCTAGAGGGTAACATCCCCTCCCATTCTCCTTGAGAATCACTTGAGAGAAGTGGCTCTTAACTTTTACTAGACCAAGAGTATAGACAAGGCAAATGCATGTAGGTTTCCATCCCTAGATACCATTGCATGCACAATAGAGCCACCTCCTATCATTTCATCAATCACAAGCTAATCGGAGTGATCAAATTTGACTGCGTCTAGACAATGAAATAATTCATGTAAAAAAGTCAATCTTTATTAATGAAGAAAAATTCATTTCAAGTAAAATTAAAGCTTGGTAAGGATAAACTTGGTATTAGTTGACCATTACTTTCTACCTTGAAACATGACATTAAAGTCTGATCCATTTAGAAATTCCACAACGAGAGATAAAACTATGTGCATTAAGGTGTGAGTCTAAGCCAGATGATATAGGACCTATAGGTTTACACTACCCCCAAAGTGGATTGGATGCTATAGGACTTCATATTTATATATAATGGAAACTTGAACGCAAGGATATAATGGAACATGTTTACTAAATTTGGAAAAGAAGTGGATAATCATAATGAATGATCATAAATCCATTTGGTTTTCAAGAAAATAAAAAAACTTATGAAATTGGTTGGTATGAACAAAAATTCAACACTAATTTCATTGAAAGCTTATGCTTTTCATCGAATAATATATTTAAGGTACGAAAAAGGTATCATTGACATTATACTTACAAGCAAAGAGCATACTACTTGACAAGTATTAATTATTTTGCCAAGGTTAAGGAGTATATTTGATATCAAGTACCTTCTATTTGAGACGCAAAACTCGAACAAAGAAATTACTGGATATGTAAGGATGGAATTCATACAATTTGATAATAACCAAAATATGAACAAGTCAAGGACGTGAACATATCCATAGTAGACTACTTGAAAGTGGCAAAGAGTAAAAGATGTGGTTGTCTTTAAGATATCAAGCACATTTTAATTTCTATGGTTGCAAGTTCTCTCAAAGATTGCTTATGGTTCTTACAGATGTCTGCATATCCATAGTAAACTTCTTGAAAGTGGCAAAAAGTAAAAGATGTGGTTGTCTTTTAGATATCAAGCACATTTTTCTATGGCTGCAAGTTCCCTTAAAGATTGCTTATGGTTCTTACAGATGTCTGCAGAGATGTTCATCACCTTCCTTCTAGTTGGGATGAGATTATGCTTGATGCCTATAGAAACTTGGCTCCTATGGGATCAATGGACAATAGAGTGCTTATGGATTTGTCGAGTGCAAACAAATGAGGCTATTTTTAACAATCAAAACCCTGACCTATCCTGATCAATAATTGGGGAAACTAAGCACATTGCCTAAGAGGCTATTTTTGTAACACAGCTGCCTTTGAAAAGTAGATACATGTCATTCATAAATCAATAAAATAAAATAAGTTGCAATGAGTTACTTGAGCTTTCTATTGCTGCTCAAGGCTATCCATGACCTTCACAAGCTTGACGTTGTAATCTATGTGATGGGGTTGCTTGTTCATCTCCTTCAGGCTCTGTACTTCTGTTCGGTTATATCGATTTCTGCTTTCCAAAAAGCAACAAAAAAAAACATTCCCAGAATATGACTTGCATACTCTACCTGTTGCCGTCTGCTGGAAATAATGTGGACGACAAGCTCGTCTCGAGGAGGAGCTCTCTCTTTCTCTCGGTTGAACGTCGAAATTCTGTCAACCTGTCATAGGCACGTACGTCTGCCCGATCGCATTGAAAAATCTCTCTCTCTCTCTCTCTCTCTCTCTCTCTCTCTCTCTCTCTCTCTCGTCTGTATGTGTACCAAAGGACCAATCACTCATGTCTGGCAAATCACATGACAAACAGATAACGTTTAGGGACGCTCTCTCTCTCTCTCTGCGCCCTCTCCCTCTGCCACCCACGCCAAGAGACACGTCAGACAATCACATGAGAAACAGAGATACGCGCAACTCCCTCAGTCACACACACACACACATAGAGCTTCACATGATAAGCAATTAAGCCGCAAGCGGTTCCTCGTGAATGCTGGTCAGCCAAAGCTTTTTGCTTTTTGTGCCTGCTTTTGTCATCCTTTGTTCACGTGCTTTCCCTTTACATGAATAGACACTCATACTGTGTTTTTTAAGTTCAATTTCTGAATTTGCTTTTGACTCTCGAGTCTCCTCCCTAACCTTTTGTACACTTATTTGGAGATCAAGATACTTCAATTGAGTGAGACGTTCTTGCATAGATGATCCATGTGATGTTTTTTTTTTCTCCATGACATGATAAAACGTAGAATATATTAAAAAGGAGAAACCGAGAAAGAGTCTTCCCATACAAAGCAATTACGCATAAGAGATAGAATGGTATATGGTAGATCTCCTATGGGAATATCATTAGAAGAAATGCCTAAGGGAGAACTCATCAAGAAGGGCCTTCTTCATTAATGAGATGATATATTTTTTCACATTTCTTGGAGATCTAAGGAAGTATTATAGTCTTTCAATTGAAGAATTCTATGTGGATTTTTGAAGCTTTGTGTATGTGAGGTTTATGACGGGAATTGAGCAATATTTGTGATGAGATAGGTTACTTGATGTGATTCAATAGAAACAAAAAATCATAATCTTAAAGAGACAAAAAATCGAGAGAATTCGCATGATAAAGTTCTTTTCTTGTGTCTTACAATTAGACAAGAGAACAAATGTGAATTTTTTGCGCATAAACTCACAAGATTATGTAACTCAAGACACTGATATAAAACTAAAATGGATCCTTGACATAGAAATCAGGGGTTTGGTTATTTTCTTCCATCAACTTTTCACTGATAGGAAGTCTTCCCTGTATTAATTTGATTTATTGGTTTATTATAAAGGGGTTTTTAAAATTTTTTCCTATCAAATTCTCACTAACAGGGACGTACTCTTTGTATTAATTTGATTTAACATCTTCATAGATATATCATTGCCAGTTTTTTGCACTTTGTATCCCATTTTACTTCAAGGAGTCTATTTTTTACCAATTGAATATTTTGAAACCTCATTTCATAATCCATGGAGGGTTGAGGTCATTTTGTGGATTTCAAACCCATTTTCTGGTAATTCATCCTCAATAGAACGCGAAAAATTGTATTTCAAAGTCATCTACAACTATTTAGTAAACAAATTTTAATTGTTAACTCGGAAGATAATGTAAAATGAAATATATCCAAGAAATACTGTGTTTTATCTTAGAAAACCGTTGATAGCCTCTAATCTTTCTCTCAATTATTTAGATACTTGTCAAAAATGATTGCACATGAGAGAGGGTGTCTAGTAAGACTTGGAAAACCGAACTTTATGTATATCAAGGTCAAGTTGCCAAATATTTTTAAAATTCATATAAACATTCTACCTTGGTGATCAACGAAGGAGTTATCATTCCATTGTCCCATACCACTAGATATTTTCTCCACTCCACAAAAGTACATCTTGAGTTTGGCCTTCTATCTATGCTTTCATGATCATTTCTAATGATCCTTTCTTTAACCCTGATGGTGGTGGAGCATCAAGCTTAGGCTATGCTTGAGGTGGATTTGATCTACATCAAAAAGCTATTGTTTGGATTATATCAAAAATATCTATTGAAGAGCTCTTTTATTTATGCTCATTTATTGTATTTTTTTCTAAAGTTGTTTATGGATAATTTACCAATGTAAAAGCCTAGAGCTTTACACATTCAAAAGGAGAAAAGGGGAGTTCAAATTCCATGGATTTAAGGTGGTCAAGCTTGACAATCAATCAATCAATCAATAACCTAGAAGTAGATCAAATTAGATCTTCTATTTTCCTAGATTGTAGGAAAGTGAATTCATTCTCTTGAACAACCTATCCTACCTTCATTTGAATTCAAAATCCACTTGTAGATATCGTGGAGCACTTCAAGATTCTATATAAATACTTCAAGTCACTTGTACATTACATGGAAGCAATATACATACACTTTTGGCCACCATTGTCTTGCTCCTTCATGTCTCTGCACCATCTTCTTCAACAATAGTGAACTTGAAGAGGATCTCTCTACAAAGCTCAAACTTGGATGCACTAGCATGCATTGAAAAGATATTAGCATCTATTTTAGGTGTACAAATTTGCAAAGCATTTAGTGCAGTAAATTTGGAGAAATCGCAATTTTGTTGTGTCGGGGTCTACTTTACATAGCCCTAAGAAATAGGGGTACCTTTGTTGAGTGTCAAGTTCATTCCGGAAGCATATCTTGCTTATTACTTGTAATCTTGTGCATTTTAGACACTCAAACCTATGTGTAGTGTTCCTCCAAAAGAAAAATTTTCGATTGTAATCATGTTGGTTGCTATGAGCATTTGAAGTTGATTATTGCATCCAAAGGTAGCAAGTTTTTTGAGCTAGTCAATGTGTAAACTTATCTCTTTTATAGAGAATCTTTCTCCTTGATGCTCCAAAGTACATAGTGGGTTTTATTGCACTAATCAGGGTGCCTATAAGCTCTATTTGAGTCTCCATAAGCTCAAGGGTTAGTTCTATGTTAGTTGGCTAGATTAAACTTTCTCACTTCGCACCTCACTTTTCTACCTCCACAAGCTTCTCCAAGTTTTCTCAAATGGCACCACTTTTGAGAGAAAATACTAAGGCCCAAATATTTAGGGTGTCTCTAGACCCTTTTACCTCTGTATGCCTTGATTTTCAAAAAGATATGATTCCAAAATGCCATCCTACTTCAGATTTCATGCATTAATAGGTACTCTCATTAGTCATTCATAAGATTTATTATGAGTACTTGGGCAAAGTTTTATCATAGTCCCAATCAAAACTTCTTGGCCAAGCCTAGTCAAGTCTTGTTGTCCATGTGACAATGAAAAAGACTTCGTCATATTGATTAGATCTCTTTGAGTATGTTTTATCTTTTTTGTAGACCTACTAGTTGTTTGCAAAGAATTGTTTAGGCTCAAATATTTAGAGCCTTTTAACTCTTTATGCCTTGATGTTGGAAAAATTATGATTCAAAATTTCCATCCTACTTAGGATGTCATGCATTAATAGGTAAATCTCATGAGTCATTCATAAGATTTATTGTCAGTACTTGGGCAAAGTTTTACCATGGTTCAATCACAACTTCTTGAACAAGCTTTTGCATTCCTAATCAAGTCTTGTTGACCATGTGACAATGACAAAGACTTAGCCTTTATGATAAGATCTCTTTGACTATCTATATCTCCTCTGTTTACCCATGGGATTTTTGTAGAGATCTTTCCTTCAACTGAAGACCAAGCATGTGATAATGTCTTTCATATTCCAAAGCTAAGAATCTCATCAAGATTAATACACCTGTGGGTTATATAAATAATTGGACTTTACGTATCATGGTGGTTTGGGACTCTTGGGAACTATTTGCTATCTAACTATCTTGAGGAATTCTGTTCTCATTACTAAGGAGAATTTTATTATTCAAGTATTTGTGATTACTCCTAAGTAATAAAAAACATGAGCAAATGATTCATCTTGGAATTTTTACACCTCTTGAATGATCCTTGAAAGGAATGCTAGTCTTTTTGCTTTATTGCTTGAGTTCTGTTCACTTTCTGAGTGTGAAACTAAAGAAACAATATTGGATAGATATGGTTTCCCATTCTATCATGAATTTTTGACTTGAACTTTCATTTTATGTGATATTTATTCCTTTTCTTGATTTTGAAACAAAATCATTATCATTGGTCAATCTATCTTTGCTTCTTGTGTACTTTAAACATATTTTGACAACCTACTATGGGAGGATAGTTTAAAGTACAAGATCTTGTTGGTGATTCAACCAATGTACAATAATTATGATATGAACTCAAAACCTTATTTCTTTTATCATTCAAGAATCATATATAGTCACTACTTGAAGTGATAGTGTGCTAATACCTTGGATAACACGAAGGATTCAATGTTGCAAATACTTTATCCAAAAGATACACTTGCCTAATCTTCTTCATTAGATATGCAAATCAAGATATAACTTATACTTTGATTTTTCCCTCAAGCTCAATTATAGTAAGCCTTATCTTTTTCCTCAAATATCCATGAATCATTTTATAAGTTTCAGCCTTTGACCATTCGAAGAATCATTTCTAGATTCCTTATGTATCAATTTAACTCGAATTGGTACTTTAAATCAGAGCATGCTTTCTTGAGAATGATGAAAGCTAATGATTTCATGTTCTTACTAGGTGTATCTTGTTCAAAACATCTTTGAATCTCTTTAAAGCGTCCAAGGATCTATTGCTTTAGATTTTTAACATAGCTTAATGTTGAACTATTAAAACATTTATCATGTAGGATATATTCTTTAACAAAGTAAGTAGTTCAACCATCTCCTTCCTATCAGGGGTCTGGTTCAACTGTCTCCTACCTATCACTTTATTACAATATTTATGAAACTTGATTTTCTATTTCTTATATCATAGAGGATTCATCATATATATAGGATTACTAAGTGTATATCCACTTTCTATACTATGTATGCCTAATAAAGATCTAGGATGCTGGAGAATACATAAAAGTTATGTTTGTAAAGTAGATATGAATATATCCTTTTATAAATTATTTTAGGAAAGTTTATTTAAACTTTCCACTATGAGAATTAGGTATCTTTAATAGATATCTATGCTTTAATTCGTAGCTAGTGAAGATGAAGAAACTTCTAGGAGATTCTCTTACTGGTAGAGACTACGAGGTGTGTATGAAATTTCCCACACAAAGTTATTGTTTATTTATTGAAGGTAAAATACTCAATTTAAGCTTAGGGATAGATATTTTGGATGGAATAACTTAGATGGAAACCACTTGGAGTGTTTGGCATCACTTATGGCTTTTAGAAAGAGCATCAATATACATGCTTACATGACTCAATTAAGAGGTCTTTTGATTGAACTTAGATCCATTGAGAGCACTAGATCACTAGGTATATAAAAAATAGAATGCCACATACTAGGGATCTAGAAAGTACCATTGTTTATACCTTATGAACTAGTTAGACTCGAGAGATTTGTGACTTGAATCTATACCAAGCTAGACTAGTCATAGGAGAAGAAGGATTCATGAGAATCGAGTCTTATGATAGATGAAAACCACTCATATGGAATACTGGGGGTTGTCTCTCTTGAGAACTCTTGTTCTATGGTCAAGAAGAAAAATTTCACCATCCATAGGGTATGATATATGCTAGCTAGGGAGAAAGCAATTTTTGACGTCTCTAAGTTCATATTTTACAACGAAGTTTAGGAATCTACTTAGGAATTGATTTACTCTACTTTTCACTAAGGTTATCCTTCATATGGGAGTTTTATGATCCACTATTTATGAAGCGAAAAGTATGGAGAACCCATGTATACATTCTCATTTATGGCAAAGTAGAGAAAATGGATTCATGAGAGTCTCTTTTAAGGGAAAAGGCAAGTGGAATAGAGTCCACTATAGGCCTCTTCCTTGAATGAGATAGAGAAAGTTATATAGTCTTTAGATTGTCTTTATTGTATGAGGTGGTGATGGCAGAGTATGAAGATGAGAGGGTCTTTGCAAAATCTTGCTCTAGACTAGCCTAATTTTTGCTTGGAAACTATATTAGACTCCTAAGCTTGCCAATTCCACATAAATTTGACCATATTTCCTTGGAGAATAGATCTCAATTTTTTTATTCAAGAAAACTATTTCCAAATTTCTAACTAAAGAAGAAAACATTCTACTTATGGAAGAAGGAACTCAAAAAAATGGTCAATGATCCTAATCTCCTATGAATTGAGCAAAATACTTTTGTACAACTTCAAATTAAAATTTAAGTAAACGAGTCATGATTATTTTATGAATTATGATTGGGGATTGAGAAATATACGTAAGAACTCATAAGTGTGATCCCGTCATTTCAAGAAGCAGACAATGCACATACACAATCATAGAGATTGATGCATACCTTTGTACACATAGCTCCAATGATCCAAATATTGAACACAAACTCATAAGAGTGTTATCTCCATGATGCAAGAATTGGATGAGATACTAACGTCATAGGTTCATTTCGATGACTCTTTGAAGTTGATAGACTTGAACACTACATAGAGAATGAAGAGTAGCTCAAGATGATGATGAATCTTCAAGTACATGTATAGAAATTTAAATTACAACGATTGGTGTTTGAGGAATAAAATTCCTATAAGATAAGTACAATGGTCACTCAAGATGTGAATGACAGCTATGTTATGTTTCATAACTTCTTCACCAAAAATATTCCCATAAATTTTAGATACTCATTTGAGCTTTGGATTCAAATGTGGCTTATGATTTGGGCTCCCTTAAGGCCTAATTTGATCATTGGCTTGTCACCATTAAAAGAAAACTTTTACAATAATAAAAAATATAATGAAGCTTATCCTTAGGAATATTCTAAGGATATCTATATAAACACACATTTTTTCTCATGCTCAAATGTAACCTATAAATATGGACAAGAACTTAGGCTTGCAATATGTACCCATGGCTCCCCTTCAAGGTCAAGATGCTTGAGTCTTCATTCCTTTGCAATCTTGTTAGCTGTCATACCTTTGTAAATATTAATGCCGTGAAATGTCTTGCTAAGAGGTAGACTTTGGATGTATCCCTTCAAAATAATATACATTGTTCTACCTCACGTAAGCAAACACCATTCGTCAAGATGACAAGTATCGAACATGCCGGATTGTTAGGTCTGCTGCATAGAGAAGTTCACTTTCTTATATTGAATTGTTCTAGAGTTAATCCGTATTCTACTACGTAGCAAGCTAATTGTCTGTGTGGTGATAAGTGCAAGTGATTGAGTAATTATGTGAGTGAAACAGTCTATTGAGCCTATGATTTGGTGGAGTTAGCGCAGAAAGGTATTACCATGTTTAATAAATTAACGAGTTTCTTTGGTGAAGTAGTCTAGGAGAAACACAGGGATATAGTTATCATTGGCTTATGGCACCCCAAGCACCGTGTCAACCTGTCCCATTCCTTCACCGGACTAGACGTAAATAGAGATTAACAATCTCCTGAAGTCCAATCATTGTTTTGATTTTTTTAGTCATCATGTTAGCACATTGTTGTTGAGTTGGGGTACATGAAATCTGAATCTCCTTAGTTGTAATCTCCCTAAGATAGTGATAATGGACCTCAATGTGTTTTTTCCTTGCACGATAAATAGGGTTTTCTACAAGATTCAATGAATGTACATTATCAAAAATTATGTGAGGACTAGGTGACTTCATGCATAGATCAACATTTAGTGTCTTAATCCACACAACTTCTTGAGTTGCATTTTCCAATCCTCTATAATTATCTTCCATAGGTGAGAGAGCAATAGTAGCTTGCGTCCTTGATGACCAATAAATGAGTTTAGAACCTTCAAATGAAAGATAACCATAGGTATTTATCCTATCATCTCTCGATCCTTCCCAATTTGCATCATAAAAGATCATGATATATATATCAAAGATCTATGAATAGAATAGGCCTTCGTTGATTGTTCCTTTGAGATACTTAAGTATCCTTTTGGTTGGCTCCATGTGTAGCTTCCTAGGTGAGTGCACAAAATAATTTCGAACACTCACACTATAATTGATATCTAATCTTGTAAGAGTAGCATAATTGAGAATTCCTACTAGACTTTGATAACATGTCACATCTTCAATAAGGTCTCCTTCATAAGCACTCAATTTGGAATTCACTTCCATAGGTGAGCCTACAACTATTGCATTTTCCATTGTTGAACTTTTTGATCATATATTTGTAGTAATTTCTTTGAGTAAGGTACACACATGCTCTATATACATGACTTTCAATCCAAGGAAGTATGTGAGCTACCCTAAATCACTTATCTTGAACTCTTCCTCCATATGACGTTTGATCCTCCTTATACCTTCAACATCATTACCTATCACAATCATGTTATCCACATACACAGAGGTATATGACTTCTCCATGTGATGTTTTAATGAATACAAAAGGATCTACCATGCTCACCACAAATCCTTTGTCCTCTAGGTAAGTAACTAGTCTATGATTCCAAGCTCTAGAGCTTATTTTACCTTATATAGAGCTCTTCTTAGTCAACAAACATACTCACAAAATTTTGAGTGTTCAAAATGGGGTTGTGCCATGTATACCTTCTCTAAGATAAATCCATTCAAGAACACATTATTGACATCCATCTGGTATAACTTCGAATTCTTGGGAGCTACAATACTCCCGAATACTCTAATTGTAGGCCTTTTAGCTATAGGATACAAGGTATCCTGATAATTAATGCCTCAAATCTCAGCATATCCCTTTGCTACTAGCCTAGCCTTTTATCTATTTATGGTTCCATGAGAGTTCTTTTTCATCTTTTAGATCGACCTCGATCCAATGACCTTCATGGCTGATGTATTAGAAACTAAGTCCCAAATGTTGTTCTCCTTTAGTATTTCAATCTCTTCCTCCATGGCATGATTCCACTTTCACTTCTTCTTGGCTTCTTCATATGATCAGGGTTCTCCAGAGTTCATGTCCTAGGCCATATATATATAATGTTTAGTGGCTAATGAGTTATCATATCCATACCTTTATGATTTATTCTTTTCCCTTATAGACCTTCCAATTGTTTGTTGAGATGATTATGCTACATCTCTTAAGTCTTACACTTTGTCTTTACCTTTAGAGTTCCGAGACTTGATCTCCTTTCTAGGTTTTTTTTGGTCATTCTCACATTCGCTTAATTTTTCAAGTGTCTGTGGATTTTTGCTTGATAGTGTTGTGAAATCATCCTCCACGCAATATGACAATTTGATCTTTCTACAATCATCTTAAAACCAAGACTTATTTCATCAAATACTAAATCTTGAATTACTATGAATCCCTTAGTGTTTTTATTATAACTGATGGAATTAAATCCCTTAGATTTGCACACTAGAAGTGAAATGAACCCAATACCTAGGTCCCTTCATACATCTTTTCTGCTACCCTAGAGCAAAACTCTGATTCAACTACCTTACACTGACCCAAATCACCTAAGCTTTTAGAAAAACTTATTGTTGTTTCATAAGATTTCCAAAAAGCTATAGAACACGTCAAATGGATTTGTTTAGGTCAGTCAACAACTCTGTACAAGATAGACTATACAAAGGTGTAGGATGTGTAGAAATTAGGGTTAGAGAGATACATCAATTTCTCTTAACACAAAATTGATATCAAGAGGCCTTCTTAGGCAAAGTAAGATACATGCACTTTAAATCTCTTGAATTGGATATGTACACAAGGAATTAGGAGTGTTATAAGCACACCATGTCTATACCTACAAGAGACTAGAGGGGGTGTGGGCTTGATAGCTCCTCCTTGCTCCTCCTCTATGCATGTACTATCCTCCTCTACATTTTTCCTAGCTTGAACTACTACATTTCAGCTTCTTGAGCCTTGGATGACTCTCTCCTTGAGCCTCCTTGAGTATATATCTCTTGGTCTTCAATGACCTATAAGACTTCCATGCATTTGTTGACTCTTAACCTCCTTTTATAACTTTTCGATGCCTCTCCTGACTTTTCGTCACCTTAGTACTACCTTGCCCGACCTTTCGCAACCTTGAGACTATGCAAAGTGATCTAAGTCATGAGTTTTGTCCATATTAAGGTATTTTGACCTCTTTATCCACCTAGAGCTTACATAGTTCACATTTTCAACACTCCCCCTCAAGCTTAAGCTAGTAGCATCCATATCAAAAGCTCATAGCCTTTGAAAACTTTGTTAACTTGGTCACATCCAAGCTTTTGGTGAAGATATCTGCAACTTGGTCCTTTGTACCTATAAAATGAACACTAATGTCCCCGCTTGCAACTTTTTCCCTTACATAATGGTAATGGACCTCAATGCGCTTGCTCCTTGCATGATAAATGGGATTATTAGCAAGATAAAGGCTTCACATGTTATCTCCATAAATTGGAATTGATCCAAGTTGTATACCAAAATCTTTGAAGAGCTTCTTAAGCCATATTGCTTCACATGTAGTGAGGGTGAAAGCTCTATATTTAGCCTCTGTTAAACTCAATGCAACTATGGGCTGTTTTTTGCTCATCCATGAAATTTCTTTTGTACCTAGCATGAAAACATAGCCAAAAGTTGACCTTCTATCATCATCACTCCTTGCCCAATCAACATCACTCCATGATCTTACTTGAAGTTCTTCAGTGTACCTATATAGCAACCCATAATTGATTGTACTCTTCACATACCTTAACACTCTCTTTGCATGATTGAGATGTGTATCTGTGGCTGCATGCATGAAGTGAGATAGAACTCCAAAGTATGTAGCACAAGTCAGGCCTTGTTATTGTAGCATAGATCAATGATCCCACAATGCTCCTATATAGTGTAAGGTCTTCTAGATTCTTACCATCTTCCTTGCTTAACTTGACATTTGAATCCATAGGTTGAGCTCTTGGTTTGCAATATGTCATGCCAAACCTAAACAACACATCTAGAAGATACTTCTTTTGAGAGAGATAGATACCTTCCTTCCCATAGATACCCTCAATGACAAGAAAGTACTTTAGCACACCTGAATCTAAGATTTTGAACTCTCTTCCAAGCTTCTCTTTGATGGTCCTTATCCCTGCATCATTGTCATTTGTCACAAGAAGATCATCTATATATATGCATATAAAAAATATCTTTGTCATTTGTCTTTTTCACATACAAGGATGGATCTACATCACTTGGAGAGAAACCACATCTCTTCAAGAAGGACACTAGCCTCTGATTCCAAGCCTTGAGGTTGCTCCATGAACACCTCTTCTTGTAAATCACCATCCAAGAAAGCATTCTTTAGGTCCATCTGGTAGATAGGCCACCTCCTTGTTGCACATAGGGCTATGCGATCTCTAGTAGTAGCCTTTTTTACCACAAGGCTAAATGTCTCCTCATAATCCACCCCCTGTGTCTATTTCAAGCCTTTGGTTACTAGTCTAGCCTTGTACCTTGCCAAGCTACCATCTCCATTCCTCTTGGTCTTGTACACCCTATTTTGGACTATCTTCATGCCTTCCTTCTTGTGTACTAGTTCCCATATTTTGTTCTACTAAGAGCTTTGAACTCTTCATACATAGCCTTCCTCCACTCAGGTTTGGTCTTCGCCTCCTTATAGGCATCTAGCTCTTGATCTGTAATGACATTCATCATGTATGCATAGTGCTTTGCCATGAAAGAACCATATGTATACCTTTATGGGTGTGTCTTCTTCCTTGTAGACCTCCTCTCTTAACCTTAGGGATATTGCTTCTTGAGTCTATTGAGCTTTACATAAGGATTAATGACCTCCTCAAGCTCTTCCTCTTCTCACCCCTCTTGAGCTTCCGTAGTGTGATAGTTTGTCTCTTGCAGCCTTCTATACTTTGAAGTAGGGGATGGTCCTTCATAATCATAAGGGTAAGAGTGATCATATGAGTGTACCTTAGATGTAGAAGCCTATGGTCCACTGATTGTGATTGAATCTTGAGGTTGAATCTACACATCAAAGTCTACAAAATCCTCTTGATCCTCTTTATCCAACTTTTGCCATGCCCTTCTCTCCATACCATGACCTTAACTCATCAACACAACATCTCTTGACACATATAGCTTCTTTGGGAAAGGCTTGTAGCACCTGTATACTTTTTTCCCATTTGAGTAGCCAATGAGCACACGTTTCTCACTCTTGGGCTCTAACTTTGTTCTCACTTCACTAGGAACATGGACAAAGCATATACATCCAAATACCTTGACTTGCTCCATGGTTGGTTTCTTGCCCTAATAGACTTTGTGTGGAGTCGGTTTGTGCACACCACCTCTTGGAACCCAGTTTATGAAGTAACAAGCTATATTCATAGCCTCAAACCTATAAGAGAGTGGTAACATACTTCATTTGTGAGACATCTAGCTATCTCAACTAAATGCCCATTCTTCCTCTCTGCAACACCATTTTGTTGAGGGGTGTACCTACATGTAAAGTTCCTCTTTATGCCATTGTCCTCCAAGTACTTTATTAATTCTTTGGAGAAATACTCTCCCCCTCCATATGAATTCAGTGTCTTGATGTGTGTCTCACATTCTTTCTCAACAAGGGACCTAAACTTTTAAAAGAGTGAAAACACTTCTGATTTTTCCTTGATAACATATAGCCATACCTTTCCTCAGTGGTCAACAATGAAGGTGACAAAGTACCTAGCCCCTCCCAATAAAGCCTCTCTGATGGGGCCCCATACATATGAGTGTATAAGCTCCAAGAGCTTAGAGGATATGTACTCACTCTTTGGAAATGGTTTCCTTGCTTGCTTACCTAGCTGACAAACATCACAAAATTCATGTAGACCTTTGCCTTCAAGATTTGGTAGTGCCTACACTAAACCTGCTTTGCACATGCTTTTTAACTTGGGAATACTGATATGTCCTATCCTCTTGTGCCAAAGATCAATCTCTACAATCCTTCTATTACCAATCATCACATAACATACCTTGTTGTGTATAGGAGCAACATCTAATGTGAACAATCTGCCTTCTACAATCCTTCTATTACCAATCATCACATAACATACCTTGTTGTGTATAGGAGCAACATCTAATGTGTAATGAGATGCTTAGTGTTATCTCTTGTCTCCACACAACCTTTGGATCTTGGGACTTGCATATGAACAAAATATTCTTGATTAAAGCATCCAGAGTCTATATACCACTTTTATCCTTGGATCACTAGTGTAGCCATGTCTCATGGCTAGGAGGGTCTCATTCTCATCATCTGTCTTGGGGTTGTTAGCATAATTCCCTTGCTCTTTATTCTTCTTGCATTTGTCATCATTGAACCATCAATTTGAAGAAATATGATTTTGATTACCCCATATAGAACAAGTTTCACCTTGATGAGGGTCGTTCTTCCCTTTGCCACTCTTTCCCTTCCTTGTGAAGATGATGCCTTGCTATCTCCTTCTGAATCTGAATCTTCTTCCTTGGATTGCTTCCACTTTCTTTTTCCTCCTTTCCCCTTCTTGCAACTCTTGCCTTTTCCTTTGATGGCATATAGGACATGTGAGTGACCATCCTTCTTGGATGTGTCTCCTATGGCAACCTCTTCTACCACTAGGTGTGGGTTCAACTCCTCAAGAGTTGATAGAGGATCTCTATACAATATGGTAGTAATGAGGGGTTTCCACTTGTCTTCCCCTCTCAGCCCATTGAGAGTAATCTGCACAAGGTCTTCCTCATCTAGTTTGTAGCCAATGGATGCCAATTGCTCCCTCAAATCCTTCACCCTCAAGGTGTACTCAACAATAGATTGACCACTACCCTTCTTCAAATAATTGACTTCATTCTTAAGCTACATCTTCCTGATTCTTGTGGAAGTGGCATATATCTTCTCTAAGACCTCCCAAACTTCTCTAGCATGATCAAACTCTGATATATGACCAATCATAGTGTTAGATATTACCTGTGATATGTAGAAGATAACTCTCCTATTTCTTTCCTCCCAATCCTTCAACATCTTCAATTCTTGATTGGTGACCTTTGGATCTTTGGGATCCACATCAAGCTCATCTTCATCTCCACACACAATAGGCCATAAAAATTTGCTCATGAGGTAGTTCATGACTCTGAAACTCCATGGCTGGTAGTTGTCTTTGTCAACCAACTCCAGTTTTCGACCTCAATATGCCATAATGAATGGGGAATTAGGGTCATAATGAAATGTACCTCTTTGCCTTGATGTCCAAGATTTTGTGCCCTTCTCCTAGAATCTTCAAAGGATGTTTCTTACTCTCATACCAAATGATGGAATTTAATCCCTCATATTTGCACGCTAGGAGTGAAATGAACCCAATACCTAGGTCCCTTCATACACCTTTTTTGCTACCCCCTATTAAAATTGTGAGTCACCTACATTAACCTAATCCAAATCACCAAAAAAGTTAACCACACTTTTTATGGTTCATAAGCTTTCCAAAAAGCTATAGAACACCTCAAATGGATGTGTTTAGATTAGTCAACAACTCTCTATAGAACAGATTAGGTAGAGATGTAGGATATGCAAAAATTAGGGTTACAGAGATACACTAATTTCTCTACAAAAAATTGATTTCAAAAAGCCCTGTTATGAAAAGTAAAATACATATATAAGCTACAGAATGCACTTTAAATCTCTTGAATTGGATGTGTACACAAGGAGTTACAACTATTATAAGCAAACTATGTTTATACATGTCTCTCCTCCTTGCTCCTCCTCTATGCATGTAATCTCCTACTTTGCATTTTTCCTAGCTTGTACTACTGTGTTTCAGCTCCTTGAGCCTTGGATGACTCTCTCGTTGAGCCTCCTTGAGTATATGTATCTTGGTCTTCAATGACCTACAAGACTTCCATGCATTTGATGACTCTTCACTTCCTTTTATAGCTTCTGGATGCCTCTTCTGACTTTTTCATCGCTTTAGGATTGTCTTGCCCGACCTTGCCCAACCTTGAGACCGCCCTAAGTTATCTAAGTCGTGAATTTTGTCCATATTAAAATCTTTTGACCTCTTTATCTAGCTAGAGCTTGCATAGTTCACATTTTCAACATAAAGTGTATAAGCCTTTTGGTTTAGGTCATATCCTATGAATACACATTTCTTTGCCGTAGGATCAAGATTCCCTATGATTTGTGATGGTATGTGTGCATATGCAATGCATCCAAATATTTTTCAATGATACAAGCTTGGTCTTGTTCCATTCAAAGCTTCATAGGGTGTCATAGCTTCTAAGGGCTTTGAGGGTAACCTATATATAAGGTAGATGGCAATGGATACTACCTTTGCCCATACATAACTAGGAAACTTCTTCTCATTAAGTATTGACCTAGATACTTCCATAATGGCCCTATTTTGTCTTTCTGCTACATCATCTTTGCTAAGTGTATAACTAGTTGTAATATCTCTTTTGAGTCCTCTCTCTTGCGAGAAGGAATCAAAATCATGGGAGAAATATTCTCCCCCTTTGTCAGACCTTAATCTCTTTAGTGTCTTAGCTCTTTCATTCTCTACAAGTGCAAAATGCTTTTTGAAACATGAAAATACATCATCCTTATGCTTCATAAAGTAGACTATAGAGAATCTTATACAATCATCAATGAAAGAAACATAATGAGCTTGAGATAAATGGTTTCTTGCTTGGTCCCCAAACATCAATGTCGATAAGCTCCAAGATATCTTCATGTATGTATCCCCTTTTTGTGAAAGGTTGCCTCTAAGAATTTCCAAATTGGTGTGCACTCCATTTGTAAAATTTATGTTGTTTTGTAATATTTGTAATTCCAATTACACTTTCATCTCTTTTAATTTGTTTCAAGGTCCTCTATGCAATGTGAGCCAAATTTTTGTGCCAAATCTCTAGCTCTGATAGAGTTTTGTGTGTCATGGTTGAACAATGCTATGTTCCTTGTGTCTTGTAGTTCAAAGTTGAATATTCTACCTATCTTCTCACCTTTGGCTATCTTCTTGAATCCTTGGTATGGATCATCTACATAGGCTCCATGCCTTGTAAACCTCACTTGCAATCCCTTCTTCACAATATGACCTACACTAATCCGATTCTTGGTGATGCTACATACATAAGAGAAATTTTCTCAACAAATCATATTACCATTTGATGTCTTGACATTTCCAATCTTCTCCATAGGGTGTCATGCATCATCTTCCAGATCTAAAAGTAGCATTTCACTCCCTAGTACATGATTTGAGCATCTAGAATCAATATAGTATACATGCTCATCTGATCTACCTTCTTTCATATTCATGTTCATGAGTAGAAGAGCTCAATCTTCTTTTGATTGATCAGCACTATAATTTATGTAGTCTCTCTATCCTTTGTAACCTTCTTGATAGATGTTGTTGAATTTTTAATTCCCATTGTAACTATAGTTGTTATTTTTGTATCTGTGTATATACGCTCCATATCCTCCTCTATTGTATCCTCTTCCTCTTTGGTTCCTTGGGTTTTTGAAGCAATTCTTAGTGATATATGATTGGTAAGTCCTTGAAACACAAGATGAGGATCTTTGAGATCTTCCCCGTGCTTTGTCTACCTCCTCTGCCTCTTCCTCTTGAACTTATTCATATACTTGCAAAGTTAGCATGGGAGGTGCTTACTTCCTCATCAGAATTCTTCCCTTTACCTTTGACATCTTTACTTCTACCTTCATTAGTGTATAGGCTAGAGGATTGATCACCTTTTTGTGTGTCTCCACATCTTCATAATCCTCGCTTCATTAGTGAAGAGTTTTCCCATGACTAAATTGAAATTTGGTACTTGCATGTGCATGTGTAAAGTTCATGATAATGTTGAATGATTCCACTTATTATTTTCTTTGATTCGATTGACTTGTGTGGCTAGTTTCTCTTCATCTATGACCTCTACAGTGCTTCCTAATTGATCGACTATATCCTTAAACTTCATGAATAAGTTGACGACATTTTTCTTGGGTTGCCTCTTTAGGGATGTGAAATCCATCCATACGTGATTCTTCATGCCCTTGGTGTTTGAAGAGAACAATGCTTCCAATGCATTTTAAGTTTCTTGTGAAGTCATAGAGCCTTGAATGTTTGGAATTTAGAAAGTAGAACTAGAGTTTAGAATATATGACCTTGCCAAATCATACTTTGCACACCAAGTAGTGACCTCCATCTAGTCTATCAATTGTAGAGGGAAAACCATCACCCATAATGTATATACTATCATGAGACTTTGATACTACTATAGGGAGGTGATAGTAGATTATGAAGATGAGAGGGTCTTTGGGAAAGCCTGCTCTAGACCAACCTATTTTTTTCTTAGACATTATAGTAGGCTCTCTAATCTTGTCAATGATGCATAAATTGTTGGTGCAATTAAGCCCAAGCCTACATACTTGATCATCTCACTTATGCTTGATTTATTGGAATAACACTTGGAAGCTTCATATGTTCAACCTCTTGTAATTCTACTTCACATTTACTTTTGTAAAAGGGGAATATACTCACGAGGAGTTAGGAAGCACAAAATCTCGTATCACTTGGTAGTTGAGTCAAGAGAGAATCACTCCTATACTTTAGCATTCACTTTTTGGTAGAAAATTGAATTTGAATTCAAATCCTTTGGCTCCAACAATAACTATAACAATAGGATCTAAAAGACCCATGTCTATCTCGAGATTCAGAGATCATTTTGATGTACTTTCATTGAGAAGAGGAGCTCACTTCATAGATCACTCACTTCTGACTCATTGAGCAATGGTTGATTGCCAATGCCATTGTAGTTCTACATGATTTAATACATATATGATCATTACTTCTTATTCTCATTTCTCTATCATAACTCCATCATAACAATGATTTTGTCAGAGCTTGTTCTCACTGTATAGTGGATACTTTCTCATGATTTAAAGCATGATAGACTCAACATAGTGTTTGTTCTAATCCTACAAAGTTTCATTATTAATGCCTCTCGCAATCGTTAGATATTAATCCATCTTTGCTTTTGTGCAGAAAGGGCGTGAAAACTAGGTGTGCAGGTTAAACAAGGCATTATATGGCTTAAAGCAAGCACCACGTGCTTGGTATGAGAAGCTACATGCCTATCTGATTGCACATGTTTTTTAGAACAATCCAATGGAGAGCACCTTATATGTTAAGCCTGCTAATGATGTGCTTCTGATCATTGTGGTTTATGTGGATGACATGCTGCTCACTGGTCCTCATGAGAGGCATATTGCTGCTTTTAAGGTTGATTTACATGCCTCATTTGAGATGTTTGAAGACTGTAAACCTATTGCCACTCCTATGGAGAAAGGTTTACGACTGAGTCTTCATGATGCTAGAGATGCATTTGATGTTGTTCTCTATCACTACGCTGTTGGATGCTTGATTTACTTCTGCACTACCTAGCCAGATATTCAGTTTGCTGTCTTGCAGATGAGCAGATTTGTGCATTTCCCAAGAGTCAAGCATTGGTAGGCGGTTAAGTGCATCTTTCGTTACTTGAGTGGTACTCGGCTACTTGGTTTGTTTTATCCCAAGGGGGGATCCCTACCACCAGATTTGCATGCTTTTTCTGACTTTGATTGGGCTGGTTGCTATGACACTCGTGTGTCCACTAGTGGCTTTTGCTTCATGCTTGGTAGCTCACGTATATCTTGGTTGAGAAAGAAGCAGCCTACTGTGGCCACTTCCAGTTGTGATGCTGAGTATAGGGCAGCTTTCACAGCGATTGTTGAGTGTGTGTGGATCAGACGCCTTATGGCTGATTTGGTTGTTGGTCAGTCTTCTGCCACCACCGTCTTCACTGACAGTTGGAGCGCATTGGCAGTTGCGAGGAACCCTGTGCTCCATGCTCGCACTAAGCACATTGAGGTGCATTATCATTATGTCAAGGAGAGGTTCTCTGCTGGTGAGATTAGCTTGGCATATGTACCCACGCAAGAGAACATTGTAGACCTTTTCACGAAGGCTCTGCTTAGGGAGAAAGTCTAGCAGTCCAAACTATTTTGGAGGCTCGACAAGGACCTATTCTTTCGAGCATTAACTTTGAAAGAACAACCGTACTATATAGGTGAATGGACATAGTACTCGTGCGACCTTCTTCGTAACCCACAAAACAGGGGTAGACAAGATTACTAGATAACAGAGAGCACTTGATGTTAAATTTATCTCTTGATGTTAAATTTATCTCTTGATGTTAAATTTATACTAGACAACAGTCCAAACTATTCTTAAATAGAGACAAAGGAAAACAAAAAGAGAAGCTTTCCGCAAAGCTTTGGGCTCACTTCCTTTTGTGGAGTGATTTCCACATAGCTTGGCACTTCCTTATACATGAGTGCCAACTCCTTTTTCACCGCATCACTCCCAGGGGGGATTTGTTGACATATTTAGGTAGTGATGTGTGTTAACACACTAGGACCGCCGGGGCATTTTTTTCCCTCTTTAGGAGGTTTTTTTCCCCTAGCTTGTATATATGCCTATTGCCCTAACGTGCTACTTATCTTTGTACATTCTAGTGGTAATACATTCAGTATTGTATGTTGTGCTCCAAGCTTCTTCTTCTTCCTTGTGCTGTTCACGTGCTTTCACAGACATCTAACTCCAACAGTGCCAAAGGTCTAAAAGTGGTACAAGAAGTATGGATAGGGAAGCCACCATATTATGATCAGCTTTGAGTTTTTGGGTGTGAAGCATATGTTCATATACCCAAGAATCCTAGAGAAAAGTTGGACCATTAGTCAAAGAAATGCATTTTTCTTGGATATGGTCGAGAAGGACAATTTGGATATCACTTATGCGATCTTGAAACACGATCAGTGATCAAAAGTAGTGATGTCATTTTCAATGAGTCTAAGATGCATAAACAACCCATTAAGGAGTTTGAAGTGAGAAGAGTGGTGTTTGAGGATACTAGTCCTCTAGTTAGCATGCAAAAAAATGTTGCACATAGGAATGTTCAAGAGAATGTCTGATTAGATCAGACTGCACATGTTCCTATCGAGCAACCATTGAGACGCTCTACACGTGTCTCACATCCACATGATAGATATGTTCCAAGTTTAGATTTTGTTATACTAATAGATGTCGGTGAGCCTTCTTGCTACAAAGAGGCTATGCAAACATAGGATCATGTCAAGTGGGAGCGTGCCATGAAGAGTGAGTTGGATTCTATTCACAAGAAAGGTACTTGGGATTTAGTACCTTTGTCAAATGGTAGGAAAGTTTTACCATGTAAATGGGTATATAAGCTGAAATTCACATCAGATAGTGCTTCTCCAAAGTATAAAGCATGACTTGTTGCAAAGGGTTTTAAGCAACAACATGGTGTTGATTTCAATGAAATCTTCTCTCTAGTGTTCAAGATGACTACCCTCTGCATGTTGCTTGGATTCGTTGCAATGGAGGACTTAGAGCTAGTCCAAACGTATGCGAAAAGTGCTTTCTTGCATGGATATCTTACATATGAGATATATGTGGAACAACCAGAGGGTTATGTAGTTCCTGGCAAGGAAAGTCTAGTTTCTAAGCTCAAGAAGAGCTTGTATGGACTTAAACAGTCCCCTAGACAATGGTACCATAATTTTGATGCTTTTATGAAGTCTCAAGGCTATTCTCGAAGCAATGAGAATCATTGTCTCTACACAAAGAGATGCTCAGATGGCAGCTTGATATGTTTGATACTTTATGTTGATGATATGTTGATTACTAGGAAGTCCTCTTATGAATTGTCAATTCTCAAAAAGAAGATGAGTCAGAAATTTGATATGAAGGATTTGGGGGATGCCAAACGTATTCTTGGCATGCATATTACTCGAGATAGGAGTAAAAGATGCATGTACTTGTCTCAAAGTAAGCACACATCCAAAGTACATCACATGTTCAATATATGAAATTGAGCAAGCCTGATGATTGCCCCAAATCAGATGTGGAAAAGGAATTCATGACCAAAATTCTCTATCAGTCTATTGTTCGTAGTCTCATGTATGCTATGGTAGCTATGAGACCAGACATTGCATTTGGAGTGGGAGTTGTGGGCACATATATTTCTAATCTTTGAAAGAAACATTGGGAAATGGTCAAGATGATTTTGAGATATCTGAGTGGCACTAAGGACAAGTGTCTATGCTTAGGTAGATGGAAAGCATCCATTATTGGTTACACAGATTTTGACTCTTCTGGTGGTGTAAACAATCGTAAGTCTACATCAGGGTACATCTTTCATCTTGTTGGAGGTGCTATCTCTTGGAGATCTCATCTTCAAGAATGTACAGTTGTTTCCACCACAGAAGCAGAGTATGTTGCAGCAACTGAGGCATGTAAGGAAGCATTGTGGCTTTCTCATCTTGCTTGTGATATGGGTTTACCTCAGCATGTACCTTGTTTGCTTAATGACAGTCAGAGTGCCATTGCTTTGGCTAAAGCACATTGAGGTGAGATATCACTTCATAGGAGATTGCGTAGCCACTTAGTGCATTATTCTTGAGAAGGTTCACACTCGAGATAATGTTGCAGATGTTTTGACTAAAGCTCTACCACATGATATTTTTCAACATTGTTGTCACTTGATGGGGGTTACTTGATTCATGATCTTACACAGTCACTTGTATACTGTGTAACATGCCCATGAGGTGGGAGGTATAGTTTGTATACTTACACTCATGTATTCTTTATCATTCTTTATTTTTTCTCCCATGATTACTTTGGCCATATTAGCCTTTAGTGGGTGATTGTTATCGTTAGTCTCCATGTGAAAGGCCAAATGGCCACTGGACACTTCTTTGTATATGTTATTTAATAAAACATATAGTGGCTTGGTGAATCAAAGATCGTAAGTTCGATCGCATTTGTAAGACCTAAGAAGTCTGTCTTTGTGCTCCTCGTGTACTATGTTTTTCTATGTATTTTGTAGCCTCTATGCTGAGTACTATGTGCAGCCTTAGGAGCTCCATTCTCTACGTCGAGGATATCATCGTGGAGCTCTCGATAAGGAGAGCGCACCATGGTGCATCGCCATCGAATTTCTTCACTTTTGCAGTAGGTTATGAGTAGTGAGTTGGCTAGATCAACTTGTGGAATCCTTATGATTAAGTGATGCCATGCTAGAACAAAGCTCTAATGGGTAAACCCCTATGAAGTGTGTTGTAATCCTGTAATTAAAGATCCTAAGAAAAATCAATCATGACAATAAAGAGATGGACTATTATTTTATCAAGAGGAAGATCTTGTTAGCTGGTATTGATATTGCTCATGCGAGGACAAATGAATAGGTTGTTAATATTTCTACCAAAGCAATGGAAGGAGAGAAGCTGAAGAAATTTTCTAACGATGTAGAGGACACAAGAGATTATCTTGAGATTTTTGAGATTGAGGGATATTGTTGATTGTTTATTATTGCCCTTTATTTCTTTGACATGTATAGCGGTTATGCAAATATTTTCCAAAGCTATAGTTGTTGGACTCCACTAAGGGCCATTTCACATAAGGCAATGGTAGCATCAATGAACAAGAATCCACCAATCTAAGTGTGCCATGTGGCACATCTCATTCACATAGGGTCGGAGGACCGCTTTCATTCAATTACCAACATAGAAAACTAATCTCCAAAAAATGTTCGGTCTCTCTCTCTTGCCCCTCGGTGGAACTCAGAGACTCTTTGACACGTGCAATTTTCTGATTTGTCTCACATGATAAACTTATTGAAAATATTATTTCAAAGACTCTTTGACACGTGGATTTTTTTTATTTGTCTCACATGAGAAACTTTTTTTTTTTTGAGAAAATAGGAAAATATAAATTAACATGGAAAGTTACATAAGTGCAAGGGGCAGGAGCACTTTAGACCTAGGGAATTACAATGATGCCAACATGGCAAATCTGAGTTGGGAATACAACTGGCTTAACTTAGCCTTCCATCTTGTGTAATGGTAAACTGTCAAGATACAATGAAGTTCATGAGGGGGTAGAGAGGGCTTGGTAATACCCTTGATACATTTAATAGATACTCTTCTCAGAGTGGAATGGAGGGATATAAGAAAATTCTTCCTCACATGGCCAAAAACCTGATTATTTCTACTCAACCAAATGGCCCACAATATGTGGCCTCTCCATGTGTTCCACATAAGGAGATCCATGTTCTTGCAGCAGCCAATCAGAGCATCCATTTTTTGCAGATTGGGGGCATTAGAAATTTGAAGAAAGTTGACCACAGGTTCCGAGAAAGGCTTAGCATGTACACAATAAAAAAAAAGGTGATTAACATCCTCCACCCTGCCACAAAATGCACATTTGCCACCATCAATAAATATTTTCCTGACTCTGGGGCCCACCCACAACCCATGATGTATGATGAACCACTGAAGAAAAGACTGTTTGCTGTTGTCAGGGTAAGCCCACATAGATTTAAATCTATATGACCATTGAGCTGGGGTCCAAGTCAAGTTCCGAAAATTGTTCAATTTAAGAGTAATGCCCTCCACCGGAGCTTTGTGCTTTTTTAAGTTCTTGTATATGGTTTCGGCAACTTCAAAAAGCTTTAGTTCCTTCCAGTTGCACTGGGATAGTTGGTCAGCCAGCAAGTCCTTGTGGGTCAACAAAACTTGCATGCAGACAACAGAGGTATTAGTCACATTGGCCAGGACATTATCTGCCATAACCTTCCCATCAAGCAAAAAGTTCCTCCAAGATTTGAAACCATATATCCTGTGACATTTATGTTCCTTAATAGAAATGTTGCCATTATTCTAATGGGACAACCAACCTAGCCAGGGGGACTCTTGCAAGTAAAAATCAGCCATAGAAGATAGACTGTCAGTAGGGAAGAAAACACCTTTAGCTTTGAACCAGGCATTCCAGAACCTGCAAATCAGAGGGCTCCCAACAGGGGAAATGTGGTGAGGGCAAGAAATAACACCTTTAAGTTATTCCAAGACCTATAATTTATCAAGTAAAATTTGTGGATAGTCCTGTGAGTAAGAGTTGACCATATCTCAGTGTTACCAATACTTCTGAGGATCCATTTAGCAGCCAGAATGTCAGCCATTTTCTGAGGGCACCTGATACCCAAACCCCCTTTTTCTTTATGGAGGCAACAAATATCCCAAGAAACTTTAGCAACTCTTTTTCTGTTAGCTGAGCCCCCCCATAAAAACCTTTTTGCTAACGAGATCACCTGACTCAGCTGTTTTTTAGAAGGAGTCCAACAAGAAAGAAAATAAACAAGTTTAGGCATTAAATAGTGGTTGAGAATAAAAGTTATATGGGGCAGGGCACTGTTAGCATCATACCAGAGAGCCATCCCCTTTTTAAATTTGTCACACACCCAATCCCACCTCTGAGCAAAAGAGACATTGAACCCCATGGGGATCCCAAGCAGCCTAAAGACCTCACCTTCTTTTATAAGACTACAACCAAGTTCATTAATAAGGTCAGGTATAACATT
Source organism: Ceratopteris richardii (assembly GCA_020310875.1). Lineage (NCBI taxonomy): Eukaryota > Viridiplantae > Streptophyta > Polypodiopsida > Polypodiales > Pteridaceae > Ceratopteris > Ceratopteris richardii. Next base: position 139,908,678 of record CM035406.1, read on the forward strand.
GTTAGCAGCTTTAAAACCTGTTTTGTTGTGGTTAACTCTAGAGCCACTGGCCAAGCAAAAAATACCCTGACATTCCAAAAACTTGGTAAGGGAGTTGGGATCAGGTTTTAAGACAACATTGGTGTCGTCAGCGAACATCTGCAGACAAAGAGGGGTGGGAGAGTTAGGAATGTTAATACCTTCAATATTTCTAGCAGTAATAGCATCCTTAACAAGCCAACCCAAAGCATCACTAGCTATGGCCAATAAAAGGGGGGCTAAAGGGCAGCCTTGTCTTATGGACCTAGCCAGCTTGAAGGGTTCAAACATTTGCCCATTAACAGCAACTCTAGAGAAGGCGTTTCCAAAAAGAGTACTCACAAACTTAATAAACCTCCTCCCTAATCCTAAGTTATGGAGAGACTGCAAGATGAAGTCCCACTCAATCCTATCATAAGCTTGATCAAAATCAATTTTAAAGAAGCAGTAGTCTTGCCCAGAGTCTCTAGAAAATTCCATACGTTCCCATAGGGAGATGATAGCATCAAGGATAAATCTTCCCTTTATAAAATCTTTTTGCTCAGGGAGAATGAGATGGGTCATCAAGGGGCTAAGTCTCCTAGCCAGAGTAGAAGCAAAAATTTTGTATAAGGTGTTTAAACAGGTAATGGGCCTCCAGTTGTTAAGATCATCTTTGGGACCTCTCTTATGAATAAGCTTAATAACCCTAGTGTTTATGGTACAAGGGAGAAACCCTTTACTAGAAACCTCTTCCCAGATCAAGAGAATGTAGGGAGTGAGAAAATCCCTTAGAATGATGAAGAATTCATTAGGCAAGCCATCCAAACCCGGAGATTTATAGGGTTTCAATTTATTGATGGTTTCTTTGATCTCACAAGCAGTGAGGGGCAGGTCCAGAATGGGAACTAGGCTCTGAGGAATCATTTTTTTCCTCTTCATAGGAATAGTGGCTCTGGCCCTCTGGATGTCCTCCCCCCACTTGGGAGACACAGAGAAAACATCCATAAAGAAGCACTTGGCCTCCTGTAAGGTCTCCTCTATATTGGAGGTGACACCTCCTTTTTTCTTGATAAGGGGGACAAAGTCCCTGACTTTCCTTTTTTTCATGAGAGAAAACATATGTTTGTTGTTCCTATCCATATTCTCACTCCAAAATTCTCTTGAAATAGCAAGGGAGTTCCTAGCTTCCAGATATCTCTCTTTACACAACCTCACAGAGTAGTCAATATACTCTTGAGAGTTAACATCTAGGGAGTTCAACTGGTTCATAATCGAGATCCTCCTCTGAGCCCTTAACTCCAAGGCATGCTTCTTATGCATGGTGAAGAGCTTTTGGATTTCAGTCATTGCATGATTCCAAGCTATAGTAGGGGAACTATCAGTCCCGAAGTAAAAGGAGATAATATCCTTAGTGCGAGACAGGATACTAGGGTTCTTGAGCAAACTATAATCAATGTGGGGCCAGCCAGACCTATAACTAGGATTGCCTTTCCTAAAGGACAAACAGAGGGGTTTGTGATCGGAAACAAGCAGGGAATGGTCAATTTTGCTGCTAATATCCCAACACCCATGAATGATATCAATACTAGCATAACACCTATCCAGTCTAGCCGATCTATAGTTATCACCCACTTGCTTATTAGACCAGGAGAACCCCGAGTTCCCAGAAATGTCAGAGAGGTCGAGTTGATTGCATAAGTTAAACCAAGACTGTTTTTTAGTGCCAAAGATATAGTTACCTTTTCTTTCCCATCTATCCTGAAGAGAAATGACCATATTAAAATCCCCAACAAGGATGACAGGACTGCCAAAAATACACAACTCATCCCAGCAGGATTTTCTTTCAGAGCTAAGATTAGAGGCATAGACCGAAATGACAGAACAATTAAAAGGAGCCCCCAGCTTGACAACACACCATTGGTGGGAGCTACTGTAAGAAACATCCATAAAGGCATTGATAATAGATTTAGACAACCCAACCATGGCTCCACCTTTACCACCAGGATGGCTGGTGTGGTACTAAGTGAAGTTGGAGGCCACAATGTTGAGGTGCCTAAGAAGAGAATCCCCTCCAATCTTGACTTCCTGCAAACACAGAATATCAGGCATAAGGGGAAGAAGTTTAAGCCAGCAATTTAACATTTTGGGCCTGACAACATGAGTCAGCCATTTTACATTTATATAAAGAATGTTCAAGTCAACCATAAAAAATGAACTTATTTACGACTATTCTTAGTCGGCTTGGGAGCAGTGGTGGACAGCCTGACGACTTCTTTCCTTTTAGGTTTAGTGGCTTTAGAGTGATCATTGGTGAACTCCAGATCCTGAGACATAGGCACATATTCACAGTGCTCACCTTCCTTGTCCATACAATTTATCGAGTCCTGGTCCATGGCATCGAGTTCTTGATCGAAATTCTCCAAGATTGGAGGGGGGACATCCTTTACCTGCTGAGAGAAGCAAGGGTTGACTTTAAGACAAACTGGTTCTTGCAGGACCTTATTTTTCCTACCTACTTTTTTCCAGCTTATTGAGGGACCATTATCGACTTCAGCTGACTGATCGGCTTTAGCCTTACTGCGACAGAATATGTTAGGATTGACATTTTCATTATGTTCTAAAGCATTAGAAGAATTACTAGGATTAGCTTTGTCATCAAAAGGGTTGGAGATGTCCTCTAAAAGGATATCATAGGGGTTTTCCGATTTAAAAATTTTTTTCTTTGATTTTTGCACCTGTTTTTTCCCCGACACATTAGGATTGTTTAGGAGCTGGGGGGGTTTCCTGTTTAACTTGGTTACTACCCTCAGTTGGAGTTTGGATGAGGGGACAATCCCAAATTAGGTGGCCCTACTTGTAGCAGTTATAACAAGCACTAGGAAGGTTACGGTACAATAACTTTTGAGTGTGCAGTTTCTTCCCTTGGGATTCTTTAATCACTATTTGGGTCTTGATTTCTTTGGACACGTCGACTTGTATTAAAACCTGGGGATCCCATTTAGTGTTAATAATGCTGTTCCTGGATTTTTGCCCCAAAACTCTACCAATCATTTTTCCTAGATGTTCAATCCACGAATAAAAATCTATGGGTAGTTTTGGAAATTCTACCCACACAGGGATCTTAGTAGGCTTTGGGCCCTTAGGGTTGAAACCTATATGCCACTTGAAAAATGAAATGGGAGTATTCCTAATCAGCCATTGAGCTTCGTTGATGACATGCAGCGTGCTATTCGCCTCTTCAAAAAAAAAGATAGAAATTATTAGGGCAATTTGAATATGCTTAACCATTAGTCCCTGAGTTTCCCAATGAGTCTTTATCCAGGATTTTAGAACTTCATGAGGAGGTCTAGGGCTGTGACAGAGCCCAATGACAACCCTCCCTAAGAAGTGCTCTTGCCAGCTATCTAGAGACATCCTGTCTATTATGAAAGTGTCTTCTTCATCTTCACTAGGGAAATCGTCGACATGCAGAGTATGAGGGTTCTCGGAGCATTCAACTTTCTCCTTTCCTAGATTGTTGCCATTGCAATGTGACTTGCCGTAGAGGTCAAGACTGAAAGGGGATGTAAGGGGAATACCTGTGCATTTGATGGTGTCCGCATACGTCTTCTGAGGAGAGCGATTACAAGGTGAAGTTCGAGCAAAATGGCTGACAGCAGAGGAGTCGACTTTGGTTGAATCATTTAGCCCAATGTGGTTGAAGGAGTTTACCTGTGGACCTCCGTTCGAAGAGCTAGGTAGCGCTGAAGCATTCAACTCAGAGCCCACCTTCAGAGGAGCTTCCAGCACTGAGATCCCGTTGCGCAAGGCTTCGAAGAGCGCCATGCAAGACCAAGAGGGTGCGGCAGAATAATGAAGCAGGTAGCACTGCCCTCCCCACCTGAGGGGGAAGGGCGAGGGCGGGCGAGAACCCTCCCGACTAAGGGCAGGGGCTCTTGGGAGAGCAGAGAGAACCTGAAGAACCCTAGGTGCGACTTGCTCTACTCACTCTGTTCATCGAGATGTCAGGCGTGTTCTTCTTTTTCTTGCGAGCTCGAGTACTCAAGAGTCCGGCCTTCACATGAGAAACTTATTGCAAATATTCACACAGAGAAACTTATTATGTGTTTCTCTGTGTTTCACTTATTCACATAGGGGGCGGCAGTGCAAAATATGTAACAAAATTCCCAGTTATATGTGAATAGCACAACGGTAAACCTCTCTATTTTTTGTTATTTCTAGATGGAATTTCAAGAATTCATATACTCGTTTCGCCACCTCTATGTGAAATGGTCCTAAAATGTATTACCTAAGGAGAGTGATGGAATACGTAACTTGTTAGCTTATTCTCTAATCTCGATTAGGTTTTCTCTCATATACTTCGCTTTAATATGCCCTTACCTTACCTCGGGAGAGTGATGACATACTTATCTTTCGAGCTGATTTACTAGTCTCTATTACGGTTTCTCTTATTTCCTTATCTTGCTAGCTCATTCACTAGTCGCTATAATTATGTTTTCCCTTATCTACATTGCTTTCTCCTATGCATTAGCACACCTTGCTATGTCGTATTGAGATCATCCTTTGCATATAGTGTTTCGCAGCAATGGAAGAAGAGATTTTGTTCTTGCATCTACTCTTGTGTGCTTCTCTTGTTGTTCATGAGTTGAAGCGATATTGATCATGATTTGTATTCAGAATGCGCAATGGAACAATTTTCCTTTCTTTTTTTTTAGTATCAAATATCTGAATGGACAGTGGAGAACCATTTTTTTTTTGTTTTTCAACCAGAAATTTGAGGTTTGCGTTTGCGTTCCACCGCCGCATTGTCAACCCAGCCACACACACACACACGTACACATGCAAACATACACGTGCGCACACACACCCACACACAACTACATACAAATTAGCGCCAGCACGCCCTCTCAGAGGAGCAAGCTAGTCACTCCTCGCCTATACACAGCCCACTGCCCACACAGGCACAAGGACTCATCTCGTTTTAGAAATTTGACATCCCACATAGCAGCCTAGTAGTTCGCGAATCAATCTCCCTTCGAGACATTTTGGTGTCCTCGACTTCTCGATTCGATGTTGATCCCCGATCCTCGAGTTTCCGATCCGATGTTGATCCCCGATCCATTTTGTAAGTCCGCAATGAAGCAGGCCCAATGTCATTATCCATGTCTAAGCAAGTATCATAGATCTGTGCTATTTTGCAGGTTCTATGGTATGGTTTGCTCAGTACGACATCAATGGAGCTATTTTCTGTGTCAAATCTATCTACTATGCTCTTGTCATGATCAATGTCCAGCGGAGTACTGCAGATTTGTGCTGCTGTACAGACACTATAGCATAGTTTTCTGAGTGTGATATTGATTGGAAATTGACGAGGCCATGGAAATGTACAGATCGCCGCGCATATAGATTATGAACATTCGGAGAACTAGTAGGATGCGCAGCACACAGATCGACAACATCCGGAGTACTAGTAGGAGACGTACTTACAGTATATCACCCATGTGCATCAGCTGACGCATGGCCTCTTTGTCTGTGTAGATGCACACTCAGCGATTGTATTGTTGGTATCTTATCTCGTGAAGAACACAGAAGACTAGAGTTCGCAATTCTCGAGAAGGAGAGTAGAAAGACTATGGAATTCTCAAAGCATTTGGGGAACCCTATCTTCCAAGTTAGATGAGGCCCTTGTGTGACCATTGATAGTAATAGATGATCTTTGTGAGCCTAGCCATTAGGTTAGGTAGGGCATAAACTTTTGGGCCATTGGGTTGCAATTTAATGCAAAAATAGAGGCCTTGTGGTGCCATTCAGTTTCCCCATAAAACCTTAATGGGAAGAGTGCAGAGGGAGGCTTGCCCCCTTTCACGAGGTCTAAAGGGATGGTAGGACTTTTGGTCATGAAGATATTGTTGAATTATATATTTTATCGACGATTTTTTCTCTTTTGACTATGTTTATCTATACCAACTCCCATTGTAAAATCTACATAGCATTGTACACTAGTAAACCCTTCATCTACATTCTTTTTAGATTTTCATTTAAGCTCGATATAGGTGGACAACACCATCTTTGTAGATGCATTACTCTTGGAAATATAAGAATTTGAGTTCTCTATTTTTAGTCCCCATCTCTCTTTGTTTACATATTTTCTCAACCCTATCTACTAGTCTATTCCATTGTGCTATTATTTCTTACATGGCATTAGAGCTCAAAAGGCTTTGAATGGTGCAAATGCAAAAATGCAGAGGTTGTAGAGGCTCCAATGACAAAAGAGAGAAGATGACAAGCAATGCATCATCTCTTAGATATGTTCCATACTCCACCCTCAAGTGACCACAAATGATCCATGGTGCTCTAAGTTGTAAGGCATCCATTATGAGGAGAAGCCATTGTGAGCGCGGACATTCGTGGAACCCTAACTTCTAAGCTAGATGAGGTCTATGTGTGAGCGTTGATGGTTATAAATAATCTTTGTGAGCCTAGCCATTAGGTTAGGTAGGGCATGAACTTCTAGTCCATTGGGTTGCCATTCAAGGAAAAAATAAAGGCCTTGTGATGTCGCTCGGTTTTCCCATAGAACCTTAATGGGGGGAGTGCAGAGGGGGGATTGCCCCCTTTTGTTGGGTTCGGGGGGCCTATCCCCTCGGCCCGAGCTGAGATGGTAGGATTTCTGGTCGTGGAGATATCTTTTGCCAACTATTTTGTATCTCCTGATAGAGTGGATAACATCCTATCCAATTCAATGTTTGACTATGTGTGGACCATAAATCCATAGCACAAACATGTGAACTAGGTTGACTCTAAGTATCCAATTAAAATGGATATTTTGGTCCATTTATGTGCACTACTTGTGCACGAACTAGAAAAAATTGATGGATTTCCTAATTATTCAAGAATTTGATAAGTCTTTCAATTTAGAACTAGATCAAGAAGAATGAAGTTTTACTATGGTTGCAAAAAAAACATTTGACTTAGATGTTTCATACTATGGTCCACGTCTAACCAACATCCACCTATCTCTTTCTTGACCTAGTAGAATATAGGAAAAAAGTACTCCGTTACTATTGTCAACCCAACTTTACTATTTTCATCTTGAACATGAACTTGAGCTAGGGCATCCATCTTGTTTAAGTACCACATCCCATATGGTCATACCCACACTAGAAATAGGGGGCGTCGCCAATGAAAAAACAAGCGGGTCTCATCGTTTATGTGACGCTACCATTGCATAAGCGATGAAACTTTTTTTTACTAAAAGAACACGATTCATCGCATAAGCGATGCATAGCATCACTTATGCAATGCTAAAAATATGCATCGCAAAGAGTATCGCCAGCCAACGATGCTTTTAATGACGTTGGCAAACTGGTTGTGACATTAGAGTGTCACATACTCAATGTCGTGGTATTATAGAGCATCACATAAGCGATGCTCTAGAATGTTCAAAAGAAATTTTGATTTCTCCTCACATATATGTGCCGAGATTAGGACGGGATAGAGAGAGAGAGAGAGAGAGAGAGAAAGAGAGATAGAGAGAGAGAGAGAGAAAGAGAGATAGAGAGAGAGAGAGAGATCGACACCTGTTTTAGCACACACCTCTTTTGAAGCAAGGTATGTGCACACACACACAGATTTACACACACATGTACATATGCATACACACATATACACACATAGACACACACACATACACATAGACACACACACATACACACACACACATACACACATAGACAAACACACATACACACATAGACACACACACACATACATATTAGATACATACACTTTTACACACACACACACACACACACACTCCACACACATTTCCACAAACACATACACATGCATACACACATATATATACACATACACAGTATATGCACACATACACACATAGATACACACACATAGATACATACACACACATACACACATACACATAGATTTAAACACACACATATACACACTAATTTACATACACACATACACATGCATACACACACATATACATACACACATAGACACACGCATACACACATATACACACACACATACACACATAGACACACACACACATACACACATACACACACACATACACATACACACAAACATATACACACACACATACATAGACACGTACACACTTACACACACACACACATCCACAGATGACATACACATGCATACAGACACACATATATAGGTACACACGTATATACACACATAGACACACACATACACACATAGACACACACACACATACACACATATACACACACACACATACACACACATACACACACATACAAACACATACACACACATATAGATACATACACACACATATATGCATACACACACATATGTAGAGAGACATACACACACACATACACATACATGCATACATATGCATACATAATGCATATGCATATGCATACATAATGCATATGCATATGCATACATACATACTTACATGCATACACATACATACACACACATACATACATATGCATACATAATGCACATGCATATACATAGATACATGCTTACATGCATACACATGCATACACACATACACATACACACATAGACACACACACATACACACACATATATGCATACACACACATAGAAAGAGACATACACACACATACACATACATGCATACATAATGCATATGCATATGCATACATACATACTTACATGCATACACACACATACACACATCTATGCATACATATGCATACATAATGCACATGCATATGCATAGATACATGCATACACATCCACACACATAGACACATACACACACATATACACACAGATTTACACACACACACACATGCATACACACACATACACACATAGACACACACACACACATAGACACACACATAGACACACACACACACATACACACACATACACACATAGATACATACACACATAATGCATATGCATTTGCATACATACATACTTACATGCATACACACATGCACACACATATGCATACATAATGCACATGCATATGCATACACATACACATGTAGACACATACACACACATAGACACATACTTACACATAAACACATACACACTTACACACTTACACACACACATAGATACACACACACATATATAAACACACACATACACACATAGACACATACACACTTACACACACACGTACACACATCCACACATATTTACACACACACATACACATGCATATAGACATATATATACAGATACACACGTATATACACAAATAGATACACACATATACACACACACATTCACACATAGACACTTACACACACACATACACACACACATCCACACACATTTACACTCATACATACACATGCATATGCACAAATATATACAGATACACATGTATATACACACATAGACACACACACACATAGACACACACACACACATACACACACACATGGACACATACACACACATATATGCATAGACACACACATAGAGACATACACACACAAATATGCATACAGGCACATAGAGACACATACACACACATACACATACATGCATACATATGCATACATAATGCATATGCATACATACATACTTACATGTATACACAAACATACACACACACACATGCATACATTTGCGTACATAATGCACATGCATATGCATACATACATGCTTACATGCATACACACTCTTGCATATACACCTACATACACATATACACACACACATATGTACACATACATATATTGATTTCTAACCCATTTTGTTTTATATGTACATGTATTATGGATCCTAGTAGAGAGAGAAAGGTGAAACACACTCTCATAAAAAATCTTATGAGAGCAAGCGTTCCGCGTGATACTCTAGGGATCATCATGCATGAGTACTCAGAGATGCCTGATGATGAGCTGGATTTTACGATCCAGTTGCTTACCTAGTGATCAGAGGAGGGCTCTTCTATGGCTCCACATGCAGGAAGACAACTATTTGCTCATAGGTATGTTTTTTTCCCACAATTTTTTTTAATGATATTATAACACATATTTTTATTTATTTTTATCTATCTATTTTCAGGACACCTATACCACCTCCAGATCATGATAGCACAGCACAGGTGCCTATGAGGACATGCATAGGCACCTTAGGGCTAGAGTGCGATATAGAGCCAAAGGGGAATATAGTGTGCATAGGGAATGGATTGGAGTTCAAGAGAAGAATGCGAGCATTATGCAAGTCTTACCTGCACCTTCTCCACTTGCAATGGAAGTAAGTATAAATACATATAAATTCAAATAAATATCTTATGTTTTATTTACATATTTTCTTTTAGTTTTGTATTGAGCATGATGAGAGGGATAAAAAATACGTACTTAGTTCACTTGAGACACAATTTGGGATAGGATGGTCGCATAAGTGGTGTTTAAAAAGAGATGCGAACACCTATGGCTCATCGTCGTGATAATGCACCGTACACATTGCTTTTATGTATATATATGTGGATATGAATATGTGTGTTTATGTATGTATGTATGTATGTATATGAGAGAGAGAGAGAGAAAAGACTGGGATTAGAGGTACAAATACATGCATACATGCACATTTACACACATATACACATACATGCACATTTATACATACACACATATACATGCACATTTTTACACACACATACACATGCATGCAGTTACACACATATAATGAATACACACGTAGACACATACACATACTCACATACACATACACATACATAATCATATGTACACACACACATAGACTCACATAGTCATATGTACATACATATATACACATACACATGCATACATACACACAACACATGCATATGCACAAACACATGTATACACATGTATAGATACACATACATACACACACATGCATATGCACATATAGATATACACATGAATACACACACATATACCTACATACATGAGAAAAGTTTGCTCATTGAAGATAAAGCTATATATAAAATAATTAGGGATACCCCCGAGCTTCATGTTCTAACTTAACAGAACATGATTTCATCTCTCTAGTAGGATTCATCGATATTCTTGTTGAATAAAGAAGAATCTATTATCTGATATCCATTCAAATGATTCAAGTTATTGATCGATAACTAGAGTAGAATTCACTATCTAATCTGCTCATATGTTCTCATTATTGCCATCATTTTGGTTAGGCATCAATATAGTCTCATCTTCATTATCCTTATTGATTTCATTTATTTCTTCTATTGTTAAATATGTGTTCTCATGCATCACATCATCTATTGATGGATTAATATCAATCTCTGGTAATTCCTCTTCATCATCAGTAGAATTAGCATGTAGAGTATTATCCTCTTCATCAACAAGATTAGTATCATTATCATGTATAAAGATTCTAATTTCTCTTTCAGATGTTGATACATCAATATCTGATGGTGAATCATCAAGAGGAATTTCTTCAATCTCTCCAGCAATAAACTGTTCAAACAATGACCTACCTCTAGGTTTAACATGAATGACTTGCCACCAAGGATGAGCTTCTGGGTTTTCATAAAAAAATGCTTGTTTAATATGTCGAGGAAGAATATATAGTTCTTTAGTAGATCGCATTACCTTGGAAGAATCAATTGCCCAAACCCTAGATAATTCCTTTCTTAATGGGGAATTACTACCTTTATACTCGGCTCGAAACCAATGAACCTTCAAACTGACCTATCAAAATATTAAAAAACAAACCATTATTAGGTGCTTAAAAAAATAATAAACTCTATCATAAAAAATATAAACTTTTTTCTACTTGTTTGAATGTACAAAATGATATTTCATAGATAGCAACAACACTTCCCACGTATCCAAGTTTTCCATTTGTAAGGTTCGTGTCTTTTGAGCTAGCACGTGATAGGTACTTGAAAGAAGCAACAATACTAGAATCCTCTGTTTTACGTAAAGAATCAATGGCTTTGATTCTAATATATTGCTGTCCAAAAGCCCACATATTAGTGAACATTCAATCCTACAAAAGAAATTAAATTAGTAAATCAAAACTAATATATATATATATGAAAAAAGCAAAATATTATTCAAATAAAATTACCTTTTGTTCACAACCTATCATTAACTCTCTCTATTTATGTGAGATTTCTTCATTAGTTGCATTGGCACATTGCAAAGGACTATATAGACAATCTGTGAAAGAAGATATATTTGTAATCTCATTATTATCGAGATTACATCTATATCTTTTGTTTCCTCATCTTTTACTTTGGAGATTTTGAAGTTCTTGTTCGTACTCGCTAAGGAATGCTTGCATGCATGCATTCGCTATTATATGTTACAAAAGTAGAAACATCATTTTTTCCTAAAATGTAAATAAAAATGGAACTCCCTTACCTAATAATACCTCATCTATCATTTTTGAAGAAGAATTGTTGGTCCATGCATGTGGAGCTTCTTCATGAACTCTTTCAAGGTACTCACTAACATAATACATGCACTCTTCAAGCATTCAATCCTTTGACGTGGATCCTTATGGTTTCAATCTTTGTCGCACATAACCTTTCAATATTCCCATAAATCGCTCGACCCACAACATCCATCGAGGTTAACAACACCTGCAATATTTATTTCATCTACAAGATGGACTAATAAATGAATTTGAACATCAAAAAATGAAGTAGGAAGCTCTTTCTCCATCAAACATAGTAGCTCTTTGCATTCACATTTTTTTTGTGGGATCGAGTTTTTGCCAATCTCTTTTGATGTAATCCGCCTATACATATCATAAAAAAAATTATAAAGAAGTTAATTAAAAAATAAAAGATATTAAATATTCATATATATTAAATATAAAAGTGTCATAATTACTTTATAAGCAATCCAAGATGATAGATCACATCTCATACTCCTTTCGTTGTACATCCATCAATAACCAAAGGTAAAATATGTTTCAAAAACTTATGCCAATCATGGCTCTTTAACCCAGATAAGCTCTTATCATCCATAGTAAACATGTTCTCGAAAGATGCTCCATATCCTATAGGAGTCCGAATCAATTGAATCCTATTGTTGATAGTCTATATCTCTTTTGTCGTAAGTGCCCAAGGAGCAGGTGCATAAGTCATTTTTTGTCCATGTCTATCAAATACTGGCCATAACTTTGGTTTTGAGTTTTGATCTTTCAAATCATTCCTTGATGCTATGGTATCGTTTAGTCCAAGAAGATGCTTCTATAATGAATAACCAATATTCTTGAATATATGCATAGGATAAAGAAGATGACATACTTTTAACTCTTTCCAATACTCCAAAGAATACCCTATTGATATCTTCTCTACGAGTGCCATTTTCCTTTACCTCTCTTCACATACTCATTATCTTCATCATCACTCAAGATTTATGATTCTGGATCTATCAGAGGTCCATCTGTCCATTTTTTGTACCAATCCATAGGTGTCATAGGTTTTGGACACTAACTTATTTCAAGATTTCCATTAAAATGTATCGCTTCTCTTTTAGATCTTAATGGATGATCATCAGGAAAGAATCGTCGATGTCGAAGATAAATATTTTTGTTGAGATTCTTACTATAGATTGATCTCAACCAATCACCACAATATGGACAAGCTTTATAACTCTTAGTAGATATTACCACATCATGAAAACGATAAAAATATAATTAGATTAACTCACATTTATTTGTATGCATATTGAATAAAAAAATTACATCAATACTTGAACAAACACCATATCCTTGAAAATCGTGAATAGTCCAAGCCACAATACCACAAACCGTAAATATCTTTCATTGATGCTTTTTGATACATCAATGACATTAATACCTCTCCATAACTTGCGGAGATCATCAATGAGAGGAGAAAGATATATATTCATATCTTGTTTTTTTCCTGGGATTAAAAGTGAAAGCATTAAATGTTCCTTTTTAATGCTAAGATATGGCAGAAGATTGTAGTTTATGACTACCACTGGCCATTTTAACCATTTACTAGATTTCATGGAGAATGGATTAACCCCATCTAATGCAACTCCTAACTTGATATTTTGTGGATTTTGTGTAAATTCAGGCCACATTATCATGAGGAATTCTAATTATTCCATCAGTACTTTTATGATCATGTCCCCATGTCAAAAGCTTTGATAATTCAAGGCTTTGAAACATATGTCTAGTCCGTGGAGCGAATGGAAAATTTCTCAGTACCTTTTTTGGGATTTTACCTTCTTTGATGTGTATGCTCATGTGTATGTGTATGTGGATGTGTATATGCATGTGCATGCATATACATGTGTATGTGTATGTGTATGTATGTGTGTATATGTGTTTTATATATGTATATGTATGTATATATACGTATGCATATGTGTATGCATATATGTATGTGTATGTGTGTATATATGTGTTTGAATGTATGTGTATGTATGTATGAATGTGTATGGATGTATGTATATGTATCTATGCATGTGTTGAGTCTCCATCTTCATGTCATTGATGATGTTTCTAGTTTTTTTGACCTATATCCTTCTCACTTTGCCAGACATGCTATGTGGAACAGCAAGATGAGGCTTTACTTCCCAAGGAATGACCAGGTGGTGTTGCATGCTCAAAAGTACCATACTCTGCCTCATGTTCAGTTCATTGCAATCGTGGTCTTCGATATGTGCCATAGTAAGAGTTATACCAACATATAATATGCTCTTGATAGTAAAATTCATCATAATTCCTATCGGAGGACACATGTGAAGTCATTGCATGGATAGAAGGAGGTGGAGTGCCCTCTGATTGATCAAAATCTGATTATAACAAGAAAGAAAAAAATATATTAGTTATGTATCTATCAAATATATTTAAAATTAAAATTTTGATATACTTATAGTATAAAGTCCTCGCACTATTAGGAGACGGTGGTGGAGTTCCATCTGATTGATGGGAATCTACAAATAATGGTATTTGATATTAATAATTTGATTGTTTACATACATAAACATTCACATATACATATTTACACATACACACATATTCACATATAGACATTTACACATACACACATACACATATTCAAATATACACAAATACACATTATTGTGGGATAAATGCATGTATTTGGTATGCCTAAGTGTATATGCGTGCATGTGTATGTGTGTACGTATATATGTGGACATGTATATGTGTGTTTATGTTATATGTATGTATATGTGTATATGTATGCATATATGTATGTGTATATGTTTTCATGTATATGTGTATGTGTACGTGTGTGTATATATGTGTATGTATTCTCATTCTTTTTTTCTGTTTGAGATTAAATTAAAAGGAGATATTGTATGGTGAAAAAAAATGAGAGGCAACCTAATATACCACCTGAGACGTGGTAGTTTGTTCGTAGACAGATACATCTTCAAGAGTCATCGGGCTTCAGCAGATGGTATACACATTAATAGTTTATATTTATAATTCTCATATACTTCATTAATTTTTTACATTTAATTTATGTATTTCTTTTTCTTTAAATAAATAGGCTATTGCAAAGAAGAGAGATGACTCGGGCCACACATCGCACTTACACCAAATGGGCGATCATGCTTTTGTAGCTACATTTGTAAGTATATGTGTTATTGTGAGTATATTCACTACAACACATCAAGGGCATACCGACGGTCACATGTCAGCGTGGGTATGACCATCGAAACATTTTGGAAAACCGACTAGGCAATGGAAACGTCGGTACAGCTACATCAGTATGAGCATCGGTATAAACATTGGTAATTTACTGGAAACTATCAATGCTCATACCGATGCCCTATTTTAATCGGGCCCGAGAGCAAAAATTTGACATTCTGGGCTTTTTGAAACTAGATCTTCTACTGTTGACTTTGCGCCCACGAACAACCTATCTCTGCTTGTCACTCTTTCTCTCTCTCTCCCTCCCTCTCCCTCTCACCAGCTCCCTCTTTCTCTCTTTCTCTAAGCACAAATCCATTTTTCTAGATCTGAAGTTTTGGTAAGTATATCGCACATACTGTAGCACTCTTTTTTCTTTCTTTATGTTTTTCCTTTTCTAATATCTTCTCTCTTTAGTTTGCCAGAGATTTTGGGATCAAGTCTTTGAAAGTTCGATGAAGGACAACTTCAAGTGGACTTTGACGACAACGATTCAAACAATTACATCGATGTAAGTGATTGTTTTGTTTGCGATTGACAGAGAGAGAGGGAGAGAGAGAAACATATACATATACATACACACTCACATATGTATAAACACACTCACATATACATACACACTCACATATACACACACACTCACATATGTACAAATGCATATGCATACACACATGCATATGCATACACACATGCATATGCATACACACATGCAAATGCATACACACATGCATATGCATACACACATGCATATGCATACACACATGCATATGCATACACACATGCATATGCATACACACATGCATATGTATACAAACATGCATATGCATACACACATGCATATGCATACAAACATGCATATGCATACACACATGCATATGCATGTGTGTATGCATACACACATGCATATGCATACAAACATGCATATGCATACACACATGCATATGCATACACACATGCATATGCATACAAACATGCATATGCATACACACATGCATATGCATACACACATGCATATGCATACACACATGCATATGCATACAAAGATGCATATGCATACACACATGCATATGCATACACACATGCATATGCATACACACATGCATATGCACACACAAATGAATATGCATACACACATGCATATGCATACAAACATGCATATGCATACAAACATGCGCATGCATATGCATACACACATGCATATGCATACAAACATGCAAATGCATACAAACATACATATGCATACACACATGCATATGCATACACACATGCATATGCATACAAACATGCATATACTTACACACATGCATATGCACACACACATGCACATGCATGTGTGTATGCATACACACATGCATATGCATACACACATGCATATGCATACACACTCACACATGTATACACACACTCACATATGTACGCATGCATATGCATATATGCATATGCATACACACATGCATATGCATACAGACATGCATATGCATACACACATGCATATGCATACACACATGCATATGCATACACACATGCATATGCATACACACATGCATATGCATACAAACATGCAATTGCATACACACATGCAATTGCATACACACATGCAATTGTATACACACATGCATATGCATACACACATGCATATGCATACACACATGCATATGCATACACACATGCATATGCATACACACATGCATATGCATACACACATGCATATGCATACACACATGCATATGCATACACACATGCATATGCATACACACATGCATATGCATACACACATGCATATGCATACACACATGCATATGCATACACACATGCATATGCATACAAACATGCATATGCATACACACATGCATATGCATACAAACATGCATATGCATACAAACATGCATATGCATACACACATGCATATGCGTACACACATGCATATGCATAGAAACATGCATATCCATTGACAAACATGCATATGCATACAAGCATGCATGCATATGCATACAAGCATACATGCATATGCATACACACATGCATATGCATACACACATGCATATGCATACACACATGAATATGCATACACACATGCATATGCATACAAACATGCATATGCATACAAACATGGGTATGCATATGCATACAGACATGCATAGCATACACACATGCATATGCATACAAACATGAATATGCATACACACATGCATATGCACACACACATGCATATGCATGTGTGTATGCATACACACATGCATATGCATACACACATGCATATGCATACACACATGCAGATGCATACACACATGCATATGCATACACACATGCATATGCATACACACATGCATATGCATACACACATGCATATGCATACACACATGCATATGCATACACACATGCATATGCACACACATGCATATGCGTGTGTGTATGCATAAACACATGCATATGCATACAAACATGCATATGCATATAGACATGCATATGCACACATGCATATGCATGTGTGTATGCATACACACATGCATGTGCATACACACATGCATGTGCATACACACTCGCATATGTATAAACACACTCACATATGTACAAATGCATATGCATACACAATTGCAGATGCATACACACATGCATATGCATACACACATGCATATGCATACACACATGCATATGCATACATACATGCATATGCATACACACATGCATATGCATACACACATGCATATGCATACACACATGCATATGCATACACACTTCTAATTTCTTCTCTCTTTAGTTTTGCAAGAGATTTTGGGATCAAGTCTTTGGATATTCAACGAAGGACAACTTCAAGTGGATTTTGACAAGAACGATTCAAACAATTACATCGATGTAAGTTATTGTTTTGTTTTTGATTGACATAGAGAGAGAGAGAGCGAAAGAGAGGGAGAGAGAGAGAGAAACATATACATATACATACTCACTCACATATGTATAAACACACTCACATATACATACACACTCACATATACACACACACACTCATATATGTACAAATGCATATGCATATATGCATATGCATACACACATGCATATGCATACACACATGCATATGCATACACACATGCATATGCATACACACATGCATATGCATACACACATGCATATGCATACACACATGCATATGCATACACACATGCATATGCATACAAACATGCATATGCATATCTGTATGCATACACACATGCATATGCATAGACACATGCATATGCATAAAAAAATGCATATGCATACACACATGCATATTCATACACACATGCATATGCATACAATCATGCATATGCATACAAACATGCATATGCATACAAACATGCATATGCATACACACACGCATATGCATACACACATGCATATGAATGTGTGTATTCATACACACATGCATATGCATACACACATGCATATGCATACAAACATGCATATGCACACACACATGCATATGCATGTGTGTATGCATACACACATGCATATGCATACACACTCACATATGTATAAACACACACATATGTACAAATGCATATGCATACACACATGCATATGCATACACACATGATATGCATACAAACATGCATATGCATACACACTTTTAGTTAAAATGCAAGAAACTAACCTTTTTTATTTGTTTCAATGCAGCGAAAGGATTATGGTCGATACCCTACGAAATATGAGATCGAGTATGCTACACATTTTTTATATCGGCATTTGAGCGAGTATATGCGAGATCATCCGGATGCATTTGTGAGTATTATAGAATTTTATATAATTATTTTATTTTTATGGATGTTTTAATTGTTTTACTTATTTATGTTTGTTATATGTAATACAGGAGTATTATGGAGAGGTACATATGGATGAGGCAGCGAGACAGACACAAGAGGGACGATCTCGATCATCATAGGGTGCTCACAAAGATACATCAGATCATGTGGATGATTGTGATGATGAGGATGAGGATGAGGATGATCATGATGTTGCTGTTGATGATGATGATGATCATGATGATGATGAGTTAGGATTCTTGATTATGACATTGGATATGTATTCACATATATATATATATATATATATATATATATATATATATATATATATATATATATATATATATATATATATATATATATATATATATATATATATATATATATATATATATATTGTTCATTTCAGTTATGTTTTCAATTGTGTGTATGGTATTAAGTAATGAAAAGTTTTGTTCTATTTATGGTTATTATTGTTTATATTAAGCATGTGTTTTATTACTTTAATTATATAATTCATTCATATTTATGTGTGCTTGTGTGTATATAAAATGTATACATGCACATGTAGGTATATATCTATATGTGTAAGTGTGTATATATGCATGTATATGTATGTATCTATGTATATATGTGCATGTATGTATGTGCATATGTACATGTGTATATGCATGTATCTGCATGTGCATGTGTAAGTATATATGCATATGTATATGTATGTGCATGTGCATGTGTATGTGTGTATATGTATGTATGTATGTGCATGTATATATGCGTAACATGTATGTGTACGTATGTGCATGTATATGTGTGTAATATGTGTGTATATGAATGTATGTACATATGTATATGTGTATATGCATGTATGTCCATGTGCAGGTGTAAGTGTATATGTGTATGTGCATGTGCATGTGTATGTGTGTGTATATGTATGTGTGTGCATGTGCATGTGTAAGTGTATATGTGTGTATATGTGTATGTGCATGTGCATGTGTATGTGTGTGTATATGTATGTGCATGTATATGTGTATGTGTATAGGTGTATGCACATGTATATGTGTATATGTATGTATGTGCATGTGTGTGTATGTGTATATGTGTGTACGTATGTGCATATATATGTGTATATATGTGTATGTGTGCGTATATATACATATGTGCATATGTATGTGTATGTGTATAAACATATACAAGTGTATGTATATGCATGTGTATATGTATGAAACATGCATGTGCGTGTGGATGCATTTCCATTTGCATCCATGTGCATGCATGTGGATGTGCATATACATGTATCTAAGTATATGTTAATTTGTGTATGTGTATGTATATATGCAATAATGCATGCATGCAAGTCTTTTTATGTGGTTGTAGAAATGTTTGTGCATATGCATGTGTATGTGTGTGTATGTGTATGTGTGTGTATGTGTAAGTGTATGTGCACATGTATGTGTGTGTATATATGTGTGTGTATGTGCATGTGTATATGTGTATATGTGTGAATGTGCATCTTCATCATGTATAATTCTATATGTGCATATCAAAAACTGAGTATGCTAACTAATGAAAATAACACAATTCAAATGATATACAAAGAATGGAAATTGTACTTACAATAGTTAGCCATATTTTTTGCTTGGTTAGCTTCTTGAATAACCTGCAACAAAGAGAGAGAGAGAGAGAGATAATTCAAAGAGAGAAAGAGGTAGAAAGAGAGAAATAGAGATAGAGAGAGAAAAGAAGATAGAGATTAGACAAATCAAAAATTTTGCAAGCGATTGTTTCAGGTCATAAGTGCAGTGCAATTGCGAACATTGCAGAGCTCTTCAATCAGATATGTGAAGTTTCTGATCATAGAGCCTCCAATGTTTTAATTTTTCTCGTCAAAAACCCGTCATGTAAGCGATGGCAAGGGGTCGTAAAAGCCCCCCCAATTTGCATCGCATAAGCAACATTATTTACCATCGCTTATAGGATGCAAATTAGTGTCGCTTAAGCGATGCTTTTTTAAATCATCTCTTTAGTGACGCTCAATGTGAGTGTCGCACATTGCGTCGTGTCACATGTCGATAAAAACATCATATTTCTCATCGTTTAACTGACATTCCGTGCTCGACGCTCCTTGCGATGCTTTATGCAATTTTATAGCAACGAAATTGTGTCGCATTAACCATCACTATGCGCGCATATTCCTTGTAGTTCCACATTGATGCTAATGTTAAACATGATGTTCCAGACTATGAAGCTCATGCTTACACCATGATGTAGTGACTTCCACTTTAACTCAATCTTCTTTAAGTTCAAACCTTTGAATTAGAAACTGATCAATGTGTCAAACTTCTAATACCTTGAGCCTTGTGTTAAAGTATAACTTTAGCCTTGTGCCAAACCACACCTCCCTGAACTTTTCATTTCATGTTGTCAAATAACGTATATAAGACTGCTTATGTGATAAAACTGATGATCATTTGATCTAAGCTAATCTTATCTTAGCCTTTAAGTTTCTTGGAACTCACTTGATCCCTTTTTTACCTCATCTTCAAAAACTCTTTCGTAAGTTTGAATCCTACTTTAGGAGTCATTACATAAGAGGAGAAAGCTCTTTTCTCATATGATGAGTTGATTATTGAAATTCGGATTCACTCATTACTACTCTAGTAAGGTTTAAAGTATTATATATCGTAGTCACTTGGATACCCTTGTGAAAAGTATGATCATTTCGTGTTTATCAAGTGATAGTAATAAAGAATTAATATTCTTAAGATCTATTTGATCTAGCTCCAAAATATAAAAACTTAATTTACACTATAACATATCGAGCATATATCAAAGTTGTTATCGAGGAAAATGAACGGGCATAATTTTCTCGTGTTGCAGTCGGAAACATAACGCCGGTATAATCGTCGGTATACGCGTCGGAAACATAATGCCGGTATAATCGTCGGTATAGGCATCGGTATAAACGTCGGTATAAGCGTCGATAATACCGATGTTTATACCGATGCCCATACTCGGTGTACCGACATGCATACCGACGACTGTGCTGGGTGTACCGATGACCATATCTGCACAATTTTTTTTGGGCAGAGTGTGTTGTCTTTTGCTACAGCATGATGTTGTTTAGCAAAAGACAATACACTCTTCCCAACTCTAAACTGAGTACATGTGTTATGTACTCTAATGGCAACCAAAACATGATTTTATATGAGCAAAAATGAACCATGAATCATGTACAAAAAGTTTTATATTCCATAAATGAAGGATGTACAAGAGTGTGACAAAGCACTTCCATATAGGAACGGAATACAAAATGTGAAAAAACACTTCCATATAGGAATCAAATACAAAATTATGGTACATCATTGCCACATAAGAGTGTAATACAAAATTGTGGCAATGTGACAAAACACTTCCATATAGGAGTCGAATACAAAATTATGGTACATCATTGCCACATAGGAGTGTAATACAAAATTGTGGCAAAGCACTACCATACATATACGTAAAGGGATCAAAACATTTACACCTACAATCCTGCAACAAAGCATGTGTAAAATGAGACAAATTGACATGACATTTATAAACAACAACTAAAAATATGAAACCAAGCTATAAGTTTACCTAATCATAGATTCTCCCATGAAATGATTGCACCGCGTCCCTCTAATTCCTGCAACAGTGCAGCCAATCCATGACGATATCCATAAGCTTCTCCGGTTTGCGTCGGAGGATGACCCACTGCCAACTCCTATAATAAATATGCAAAATGTTAGATGAACATAAATGATGTGCTTAACACAAAAAAATTCAATAATTAAAATGATACTTACAAATTGGTAGTGCATACTATCATATTTGCCGCTACCTAAATGCGACGTTCCAACGGTATCTAAACGTGTGGCCGCCGCATCTCGTTGTTGACGATATCGATCAGGAGTATGTTGCTGCTCATCTTGAATCAATTCCGACTCTTCAACATCTAACCACACAGGCTTCGATAAGCCTGGTCTGAAAGCATCGCGAGCTTTGGACTGTCGATGAGACATCACCTCGCGTGCAATATGTTGAATCCAATCCAAACTCACAATAGGATGTCTAGGTGTTGGCCGATACTCTTCATATATCGATCGTGTGATATAATTTTTGGAATCCTTATCCTGTTTGCTCCATTTTAACATTACAGTATGTCCAAATTCTATGGAGCAAAGTTGTCCAATGCACTGACGCATGGACTTTCCCGCTGCATCCATGACTGGAGCTCCATTACATATGTGATATATCTTGGAGTCGTCATGGTCATGTGATCCCCAAGTTGTACGTGGAGATCCCATCTGATCGAATGTGGAGATGTTAAACTGCATGTGTGTATGCATATGGATGTGTGTATGCATACACACATGTATATGCATGTGTCTATGCATATGCATGTTTGTATGCATATGCATGTTTGTATGCATATGCATGTTTGTATGCATATGCATGTGTGTATGCATATGCATGTGTGTGTGCATATGCATGTGTGTATGCATACACACATGCATTTGCATGTGTCTATGCATATGCATGTTTGTATGTATATGCATGTGTGTATGCATATGCATGTGTGTGTATATGTGAGTGATGTGTGTGTATATGTGAGTGTGTATGTATATGTGAGTGTGTTTATACATATGTGAGTGTGTATGTATATGCATGTGTGTATGCATATGCATGTGTGTATGCATATGCATGTGTGTATGCATATGCATGTGTGTATGCATATGCATGTGTGTGTATGAGTGTGTGTGTATATGTGAGTGTGTGTGTGTGTATGCATATGCATGTTTGTATGCATATGCATGTGTGTATGCATATGCATGTGTGTATGCATAAGCATGTGTGTATGCATATGTATGTGTGTATGCATATGCATGTGTGTATGCATATGCATGTGTGTGTATATGTGAGTGTTTATGTATATGTGAGTGTGTTTATACATATGTGAGTGTGTATGTATATGCATGTGTGTATGCATATGCATGTGTGTATGCATACACACATGCATATGCATGTGTCTATGCATATGCATGTTTGTATGCATATGCATGTTTGTATGCATATGCATGTGTGTATGCATATGCATGTGTGTATGCATATGCATGTGTGTATGCATATGCATGTGTATATGCATATGCATGTGTGTATGCATACACACATGCATGTGCATGTATCTATGCATATGCATGTTTTTATGCATATGCATGTGTGTATGCATACACACATGCATATGCATGTGTCTATGCATATGCATGTTTGTATGCATATGCATGTTTGTATGCATATGCATGTGTGTATGCATATGCATGTGTGTATGCATATGCATGTGTATGCATATGCATGTGTGTATGCATATGCATGTGTGTATGCATATGCATGTGTGTATGCATATGCATGTGTGTATGCATATGCATGTGTGTATGCATAGGCATGTGTGTATGCATAGGCATGTGTGTATGCATACACACATGCATATGCATGTGTGTATGCATATGCATGTGTGTATGCATATGCATGTGTGTATGCATATGCATGTGTGTATGCATATGCATGTGTGTATGCATATGCATGTGTGTATGCATATGCATATATGCATATGCATTTTTACATATGTGAGTGTGTGTGTGTATATGTGAGTGTGTATGTATATGTGAGTGTGTATGTGTTTGAATCGTTGTCTTTAAAATCCACTTGAAGTTGTCCCTCGTCGAATTTCCAAAGACGATCCCAAAATCTAGTGCAAAACTAAAGAGAGAAGATATTAGAAAAGGAAAAACATAAACAAAGAAAAAAGAGTGCTACAGTATGTGCGATATACTTACCAAAACTTTAGATCTAGAAAAGTAGAGGTGTGCTTTGAGAAAGAGAGAGAGAGAGAGGGAGGGGGAGAGAGAGAGAGAGGGAGGGAGGGAGGGAGAGAGAGAGAGTGACAAACAGAGATATGTTGTTGCCACGCGCAAAGTTGACAGTAGAAGATCTAGTTTCAAAACGCTCGAAATGTCAAATTTTTGCTCTGGGCCCGATTAAAACAGAGCGTTGGTATGAGCATCGGTAATTTCCAGTAAATTACCGATGCTTATACCGACGTGTCTATACCGATGCATTCATTGCCTAGTCGGTTTTCCAAAATGTTTCAATAGTTATACCGATGCCAACCCATGACCGTCGGTATGCCAATCATCGGTATGCCCTTGATGTGTTGTAGTGTTAGGGATTTTCTATAGATGTCCTCCTCAACTCCAATCTTAAACATCTTGTCATGCTTATCTGTTTCCAAATCTAATGAATCGCATAAAGAATTGATACCCCTTTTAGTTATACCCATCATAGGAATTAAGTACCACTTCTTTAGTCCTATTTCCCTCAAAAAGTACTCTTCTTCTTTAAATATCTAAACCCTTAAGTAGGTTATATCTAATTTGGATTATTACTATCATCTCTTATGGATTAATATAAACTATGCGAATATTCATTAGGGTTACTTACCCTCATGATTACCTTCACTTTTACTCTTTTCCTAATTGTTAGAGTTAGAGTGGACTTATTCCATTTAAAGAGCATGGCATTTTTTCACACATATAAGTATCTTACACCATCATGGTTCATCTATATGGTAAAACTCTGCAGATGTATGTGCATGCACACTCACCCTTGTCTGTCGCCTTCGAAACACTCGTTTCATTACTCAAATACAATGATCAAAGCAGGAAATTGCAACTTCTCACCTAAGAGTACAAGAAAATTCAAGGTAGTGCTTTCTTGCCTCCTCATCAACCAATACATCACGTGGTTCCTCTATAGTGAAACCCCATACCAAAAACACGCTTATATTTCCCACATTTACAATAATTCTGCGCTATATAAAATAATATGAGCCACAACTTAAAGCATTTCATAAGCCATGATAGTAAATTAAAACATGCCACAAAGCTAAAAATTTGATAAAACAATTCCATTCCACATTTGGAAGTGTTATTAGACATGTCAAAAGATTGTCGATGAAACCATCAACTCCATCTCCAAAATTGCCAAAAGTCGACAATTAAACACTATTTTTCGACATAGAAAATCTAAATCACATTCAACTCTGAAAATGTGCATGCTGTTGGAAAGCTTGCAAGGGAAGCTCTCCAACAAGATAAGAATCATAAAAAAAGGCCACTTGAGCAAAGAGAAGCATGCATCTAGATTTGACCAGGTATTAGCCAATCACTCGTTAGAAACCATGACTAAACATGCCACTTTGGAGGTTCTCCAAATGTCTTTCGTAGATAAATTTGAGCTCTGTACCTGCTCTAAAAAATCGAAAGAACAGTACATGTCAAAAATAATAATTTTGAGCAACCATTGCTATGTAAAAGTAATGAACAAAAGTGCCATTTAGCATATTTGACACTTTTCTTATATATGTATTTTTCAACGTATTTACTATGCTTTTCTAAATTCGTGGTCAATGTACTTTATTTGTATCATTCTCCTATTTCTTAAGTTCATTTATCTAAGAATGAATGGCTATGCTTCCGTGCATAAAATGTATCATTCTTTTAGTGGCTATTATGCTTCTCCAACCCATCCTTCATGCTATTATGCTTAAGGTTAAGTGCTTAGACTTCATAATTTCTTCCAAGCCTCACTATTGCACCAAGTTTTGATAAGCCATTTAGCCACCAACTTATTTGCCATGCCTTTGATGTCCAGAATGCCCAAACCCCCACGATCCTTTTGGCTAATACAATTAATCCATTTAATTTTGGGGACACACCTTCTGTTGGGGTCACCCATCCAAAGAATGTTTTTGTAGATTCTTTCCAATTTGACAATCTCTCGATCCTTTGGTCTCCAACATGAGAGAAAATAGATTCTTAGGGTTTGGCATGCTCTAGCTTAGGGTTTGGCATCCTCTAGCTACCATGCTGCTAGTCGATTCTTCAAGTTATGAACCAATCAGGAGCAATAGTAGATCCATATATAATCTAGGCTCCATCAAGGTTTCTTCATGTGTCTCCATGACAACATTCAAAAGTTTATGGTTATGATGTTATTTCAATTTGTGTAAGTTATGGTTAAATTTCTACTGTTATGATTATGGTTATGTAGGTTCATAGTGTATATAGTTCTATGCATGCACAAGCATGCCTGATTATGATTATGCATGTTCGTGTTGTATATTCATTCACGAGTTAAGGGATATATGATGCTATTTTGGTTCATGAGAGTTATGCTTATGTTATTCTTGTTATGATTATGGTGTTCAAGTTGTACAAACCTCTGCATACTTAGACCTTCAAAAGCTCGCAACCTCTTTTCTTTTTCTCTCTATGGACGAATATACCAACAAGTATACCAAGGATAGTGTTTTATCATTTTTAAATTGAAAGATGCTTTTTATTATTGTGTTGCATTCTTACAAAGATATGGACTACTCTTTCGCCCCATGCATTGATGGACACGTGTAAATTTTTTCAGCACTAATTTAGACGAGTATGACCACCAAAATATTAATGAAATGTGCAAATACTCACGTGTCTTTAGATGTCTATTCCAAGGTCCATGCCTTTTCCAACATTTCAGTGACCGATGGACATATAGACATCTAAATGGTGTATTCGAAGGCCCATGTGTTTTAACATTTTCATACCGATGGACATTTAGACATCTAAATGGATGGATGCGATGGAGACACACACTAAAAAATGCTGATTCTATTGTAATGAACATTTTTTCTCCCTACTTCTGATGTCTCCTAAAGGCTCAAATCTGGCGCGCTCTCTATGGAAGAGTTGGAACAAGGTCAAACAGTTTCTCAAAATCAGTGAAGATTGGAAATGGGCGGCAAGTATTAGATATAATGATTTGATTTGGTTCCTTATCAAGGACATCAGCGGTGTGGAGTCTTGGAACCTCCAAAAACCTAAGAAGCTTTGGAACAAGGGCTTCTGGTATTGGAAACACCTCTAGAACCAAGAAATTGGCCAATTGACTAGATTTGAAGATATGGATCTAGAAATAAGAGTGAAATATGAAGAATGGATCCTTTTGCAGAGCAGATGCATCGCTTGGGAATGCTAAAAAATCCACCTCCTCATCAGACAAGATCCTCTACATCATGAGGGTCTTAAATGGCACAATGGTGATAGCCTGAACAAAATTGCTAGAATCAAGGAGAATTTGGACTATCATATCATGCTTAATAAGAAGTGGTGTCTTACTTGACAAGCTTGCATTGAAATCGGAAGTTCATGTCTCTCTGGCACCCCCTCATCAAGATAAAAAAGATAGTGCTCATATGACAAATCCTCCACCAAGGAATCTGGACCAATATAAAGGGTAGCAAAATTTGTGGGGCTTGGCTATGGTACAAGTGGTGCCATCGTGGCAATGAGGATTTGGGACACATTTTCTTCTCGTGCCGCAAATCTTTGTCATTTTGGCAAATCCATGAGAAACTCTTGTTGCCATAGGAACAAATCAATTGGAAGCAAGCATTACTGGGCAAGTTGCCTTCTCCTCATCATTGTGGCATGCTATAAGAGGTGAGACTCTCTAGAAGATTTAGAGAGAGAGGTGTGCTTTCAATTTTGGAAACCCTCCTAAAGAATGTTCTATCGAGAAATCTCTTTTCCTCCTAGGCAAAAGAATCTCCAATTGTAAGAAGCCCCCACTTTTCAAGTATCATAGAGTGTTTTTCCTCGAGAACAACAAGATTGAATCCAAGTGGGCCTTGCTTGAGGGGGACAAGAGGGCTATCAACCTCCTTTGTAAAACCCTCCAACTTTGTATGTTCTTCCCCTCCTTGTGGGATTTGGGGGGTCCCATGGGTGCTATACCCATTCACTTGTACAATTGTTTCCTTTATTTTTGTTAAAGTTAGGGGGAGTAGGCTATTGCCTAACTTCCTTTTATGAAAAAAAAAAAAGAAAATCAATAAACTGTTCATGTCACGTTTCCTAGACCAGATCTTCTCTTAACAATTATTTATGTGCATACACAAGTACCCAAATACATATATAAGGAGAGAGAGAGAGAGAGAGAGAGATCGTCTATCAGCGCCCTTGTACAGAAAATCACGGAGTCACCTCTGCTTTACATCACATGCATTTCTGCGCTCAAGAAAATATCTGACATCATTGTGTTTCTGAGGTCGATGAGCTGGATGACCCGTTTGAGATAGTTATAAATACATTCAGGAAGACATGGGAGCTGTTGTTTCGTTACCAATCATCTACAAGACAACCACTACCAAGTGTAGAGAGAGGAAAGGAGCAAATCACTAATGGAATACAGCAAAATACTTGAACTCGAAACATCAATCTAAGAATTATTCTTATTTTTGTTCTTGTCCTTCCTCTTCCCTCTCCTCTCCTCCTCTGTTGAACCTACAAAGTATCATATGGTTGCAAATGGTGCGTGGTGGCTGTCAAGATTATTGAGAATGGGCTATATCGCCATCGGAGGCTGGAAGATCTGCTGTGTCGTCTGATTAGTGTGGCTGCTTTGCGCCAACAGAGTTGCTTGCATCGTTGAGGTTCCAAGGTATGCGTGCATCGTGTTCCACCACATTGACGGTGGATGAGAATTAGAACCTTTTCCATCTTCCATGGCGCCATCTGGAGTCGACCTATCTGTGATGTCTTATCTCCTGAGTCCTTCTTTCTTCGTGTAAGCTGACCTACGAATGCTGACGTGTGATAGTCGTGTAGTCGTGTAAGACAAGTTCTTTTGAGGCAGAGGTTGTGTGTTCACTCCTTGACGACGGCTGGATATTATTGAACTAGTGTGGTTACTGGTTAGTCTAGTTATGTAATGCTTTTGGGTTATTAAAACTAGATGTTTTCTTGCATTCCTTTTTTGGTACTGCTTCAGCATTTTAACACCTACTTTGTGAGATACGGAGGGTCCCATGGGTACTATGCCCTTCACTTGCACACTTGTTCTTTCAATATATTCAACTCTTGGATATTAAACTTTGGTAGAACTTCCTTTCTAAAATAAAAAACAAGGTCTTCGTATTGCAACATAAAAAAAAGAGAATTTGGTATGCAATTATGTTCCACTCCTGTGAAACAAGATCTTTATCCTGTGAGAGAGAAAATTGAATATGAGGCTGAGTTATGCATAACTAAATCAAGAATCCATCATCTTTCTAATAGAGAACAACATCGAATGCATCTCCAACATCATGGAGACTCAATCATAAACCCATTTCGATAGGAGTTGCAATAGCTTTGCAATCTTCAATACCAAAACACTGCAATAATGTGCCAATATATTTTGTTTGACACAAAGCTATTCCCCCATCAACTTGCATAATTTGAATGCCCAAATAATGATACAAATGGCCCAAATTTGACATCTCAAAAGAGGCATGCAAATCTGCCCGAAATTCAGCAATATGCTTCTTATCAAGACCAGTGAGCAACATGCCATCGAGATCCACAACAACGATCAAGAATACCTCATCTTCACCCTTAACATATAAGGTGCTCTCAGTTGGACAGTTATCAAAACCATGTGCAATCAAGTAGGCATGTATCTTTTCATATCAAGCAGGTGGTGCTTGCTTTAAACCATATAATGCCTTTTTCAACCTACACACTTTGCTTTCATGCCCATTCTACACAAAACTATGAGGCTGAAATACATACACTTGTTCATGTAAATGACCATTTAAAAATGCAGTTTTAATGTCCAATTGATATACATAAACAACTATGGTGATTTGCAAGTGCACCTATGCTACAAATGATGGTCATTCGATAAGTGGGTGCAAAGGTCTCATCAAAATCAATGCCTCTCTTTTAGACGCAACCTTTTGCAACAAGCCTAGACTTATACCTTTGACTATTCCATCAGGCTTACATTTCATGTTGTATACCCATTTGGCGCCAATGCCCTTTTTTCCTAGCGGAAAATCACATAAAGACCAGGTACCATTCTTCATAATATCATCATATTCTGATTGCATAACAACCATCCAATTTTCTGAATCTTGTGCTTCATCAAAAGAAACAAGTTCATTCTCATTATAAAGACTAGAGGTAGCCATTGAATAGAAATCTAATGCAAAGGATGCACTATGAGAGCCTAAATGAGTATGATATGATAGAGGTGCATCTAGTTTTATATCTCTTAAAGTCTGCAAAAGCAATTTAGCCATAGTTTCTGCCTCCTCTATATCATCCCTCTCATCAACAAGTGCATCATGTAAATATCCATTAGAAATGGAATGATTTGTATTATCATGTGGAACCTATAAAGGCTAAGAAATTACCTCATTTGGACTATCACTTGGCTATGCACCTATAAAAAGAGGCAGCGAAGTGTCATACACATCTCTACAACTAGCTGAAGTCTCCTTGGTACATGAAAGTAATGGCTGAATTGCATCTTCCATGTAAACAACATCACGAAGAGGACACCATTTTTAGATTTCTACAAGCATAACAAACTAGCAAAATTTAGATGACCAAAGCATGCATGCCAACACTTTGCATTTGATATAGTCTGAGAATCTTCAACAAGACATGTTGAATCATTCACAGATTTTGCATAGTCTATGAGCTTATACAACCCATGACATAAAATTCAAGAATCAATAATAACATCGCCATTTAAGAGATCGTGAATTGTACATCTCTCATTAAAAAAAAAGACAAACAAGGCAATCTTGGCATATGTTAAAATTGACGCCTTCTACCTTCATGCCAACTTTTGTAGCAATCTAAGGTCATTTGTGAATCGTGCTTTCTCCATGCCTTCTTATGTACTCTTCACCGTCAGCCTTCTCCATGAGCTCTCTATAGCCGCACCTTCTACCTTCATGCCAAATTTTGTAGCAATCTAAGGTCATTTGTGAATCATGCTTTCTCCATGCCTTCTCATGTACTCTTCACCGTCGGCCTTCTCCATGAGCTCTCTATAGCCGCACTCGCTCTGATTATGTCACAAAGAAGGAGATAAGGAAGAGAGCTCACACATACTCTCACAATCAAAGAGGAGCACACACACAAATTGAGGCAAGGAAGGATGATCTTCTTCTTCTTCTTCTTCTTCTTCTTCTTCCTCGTCACATTGAGTATGCTCACCATTTTTCATGCAATTTTGAGATTGTGACCAGAGGGGTGTTGATGCTGCCCTAGATGAAGTGGTGACCTAATGTGATGCCAATCGTTGGAGTTTGAGGTCTGCAGAAGCATGCAAACAACACAAGGAAGAAGAAGAATCTTGGAGCACAACATAAAATACTGAATGTATTACCAAGTGAATGTACAAAGATATGTCACCTATTAGGGTTATAGGCATATATACAAGTTGGGGGAAAAAACCTCCTCAAGAGGGAAAAAAGTGCCCTAGCAATCCTAAGTGTGTTCATACACATCATTACCTATATATATATATATATATATATATATATATATATATATATATATATATATATATATATATATATATATATATATATATATATATATATATATACATACATACACACACATGCACACACATGCATGTACATACATATATACAAATACCTACACAGATACATACATACACATACAAATACATACGCATGTATAGCAATAAATTACTTTTCTTGTACTAGAATGTTTTTTGGTAAAACCTTTTGTAGGTGGATTGTCTTTTTGTATGCGGAATTTTTTTTTGGGTGTTTTTAGGGATTTTGTTCCATTTTTTTTTTATATCCCAAGTGGATTATTTCATTATGGTCCATTGGCCATTTGTTTACGTTCTATGTGCCTTACGTCTATTTTTTTTTTTAAGTTCCATATTTAGAGGAAATGTTGCTCATTGTTTTTCCCTATGGTATTATAGACACAAGTAGTGCTTGCTTCTAGTTGATTTGAACCTATAAACTCAAAATCCTTGCAAGAGGCCACAACACTCAGTGACTCCCATGGCACAAAAAAAGAGGTGGCAAGGTCTTCTCTACCACAAAAGCAACACTTACACTAGTGAGGAACCCTATAGATTTATTAGCATTGACATTGATCCACTTTCCATGATGGAGAATTTGTCACATAAGCCTCGATTACTTGTTTTCAATGAGAGGATGCCACATGTCAGGGAGCTTAGATTTCCACCTGATCCTAGGCTAGTTCAAACACAGTCTCCTATTAAGAGAGGTATGAAATTATGTTTCCTTATTGGCCCCTGAATTTGATACTGTTGATCCATCTTTAGCCTTCAATGTGTGGTGGATCATGCTCGAGCGGGAGGCGAGTCTTTGAGTTTTTTGAAGAATAGATTTTATGTCTTAGTAGGCACCCAAGCTTCATAGTCAAATCTCCTAGCCATGTGAATGTCCTCAAATATCATCTCATGTCCTTTCTCTTGATTTCATAGATGTTTCCACTTAAGAAACCCCTTTTTCCATAGCTTCTTTGTTTTTTAGAGGTTCTTTGAGTCAATTTCTTTGATTCGTTTAGAGGTTCTTTGAGTCAATTTCTTTGATTCCCCTATTAGGAAACAAAACAGAATC
This sequence comes from Ceratopteris richardii, assembly GCA_020310875.1. NCBI lineage: Eukaryota > Viridiplantae > Streptophyta > Polypodiopsida > Polypodiales > Pteridaceae > Ceratopteris > Ceratopteris richardii. Next base: position 139,942,683 of record CM035406.1, read on the forward strand.
ATTTTTCTAATCCCACCTGCCCACTTCCAATCTTCATTGACCCTTATGTATGGTTTCATTTTGTTCCTCCCACACAAGGTAGACTAAGTCTAAACCTTTGGGAGTCACTAAAAATGGAGGAAAATCCAAAGTGATTAGATCAAGTCCCTTCCACCTAGGGAGTCTTGTTAGAGTACGAGAAGCTGGGATCACTCATCCACAAGAAATTTATACAAGTTCTTTCCAATTTAACTAAATCCTTGCCCTTCGGCCTCTAACGAGGTAGAAAAATAGATAATTGATGAAAGGATGAAGGTGTTGATCACCATCACAGAGCTTGCCACAATGAGTTGCATGCCCTTCTAGTAAGAAAATTTACTATCAAGCTTGGCAAGAACCTAATTCCACCATTAGACTATTGAAATATCAAATCCCAATGGAATTTTGAGAAGCCTAAAGATTTGTCCACTTGGGAGCTCCTCACATCCCTAGATAATCAGGAATTGCAAAGGGGGCCTAGTGATAGCCTTGAAATCTATTTTGAAATGATTTATTCTAGATCCAAAAGCAATGTAGATGTGTTTGGACATTCACAAAAGCATGTTATCCTATTAATATAATTATGCAAAAAAGCATTCATGTTGTCAGCAAAGAGTTTCATTACCATTTGGCTCTAGCTATGGGGAAGCAGTAGACCATGGATCTGTCCAAGATGGGCATGATGGTTAACGAAATAGCTAATGCCACCAATGCCAATAGCAAAACGAAGTGGGTCTAGGGGTCAACCCTATCTAATAGATCATTTTAATCTAGTAACATGAGAGACTTAATCGTCCATATTAATTCGGGCTAAGGCATTTCCAATGTCTTGTGATCATCTTGATGAATTTAGAGCCACAACCAAGATCTTTCAAGGATTTAAGAATGAAGTCGCACTCTAGGGGGATCATAAGCTTTTTGAAAATCGATCTTGATGAAGAGGAGATTCTGAGAAGACTCCTCAACAAATACAAGGCCTTCCCACACATCAATAATTGCCTCCATGATGGATCTACCCTTTATGAACCCCCATTGATCCTCATTGATCCATGATCAAAGATGGAAGGCAATATGATTAGCAAAGACCTTTGCAAAGCTTTTATATCTTGTTTGCAACATAGTGATAGCCAGTGACTTTCCCATCTTGTTTTTTGTGTTTTTTTCTATGAATCAGCTTAATCACCCCATCATTGAGACAATTAGGCAAAGTGCCCAAGTGTAGGGCTTCTTTCTAGAACAATTGTAACAAGTCCAACAAAAGACTCTTAAAAATCTTGATAGTGAACATTAATACAACTACACGTCTATGTGTTAAAATGTGTTTATGGGAGCACGTGGAATGGCATGTGTGTTTCTATGTGTGTGTGTGCTTCTGTTTTCGTGTTTGCATTTGACTCTGTGTTTGATATTCTGTTTGCTTATGCATGTGTGAGTGTGTTTTTTTTATGTTTGTGACTTTATGAGAGTATGTGCTATGTATGTATGTATGAGGATGTGTGTGTGTCATGTCAATGTTTCCTATAACAACTCGAACCCTAGGATATGGAGACAATAAGCAAGAGCTAAAGAGAGGCACAAAACACATTCGCAAAAAGAGAGAGTTATGCTATAGGATGTAGAGTGTGTGTGTGTGTGTGAGATAGAGAGAAACATGGTGAGCATATTATAAATACTAAAAACATTTGTAAATGCATGATTTAAGTGCAATATTTATAGTATATATCCTTTGTAAATGCATGATTTAAGTGCACTATTTATAGTACATATCCTTCCATATATGAACGAACTATACATTTTTTGACATAAAATCTTTCAAAAGAAATTATATTCCCTATTTTCAAGTACATAGATATCATATATAATACAAACTTCCCTATCATGTTCTTGTCTCATATCTAAATTATAATAGAAATCATGCAATTAGGATATGAGACATGTACTGCACACCTACTATGCTCATCCTGGCTAGAGGCTTTGTTTAGGTGCCTTCTTGGCTGCCCATTTGGCTAGCGAGGCACACCTAGAGCTTTTTATTGAGCATACTTGAGCCTCCTCCATAGTGGGGCTTCATATGCATGAATTTTTGCACGCTTCTAAAGCAAACATGAGGCTACCTGGTAGCAAATGACCATGAGCCAAATTAGTGAGAGAGATCCATGCTTAGGATAACTACCTAGACCATAACGCTTTCCTAGATCTAAGCACCAATGCAATGAAAAAGCAAACTCTTTAAGAAAAACTACCTAAGCAAACTAACTTGCAAGACCATCATGGCAAGAGAAGAGAGAGCATGTATCCATCGATCCAACTCCACTCATATATATGAATGAAGGCTAAGGGAGTTCATGTCCATGTGCCTCTCAAGGTGTCTATGCAAGTCTCCCTCATGTGGACGCTTTGCTAAGGTTCACCATATGCCTTCTAATTTCCCAAAGGCTATCACATGCCTTCTAATCCAAATGAGCATTCTTCTCTCACTTACACACCAAAATGGCACTTAGAGAAGTTTTTCCTAAGACTAAGGTTCCCAAACTTTAGGATAAATGAAGCCTAAGGTTAACAAACATTTCATTCAAAGCCCAAAGAATAACACTACAAGAATAAAGGGGGCATAGTGACGGTTGATGTGACACATTTTTGTCGCTTCGTGATCGAGCATTTCATCGGAGCAGGTGTCCAGTGCGTATCATCATGTAAACGATGTTAATCTTGATGTTATTTTTTTTGTTTGTACTGATGCTAAGAGAGACTTAAACATACGCATTGCTCATTGCATGTCGCTTATACGATTTGGTCTTAAGCATCACTTATATGATATATCCACACCGTCGCTTATGTGACACTATTTAATGTCACTTATACGACGTGTATGTGTCCCTTATGTGACCGTATTTAATTTTTCTTATATGATGTGTATGCATCGTATATACGATGCAATAGATTACGGAGAAAATGATGGTTTTTTCATCACACATGCAACATTTATAGAAAATAAAAGATGTTAAACTGCTCTTGGATCATCATTTACACACATCTGATTGAAGAGACCTCCAATGCTTAGATCTGGGCCATGATTACGAGCTCTTTTTGGATCTCTCTCTTTTCTATTCCCTCTCTTATAGTCTCTCTCTCTCTCTCTCACTCTCTCTTTTCTATTCCCTCTCTTATAGTCTTTCTCTCTCTCTCTCTCTCTCTCTCTCTCTCTCTCTCTCTCTCTTTCTCAGTATCTCCTTCTTTCTACCTCTTTTTCTTTTAATTTCTATCTCTCTATCTTTTTCATTTTTGTTCCTCTCTTTTGATCTCTCCATCTTTTTTTCTCTCTCTCCCCCCCCTCTCTCTCTCTCTCTCTTTATTACAGGTTATTCAAAAAGTTCACAAAGCATAAAATATGGCTAATTATTGTAAGTTCAATTTTCATTGGTTGTATATCATTTAAATTGTTTTATTTTCGTTAATTAAGATACTCACACTTACTCATTCATATACACATATACATGACCATGCACACTCACACATATACACACATACACATGCACATACACACACACACATATACATCCACACACACTTGCACACACGTGCACATACACACACATATACATACACATACGCGTACACTATACATGCACATACACTTACACATACACATACACATACATAGACATACACATGCATATAAACAAACATATCTACAAACACATAAAAGAACATGCATACATGCATTATTACATATACACATACTCATACACACATTAACACATAATTATACACATTCTGCAAATGAAGATGCATGCACATGCACATGCATGCTCATATATATACAGATGCATATACCTACATATACACATATACACACACAACATACATATGCACACACACATATATACACACACATACACATATATATATATATATATATATATATGTATATATATATATATATATATATATATATATATATATATATATATATATATATATATATATATATATATATATATATATGTGTGTGTGTGTGTGTGTATGTGCGTGTGTATACACACACATAAACATGCACATATGTACACACATATATGACCATACACTTATATATACACATGCACATACATACATATACACACAGACACATGCACACATACTCATACACACATTAACACATACTATACCTACATATACACATACACACACAACATACATATGCATATATATATATATATATATATATATATATATATATATATATATATATATATATATATATATATATATATATATATATATATATATATATATATATGTACACATACATACGTACACACACACACATAGACATAAACACACATATACACATGCACATACATATATACATTTTATACACACATTGCAACTACACGCACATACATATATACATACACATAAACACATATATAATATGAGTGAATTATATAATTAAAGTAATAAAATACATGTTAAATTCAAACAGTAATAAAAATGATTCAAAAAAAACTTTTCATTAATTAGTACCATAGATAAAATTCAAAACATAAATGGAATGAGAAAATATATAGATATAAAAGAATATGTATATCAATGTAAAATATATATCCAATTTAATATATCAATCATCTTGGCCATCTACACATACATACATACATACACTTACATATACATACAAATACTTACATAAACATACATACATACACACACACATACATGCATACACATACACATATTCATAAACTTACACATATATACATACCCACACATACACATACATGCATACACATACACACAGACATATACATACACACACACACACACACACACACACACATACATATATATATATATATATATATATATATATATATATATATATATACATACATATATACATACATTTAAACATACATAAACACACATACACATATCCACACATATATATACACACACATACATACAAAATACATACAAACATACGTACATTATACATTTATAGTTTTGTGTATGTATTTATGTTTTAGAATGTACAGTTGTGTATATCTGAATATATGTATGTATAAATATGTACGTCTGATGTGTGTGTATATAAATAATTAGATTATCAATATCTAGTATCTTTATTTGCTATACAATCAGATTATGATCAATCAGACATCAATGACATGAAGACAATGCATCAAGAAGTGATACTAGATTGTCTTGATGCCATTATATGTGTATGTATATGTGTGTGTCTCTATGTCTCTCTCTCTCTCTCTCTCTCTCTCTCTCTCTCTATATATATATATATATATATATATATATATATATATATATATATATATATATATATATATATATATATATATATATATATATATATATATATATGGGTGTATGTATATGTGTGTGTATGTATACGTGTATGTATGTGTGTATGCATATGTGTGTATGCATATGTATGTATAGTGTATGTACGTATGTTGTGTATGCATGTGTGTGTCTGCATGCATGTATGTATGTGCATGTGTATATATGTATGTGTATGTGTTTGTATGCATGTGTTTGTATGCATGTGTTTGTATGTGTGTGTATGCATGTGTTTGTGTGTGTATATGTGCATATGTGTGTATGCATGTGATGATGCTTTCTTCTTATTTCACTCATAGTTTTTTTGTTAATCTTGTGCTAATGAAGCACCATCATGTGTGCTGAATGCTTCCATGTGACATTTGGGTCTCGTGAGATGATCCTCGATTTGAGAAGTATGAGTTGTGATGTTGCAATGTCAACAACGTTTGGCATTGTTGTCAACGAGCATTCTTTTTTCACTTACATGATGGTTTATGGCATGCAAGAGACATTTACACTAGTTTTTCATGACAAGTTTTTGAGTTCTTCATTTTATTATGCTCTTGTGAGCATTTGCAGCTTGCAAGATTGAGAAACTTGTTGAGATGATCGATTTTTGGTATGATTAGAATCCCCTTTTGGGATGATTTATCTACCATGCATGGTGATTCTTCAAGATTACGAGTAGAATAGGAGTAGTTTTTATAAATCTTTTAGTTTATTGTGTTGAGTTTTTTTCTATTAACTTTGTTGTTGTTCTCTAATCGTGTGTGAATAAGTTTTTTTTGGGGTTCTTCTACAAAAATCAATGGAGTATGTGGCTCGTCAACTTCATCAACAAGCTTGGAAATGGAAGGTATGGTCTAATAATTTTTGATGCACATACACTACAAGGCTTAGAGTTTGAAAGGTTAGGATACACTCTCTTCCCATATGTAATGCCAAAGATTAGTATGCACACAATCACTCTCTTCTCTTCTCAACCACTACCCTTGAAGGAGATCCCAAGAAGTTTGTCTATGGGGGAATAGATATGGGAGAGAAGGAAAGAAGTGAAAGTGAATAGGATTCGTAACATTGGGAGTACCAACAACAATCATAGCACCACTTCTGCATAAACAACATATTTATAAGGGTGATAGAAGATTTATAAAAGAAGCCCCGTTAGTCTAGAGGTGGGATAACTACAATGGGAAAAGAAAGAGAAGGTGGGATGGGGAAGAATCATTTTTGCATTATGAACATGAACTAAGTTGCCTTCAAAAGGTGAAGATGGATTGAGGAATATATAGCCACAACTTGAAGAGGTGATTTCTGCCAAAGAATCGACTCAAGCACATCTTGATGAGAAAAGAATGCTCTAATGAATTGTTAAGGAATCAAGCATCAGGGAGAATGAACTAGCCATTAAGAAAAGAGATAAGTTACATGTAGGTCTATTGATGCTAAATAAGCAGATAGAAATGACACAACAGATCACTAGAGAGCTTAAAGCTATTGCAATGAAAGCTCATCAGGTTGTTGAAGCAAGAAGGACACTTGTAGAATAGTGGGAGGAAGAAGCAAGACTTCTCGAGCATTCCATTCAATGCTTTAGAAACCTAGGTAGGGATATGAGTCTACAGTTTGGGATGCACGAAAGGAAAGGGAAAATATGTCAAAATCTATTGAATGAGAAGAAAATAATGATCAAAGACCTTTGCTGAAGGATTTTTGCCTGACACTATTGCGTTGAAATGAGAATGAAGTTGAGGATGGAAGTACTAAGGAGTCTCTCACAGTAGAAAGGTTAGTATCTTCGAATGTGTATGTCCTAAATGTTGTACCTCTCACAAATACTATACATAAGACTCAACGTGCTGAATAAGACCATGGCAGTAATAGAGCTACTAATTGATGCCTATTTTGTACAAATAGCAAGCTTGATTTTGCATATTCATATGGAGAAGAAAGTTGATGATTTAGGCTTGATATATGTTCCATCTAACAAGCAATTGAGAGTGAAAAAACTACACATTTGCAGACAAATAGGTGGAGTATGGTTCAGGCCAATCAAATAAATTCTAGCATAGATGTTGCCAATTCCTCCAAAGAGAAGCATGATGGACAATCAGAGACAAAATCTATTGAAGTGATGGAAAGCAATGAACTCAAGGCTTTATCCTCTTTTTGAGAACATCCTTTATCAATGTTGATACTGGAAAAGAGATGGTCTGAAAGGGGATGTAAGACTATTGAAGGAAAAAGTAGAAGCTCTTCAAGCCACCATCAACAACAAGGGCACTAGAATTTGAAAGAGGTTGAGCGATGGAAGCTTCATCAATCAAATGCACCATTTTCTCCTCAAGCATATCATACATGCACCCTTCTCAATGATCAAGATCTATGGGTTATAGGCAGAAGTAATCCAAAACAAATGTTTGTCGATGTGCATGTCTTTGATGTTGTTTCATCAAAGTGGTCAAATCCAAACACTTCAACAATGGAACCACGCAGCACTCATGCAGCAGTTCTACACCCTATGATAAAGAATGCAATACTAATATATGGGGGCTATGGAGGAAGGAAGTCTTGCTGGATGAATGACCTTATTATCTTCCACACAGACACATTGCAATATCAAGATATAAAACCAGAAGTTGATCGACCTGTGGGAAGAGGTTATCATACCTTGACAATGTTTGAGAACTTTTGTGCTTTATATGGTGGAAAGGTAGAAGGTGGGGTTATCAACAAAGATAAATTAAGCATTTATAATGCTCAAAGCCGTATCGCAAATCCTCCATTGCATGGAGCTCAAATTGTGGCTAATTTTGTGGGAGATCTTGCCCTCTTTGAGGAATCGAGAGTTCATTCTTACTTTGAAGGAAGAACTAAAGAAGGATTTACAAATCAACCTAGGAAGAACAGATCTTGTAACGAGTAGATGCTTGGGGAGATTTCTAGCAAAGGATTGAAACTAATCTTAGTCAAGACAATGTGTGTATGACATACATGGAAACAACAACATGAAGGTTTGGTTAGATGAGTATCCTTATAGGTGGAAGAATGACTCCTCAAGGTTAGATGGTGAAGGCTTGGACCAATCTCTTTAGAGGAAAGATGGGTAGTATTCTTTGCACTTGAAAATCAAAGGAAGGGATAAGGCTTCCAATGATGAAGAGGTTCATGTTTCTAAGGAATCTCAAAGTTATGGCCAAGGTCGACTTGACAGTGTGCCTGCTCAACATAGGCAAGTGCATCATACAGTATAGTGTGAATAGTTATGCAACAAGAATTTGATCATAATGGAAAGATGGACACACAAGGCACCATAGAATAACATCCAGTAATATGCTTAGTTCTAGAGATGGACAAAGATTGGTAGTACAAGGGCATATGTCCAATGTTGATCTTCATGAGCATTTAATGAAAAGAAGGAGATCACCAAACAACTGATATTCTTTTAGATGAGGGTCCCCACATGAACCAGTGGGTTGATGAGAAGTTATTTTAGGATCATAGAGGTAGAGTGTCATCAAGGGGATTAGAACATAGGGGAACAAAAAGGATGCACCTTGATGAAGGTATAAGTCCTGATGGACGTTCATCAAAGAACTCTCTAGTAAAGGGTGTTGGACCATGGAGAAATGCTGATGGAGGACTGACTGGAGATTCACCAGCTATTGATAATTCAATAGCTACATCAAGAGAGAGAGAGACAGAGGGAGAGATTGACTACATTGTATGGCTTCCAAACAGAATTTTATCTCACTTAGAATAAGACTTGCTACCACTTGGATTGGAAAAAGGACGTCACTAATTATCAAAGTTGGGAAAATCCAACCAAGGAATTCAAACCCATGGTGGTGAGACCATGGGGGAGATACTGAGTAATATAGAACCACCCAAATATAAAATAATATATGCACCACCGCAATTGCTCTACTAAGAAATCAGTACAGTTCATCATGAGATGTGTGCCATCAAACTACTAAAGTGCTGAAAAACCTTATGTAGGATATCATTCCAAAACTATTGGCACGGCCATCGTTGAATTGGGGATAAAACAATTCTTGAACTATTTGGGGAACGAGAATTAAATGCAACTCTTGAAGGTCTGATTACAATAGCTAAAGTTGAGCACATAACCTTGAAATTCTCAAGTCTATGACTATTAGTACAAGATGTTGTTGCATTTGGAGTTGGATGCATTCTCTGTAAAGAATATATCACATGTGGGTAATGTATATGACAACTGATCATACACGCGAATCTTGAAGAATTAGACATAGTGCTTGGAATCTACTCATCATTGCCAAATGTGGTCTATGCCCGAGTTAAATCTTAGGAGAAATATTCTATTGAGGTAATCAAATATGTATGTATCCATCAAAATTAGTTTATATCATTGCTAGAAATACTCCTAAAAAACTTATTGCTGTTGATATATCAAATGCTAGGCTGAGATTTGGCACTATAATAGGAGTATAGTTTGGGCTCTATCACTACAAAATTCTTGTAGTGAAGCACTTGTGAATCCTGTTGTCATAGTCTACCTTTCCACCCCATCTTTTGCATGTAGATACATCGTTGTTGGGCATTCAAATCTTGAGCTAGCAGAGAAGAAACACAAGAATTTAGTGACTAGCAAATTACAAGTGGTTTTCGATCAAGGTTCGATGCAGACCCAAAAAAAAGGGGGGAAATGTGACTCTATTGGCTAGCAATGAACTTCATTGTCCTTGGGCCTTGCTTGTGACCTCACATAGCCTTACTCAGATACATGCCTACCTAGTGCCAGAATGCAGATAATGTCAAGAAGAGGGAGTTGAACATTTGTCAGATCATAAAAATATCTGCCTAGATTCAGAGGGTTGGTACAAGTTGGCCCATAGCATCACAAGAAACTAGGATTTTGAGAAAAAGCCTTTCGATAGAAATTTAATTTTGGAGTTCAGGTGTCCTGATGCACACACGAGCATGTTGCTCATAAAGATTTGGACAACTTGAGAGGAACTTACACTCACGAGATTGAAGTTGGCACTCATTCATAAACTAGGTAGTTGCCACATAATAATCCTAATTCTATGGTATTATTGTAACTTACTCACTAGGTGTGTGTTGGTGTTTTGGGTTGTGCCCTAATTGCTTCTGATACATGCTTATGAAGTAAGTCATTGTTAGGTGAATCTTAAGAAAGAATCGTGTTCTTAATTTGGGTATACATACATGAAGCTTATGCATGATAGTGAGCTCAAGATGTGATTTTCTCATAAGAGTGAATTAGATCTTTGTTTTGGCATCTCTTTCACAAACAAGAGATTTCTTTGGGTAAGAACCAATTTTAATGACCTCATGGTTATAAGAATGGTTTGGTAACTAGTGAAACTTGTGAGAATCCATGTCCTAAATAAGCATGTTGAATTATCATTGTGTGTATCAAGTGCAAAAGCCTTGAATTTGAAGTTCTCTATGATGTTCATCAAGGATATAATTTTATGAAGCTTAAAACTAATTCTTTTTCAAAACTTCTTTCAATTTGTTATAACATAACTTTTATTGATTTCTTGTTAGAAGAACCCCATTAGAAACTTCTTTACACATTAAAAAAAACTCAAAAAAACACACAAAAACCCAAAACAAATATTAAAAACACTCCAAAAAACTAAAAATTTGTTTCAACATGGGAAAGAAAAAAAAAAGAGAGGAGAAAGGGGGAGAAGGTTCAAAAAGAGAAGGGAGACAAACACGAGATGCATGAAAAAATCTCACATAAGGGTGAAACATCTATAGAAAAATTGCAAAGAGTCGAGATAATTGGTGGAATATCTGAGGGGGTAGGTTCCATATTTGCAACAAGAGAATATAACAATACTTTTTTGGATATGAGAATAAGATATGACCATAGAAGGATGAGTGTTTATATCAACCCTAAATGTGAATGGAATTTAATATATATTGATTTGTGACTATTATTTTGGAAAACATTTAGCCAACCACTCATTCCTTTATCCTCATGAATGGTGAAAATTATGGTTGCATGGGTCTAGTTGTGTTGCCTATTGTGGTGGATGATATGAAATTCTTCGAAACATTTTTTGTCATGGAAGGTATAGATGAAAACTTGATCATAGGCACTCAAAGGTTTGTTACACAAAATCATTAAGAGTTTGAAGTGTCTTGTCCATCTATTATGTCCACTCCTACATGTGTGTCTATTGAAAACCCATATTTTTTATCTAACCTTTTCTTGAGTAAGCCATAGGAAACCTTGGCGAATAAAGAAATGGAGGACTTCAAGTGCCTGAAGGATGTGGAAGGGCCCTTTCTTCCTCCAAACTTGGATTCCCCTCATGAATCCTTGAGCAGGGACAATCTACACTTCGATCATCAAGAAAGAAATCAACAAATACATTGTATCAATGCTGTGGAAAATGATGTCGAATATATGGTCAATCATGACAATCCATCGCCTATTCTTATATCTAGAGATCCTGCCTGTAAGAAGGATAAATGTATCGCTGAATCTCTAGATCAATCTCAAACTACACAACCATGTGACCCATTGCATAAGCATGTTGTATGTATAGAAGATCAACCCTTGTTGAATTCCCCATGTAAAGATAAGTTCTCCCTATAGGCTCACATAGACGGGCCTTAAAGGCCCTTACATCAAGAAGAAGAAATTCAATTTCCCTTGTAATGCCAAGCAAATTTGGGTGGCCAAACAACTACTTAGAGCCCAACCAAATCGCACTATGATATGGGTACCAAAGAAATCCCTTTTACAAAATCAACCCTTTCACACTAAAATTCATAAATGTTCTAGACCCATTATGTCTTATCCACAAGAAAGACCACTTCCAACCAAAGGATCCAAAGCAATCAAGCCAAATCTCAAAAAAGATCCAAGGAGAAACTTGAAGACAAAGACCAACAAAGCAATGACATATTGGCAGCCTAAAATCTCTTCGTGTGGCATCCATGGGTGTCAAACCCAACCTTGCACAGTGCACAAAATATGTTCAAGATGCACACCAAGTATGCATGCAAATAGGGCCTCATCAAAAGGCCAAGCATTAGGCACCTTTAGTTTAACCCAGGCACAAAGAGGACACATGTACATACATTGCAAAAATTTGCTTCTCATTTTTCTTTTTTTAGGTTGGTGGACAAAGGTGTCATCCATGGCAATGGTTGATGAAAAAGAGCGGAAACCACAACATGTAACAAAGCAAAGTAGATTCAAGGGGGTTACTAAAAAAATTGAACATCCTACAAGGGTGTCGGGCTCAGTTGAAGTCACTAGGGTATCAAGAGGGTTACTAAAAAATTGAACATCCTAGAAGGGTGTCGGGCTCAATAGAAATCATTAGAGCGTTTGCTACACTCGTGCCTATAAGAAGCTAGAGAGGATTTTATAGTCAAGATCCTCAATGATTTGGTTATCCTTGCTAGTGATGCTAGCGGGTGGACTATCATCCCAAAGTACATTCAAACTTTGAAAAGGTTATGATGGAAGTATGATAAATTACTTCAACCATCCGAAACTTTTGTAGATGCAGAGATGTTGGATATTTTGTTCATACCATCTGTGTACCTAAGTATCGACTTAGGGACTTGAGGAGAAAGACCTCAATCCCCTACAAGTGCATATAGTGGGGATTATCAATCCAAGAAGTATCACAACCTAGCTGAGTGTATGAGGACATGCATTCAAATGACAGTCAATGCAAATGTGAAGTAACAAGCTACAAACAAGTATAAACTATCACATTCAAGCTTTCATGGTTGGCTATGGTGTCGCGACACTTAGAGTAGCAACCAACAGTAAATCAAGATTTTCTCTCAAATAAGCCACGGGAATGACGTACCTACGCTTCAACGCTTCTTTCACTTCTCAGACACATTACCAACATCAATCAAGCACTACCATGGATAGACAACACTTCAAAGCACTCTTCTCAAGTCACATACATGCATGCAAGCTCACAAGGAAGAAGATATAGAGAGGAGAAGACACAAATTCGAAATTTTGTGCTCTTCATTCTCACAATGGCAAAAAGTCTTTGCAAAGAGTCACAAAATGACTTATATATTTGTGCCCTGAAAATGGTCCTTTCACACAAGAAACTGGCACTTTATTGACTAAAAGACTAATTCCCTACTAATTTACAAAGGTAATGATACAAATATCTATGGGTATGCATCTAGAGGACTCCTCTAGTGCATCTACATCGGAAAATATAATACAAACTGACTATGTTACAAAAATAAAGTGTCCGCATCGAAAAAATTTTGGGGCCCTTTTTTTTCTTTCTATCTCTGCTCTTCTTTACTCTGGAACACTCTCCACCTCTTTGTCTTTGTGGTCCCTTCACAGGCTTTGCTTCTTGTCTACAGCTTGTTTACTTCTTTCCACCATGTGCATCACTTGGTCGGCCTTGCCTCCTTTTCAAGCTGGCATTACGTTTTCAAGGCCCTGTTCTTGAATCTTCTTTCACATCCTCTAAGACCTAATGCATTTTTTAGCTTGTTCTTTTCTTTTCACCGCTTCCAACCCTTGGAAATAGACTACAATTAATTTGTAGTCTAATTTTCCAATCGCCTCTTTGAATCTGGGTCGTTATGTTAACTCGAGCTGACACGCACACAACTAGTCGACGGTATGAAGGTCTGGATTTTCAGCCTTCGATCTAGACCTCCCGAAGATCAAGAGGTTGAAGCACCTTCCTAGGGCTCTGGATCTGTCGAATATCTTCTTGCACTTCTTCATGGATAATTGCTGGCCTTGATCTATCCTTGGTTGTTGCGTACTTCCCATTGTTGTATGCCCCTGTGGGGCTATGTGCAGAGATGGGTGTTGTGTGCCCCTGCGAGGCTTCCTATTGAGATATGTCTTCAGATATATTCTGCTTAGTGAAGCTTCTTTCTTCGTTCTCTTCATTTTTTCCTTTTTTTTTACTCTCCTTCAACACTACCCCCTCCTAAACTCTATCGTCCCCGACAGGCTTTAGAATTCAGCGGGAGTATGTCTTATATACCTTTTGCTCTGTTTCATTAAGCAGATTGGCTTCATGTATCATGAGTTTCTTCCATTGTTTTGCTTTTACACCGTCATGTGGTGCTTGTCAATGGTTTGCAAAGAAGCTTAATTCATATGCCATAAGTCTGGCATTCAGATTAGTTGACAGCTTCAAGAAAATTTTTGAGTCAATCTCAAAAAATCCTAAAAAAAATGCTTCCTTAAAGTTTGCATGTATGGACTCAACAAAAACATAAGTCAAGAATAATATGCCATAATTGTAGGGTGACTAGGCATAACTGATAGATAAAAAATGAGGATATTTGTGCCTTGGTTAATGCCGATGAAATTCAAAAATGTATATTCTGCATGCTTAAAAACTTTGCATACTGTGAGTATCATATTAAGGATTTTATTGGTCATCTTTATTGTGAGATCAAGTATTATCACATAACAGTTTAGCCAAAACTCGATGGATCTCACCATGTATTCTTCATTCGATAAGTAGTTGTGTGACGGACTTGGAAGCAAAGGATAATTCAACCATTGCTTATTGAGCTTACCAATGCTTTGTAAATTTAAAAATTCATGTACATCACGTCGATGTGGCGTCAGACAAAAAGAAGGATTCACCTGAAATAAATATGGTGTGGCTTGCCAATCCACTCGTAATGTTGGTTCTTTTCTAGAAACTTTCTTCTCCATAATGGTTGTGCCGCTTCAAATTCTTCTTGAGTGTAAGTGATTGTATTTGTCTTGAAGTTCAGCTGATCATCTGGATCTTTTGTGGAATCTTCCTTATATAACAACATGTCTGCTCTTTCAATAGCCCATAAGGTATGTTGAATGGCTTGATGATCTGTTCCAAGTCTTTGCCTTTGCTTTTGCTTCTTTCATTACTTTGACTACTTCGTTTTCAAAATTTTTTGTCAACCGGGACACCAATAGTGCCCGTTCCTTCTCACCTATTTTTGTAGTATACGACATTCGATGATCATCACTAGGTTCCGTGGTCTGCTCTCTTATTGGTGAATGATAGATTAGGGGAGATAGAGGACGTACCTCTACCTCGTCAGTAGGATTCCCTTGTTGTAGCTCTATTGGTGTCCAGATTGTTGCCTGTTGTTTTATTTGAGCTTCTAATTGTGCAATGAGTTCTTCCTTTTCTTTGATTTCATTGTGGGCCTTTTTTAGTGCTTCTTTGGCCATCAAAAGTTCATTTCCGATGATGGGTACCTGGTCTGCATCTTCATTATATACCACAAGAAGTTTGTCTTCAACTGATTTCCATCGTTGTTTGAGTTCGTTAGTGGCATGCATATACTTCCTCTCCCATTAGTCTCTGATTGTTTGCTCTTGTTTCAGCTCAGCTTCATTCTTCGCAATTTGGCCTTCAAATGCTTTTATGTCACTTGCGGCTCTTTTTGGTGCTTCTATAGGTTGGTTGCACAGTATGGCATTCATAAGTTCTTTATTTCTATTTCGTAAATTGTATATCTATTCATGCTTGGGAAACAGAAATGTTGATGCACCACACGGATTGATTCTTCAATATCTATCCATTTTATTTCCATAAAAGTCTTCTTTTTAGCATTGTGATATTCATGTTTGAGATTTGTGAGTCCATCTTGATTCCATCCAAAAGCTTTGTTGATGAGCTCATATGTAAATCAAACATGTTTCCATTCTCCAGTTTTATTCAGAACTGTAGCTTCTGGTATTGAGGGCATATCCATTGCTGCTTGTAGCGTGTTCATTGTTGGAACATCAAGCTTACACTATGCTTGAGGTAGATTTGATCTACATCAAAGGCTATCCCATCAAAAGAATATCCGTTGAAGAGTTCTTTTTGTTATGCTCATTTATTGTATTTTTTTGAGAGATTTTTGATGGTTCATTTACCGTTGTAAAAGCCTTGAGCTTTACACATGTAAAGGTAGAAAGATAGAGCCCAAATAAATTTGTGGTGGTTGAAGTTGCATTCAATCAAGCAATCAATCACTTAAAAGTAGATCAAACTAGATCTTCAGTTTTCCTAGATTGTAGGAAAGTGAATTGATTCCCTCCAGCATCCATTCCCACCTTCATTTGAATTAAAATTTCACTTGTGGAAGTCATGGAACACTCTTAGAGTCTACATAAATACTTGAAATCACTTGTAAATTACATGGAAGCAATATACATACACTTGTGACCATCATTGTCTTGCTCCTTCAATTCTCTGCATCATCTTCTTCGCCAATCTTGCAGAGGCTGCTACTCTCTCTCCAGAACTCGAAATTGAGTGCAAGATGGCGCATTGGAAAGGTATTATCGTCTAGTTTATGCCTATAAATTTTCAAAGCATTTGGTTCAGCAGATTGGGAGAGATCTGAGTTTGTCTATCTCGGGGTCAATCTCTATGTATTCCTGAAAAATAGGAAGTACCACTGGTGAATGTCGCATTCATTCCTATAGCATATTTTGCTTATTCCTTATAATTTTGGGCATTCTATACACTCAACCCTATGTGTATCACTCCCACAAAAATATTTTTTCTAATTGTAATCACGCTGGTCGCTATGGGCATTTGAAGTTCATTGTCTCTTCCATAGATAGTAAGTTTTTTGAGCTAGTTGACCCGTGAACCTATCTGTTTTGTATCGACTCATTCTCCTTGATGCTCCAAAGTAAATAGTGTGTTTCTTTTCACTTATCGCATGCCTATAAGGTTTATTTGAGTCTCCATAAGATCAAGGGCTGGTCTTGTGCCGGTTGGCTAGACCAAACTTCGTTGCTTTGAAACACATTTTTCTACCTTCTACAAGCTTCTCCAAGTTCTTTCAGTGGTATCAGAGCTATATCAAGATGGGTGATGGATTTCCCTCAATGATCGAGAAGCTTGATTGACACAACTACGCGGCTTGGCAAGTGAGGATGGAGGCCTATTTGCAAGGTAGAAATCTTTATGGAATTGTAGCAGGTGATGAAGCTATGCCTATTCCGAGATCCAAAGGAGGACCTACACAAGAGGAGACAGATAAGCTCACACTTTGGTGCGCAAGGGATGCTCAAGCAAGGTTGTACATACTAAACTCTATCTCTGACTTTCTATTACCACATATTAGAGGATGCAAGACATCCCAAGAGAGTTGGGATGCCCTCGAGACTTTCTTTTCTGCTAGTACCAAAGCAAGAAAGAATCATCTTTGGAACGAGTTCAACCAAATGAAGAAGACACCTAAACAAACCATCACAGAGTTTGTTACCAAGGTCAAGGAGGTTGCGGATCAGTTAGCATCCATTGGAGAGTGGATTGAAGAAAAGTTCATCATGAGGCAAATTCTCAACGGCATTCAAAGTGATAAGCAATGGCAATCCTTCACGACGGCTTATGATCTCATCATGGATGTGCAAACTCCAGACTTCAACATCTTTCTTGGACAAATCTTCAATCAAGAAGCCAACAATAGCATAAAGGAAGGTAACTCTTATCATGGTAATTCAACTAGTGCTCTATATGCAGATAAGAAGGATAAGAAGCAGAAAGGCAAGAAGAAGCAAGAAGATGAAGAAGAGACTTCCCAAGCCAACTTCGCAAGCAAGAGCAAGTGGAAAGGGAAGAAGAAAGGACCAAAGCAAGACAAAGCCAAAGGACAGAATGTTCAACCTTGTGCCATATGCGATAAGACCAACCACACCACTCAGAATTGCTGGTTCGGGAAGACCCAGAAAGGAAGTGGAAGAGGTGGATATGGCAGCAATAGAGGCAGAGGTGGATACAACTTCAACAATAACAATAGAGCCTATAATAGAAGGGACTACAACAATTATTCACAAGATCAACAACATGAAGAATCATTGCTTCTCATGAATTTAAGCCACAAAGAAGGTAAAGAAGATGATCATTTTTTCTACATAGATTCAGGATGTTCGAATCATGTTGCAGGCAACATTGCTCTTCTATCTGACTTGGAAAGTCCAAAGCATAGACATGAAGTGCAAACAGGGGATGACACAAAGCACAATGTGGAGAAGATTGGTAATGTCAAAGCTTCCAATGGCAGGAAAAACATTATAAGTAAGGTTCTCTATGTACCCACTATCACTAAAAACCTAATAAGTGTAGGCCAAATAGTTGAAAAAGGCTTGCAAGTTAGGTTCACCCAACATGGAGCTTTTGTGGAAGATCCATGTCAAGGCTTCAAAAAGATAGCCCGAGGTGAGAAGCATGATCGGCTCTTTACTTTTGAAGTAGGAGAAACCAAGAGCATAGCTCTATTCAACTTTGGGTCTCAAAGCCTAAGTGAGCTTGAAGTGTGGCATAAGAGACTTGCTCACGTGAATGAAAGAACCTTGAAGGATATATGTAGGGATCAAAGTGTTCTAGGATTGCCGAACATATCAAAGCAACACATGATCAACAGGTGTGATGCATGTCAGATTGGGAAGGCACAAAGACAACCATTCAACCACAAAGGCTACATCCACAACAACTTATTGGACTTAGTACATACAGATGTATGGGGACCAAGTCAAGAACCCTCATTGATAGGATCAAGGTATTATGTCTCATTTATTGACGACCATAGTAGATGGACAGTTCTATACTTTATCAAGAGTAAGAATGAAGTGTTTGATTGCTTCAAGAAGTATCTTGCACATGTGGAGAATCATACAGGTAGATCACTAAAGAAGCTCAGATCTGATGGAGGGGGAGAATACTTCTCCAAGAGTTTGATGAGTTCTTGCAGGACAAAGGTATCAAAAGGGAAGTGACTACTAGGTACTCTCCTCAACTAAATGGAATTGCAGAGAGGAGAAACTACAAATTGGTTGGATCAGCCCGAAGAATGCTTGAAGAGAAGAAGTTGCCACATTATCTATGGGCAGAAGCTATTCCAACTACTGTGTACCTTGTCAATAGACTATCATCCAAATCACTTCAAGGTATGACTCCTTACGAAGCATGGCATGGAAGAAAACCTAGTCTTGGACATTGCAAGGTTTTTGGTTGTTTAGCTTATGTTCATGCACCATCACAAATAAGACGTAAGCTAGATGAAAGGGCAACAAAATCAATGTTTAATTGATATGATTCAACTCAGATGGGTTACAAGTTCTTCAATCGTTCAACCAAGCAATTCACTATAAGTAGAGATGGTGTGTTTGAAGAACACAGGTCTTGGTATGATGAAGACAAACAAAAGGTAACACTACCATATGATCTTGATTCTGACTCTCATCAATTAGGAAGCAAGCATGATACACAGGTCCAGGATCCAAGAAGTGATACAAACGATGACCAAGATGAAAGAGAAAAGGATTACAAGCTATGGAAGTCAAGAGGCAAAGCAAAGATGCAAGAGGTTGGAGAATGCTCCAAACAAGCACCTAGAAGATCAGCAAGAGAGAAGAAACAACCAGAAAGGTATGGATATGATTCCACATTTGTTACGAAGCATTCAATATACTTGACAAAAGAATCTATTTCAAAGGAACCCTTAACCTATGAAGAGGCAAAGGGAAACCCTAATTGGGAAAAGGCCATGAAAGAAGAGATAGATGCATTGAAGGAAATGGACACTTGGGATTTGGTTCCAATGTCGCCGAATCAAAAGGTAATTGGTTGCAAATGGGTATATAAAGTTAAAAGAAACTCAGATGGATCAGTTTGTAGGTACAAGGCAAGATTAGTTGCCAAAGGATGCTCACAAACTCATGGTATAGACTATGAGGAAACATTCTCACCAGTTGCAAAGATTACTATAATCAGGACATTGATAAGTGTAGTTGATGCAAGGAATTGGAGACTCCTCCAACTTGATGTGAAAAATGCATTCTTAAATGGTTGGATAAGTGAAAAGGTATACATGTCACAACCACCAGGTTTTGAAAACCCTAATCATCCATCTTATGTTTGCAGACTTAAGAAAGCATTGTATGGATTGAAACAAGCTCCTAGAGCTTGGAATTACAGGTTGGTTACATATCTTCAAGATCAAGGGTTCAAAGCTAGCAGCTCAGATCCTTCTCTATTCATCAAAAGGGATCACAATGAGGTTATCTATCTATGTGTATATGTAGATGATATTATTGTGACAGGTGATGATCTAAATGGCATTCAAAGGATCAAGAGACACATGCAAGAGGAGTTCAAAATCAGTGACCTAGGTGAGCTCACATATTTCCTAGGTATGCAGGTGATATACACAGATGAAGGAATGTATTTCACTCAAAGAAGATACATTCAAGATCTTCGTCTCAAGTTCAAAATGGAGAACACTAAACCTATAGGTACACCTTTGGAGATGAATCATAAAGTTAGTGTTTATGAAGGTGAGAAAATTGAAGACCTAAAACAATATCAAAGCTTGGTAGGTAGCTTGATATATGCTACTCATACAAGGGCAGACATCTCATATAGTGTCGGAGTGCTTAGTCAGCTCATGCACTCACCGAGAAGACCACACATGGATGCAGCTAAGAGAGTACTTAAGTATCTCAAAGGTACAATCAACGAAGGTATATTCTCTCCTTACTCTTCAGATTTGGATATCAAAATCTACTCAGCTGCAGATTGGGCAGGAGCTAAGGATGATAGAAAAAGTACATTTGGTTACTTAGCATTTGCAGGTTTGAAGCTAGTGTCATGGAGTTCCAAGAAGCAACCAAGAGTTGCTTTATCCTCAACTGAAGCAGAGTACAGAGGCTTGACCATAGCAACTCAAGAGGCAATATGGTTAAAAGCATTGTATATAGATTTGGGACTTGTGAGTTCCAAACCTCACATATTTGGAGATAATCTAAGTTCCATGCATCTAGCAGCAAATCCTATTTTCCATGCGAGAACCAAGCACATAGAAGTCCATTACCACTTCATCAGGGAGAAGCTCATGGCAAAGGAGATTGAAATTTCTTTTGTTCCTACTGAAAAGCAAGTAGTAGATATGATGACAAAGGCACTTGATGGAATAAAGCTTTGTAGATTCAAAGCTATGTCATGTATTCAACCTATCAAGGAATGAAGACTCAAG
The DNA here is from genome assembly GCA_020310875.1 of Ceratopteris richardii. Lineage (NCBI taxonomy): Eukaryota > Viridiplantae > Streptophyta > Polypodiopsida > Polypodiales > Pteridaceae > Ceratopteris > Ceratopteris richardii. The sequence goes on from CM035406.1 coordinate 139,964,058, forward strand.
CATACTTTAGCTTGAGGGGGAGCTGTTGGAACATCAAGTTTACGCTATGCTTGGGGTAGATTTGGTCTACATCAAAGGCTATGGCGTCGAAAAAATACCCGTTGGAGAGTTCTTTTTCTTATGCTCATTTATTGTATTTTTTTGAGACATTTTTGATGGTTCATTTACCGTTGTAAAAGCCTTGAGCTTTACACATGTAAAGGTAGAAAGATAGAGCCCAAATCCCACGAATTTGTGGTGGTTGAAGTTGCATTCAATCAAGCAATGAATCACCTAAAAGTAGATCAAACTAGATCTTCACTTTTCCTAGATTGTAGGAAAGTGAATTGATTCCCTCCAACAACCATTCCCACCTTCATTTGAATTCAAATTTCACTTGTAGAAGTCATGGAACACTCCTAGAATCTATATAAAGACTTGAAATCACTTGTACATTACATGGAAGCAATATACATACACTTGTGACCATCATTGTCTTGCTCCTTCAATTCTCTGCATCATCTTCTTCGCCAACAATAATCTTGCAGAGGCTGCTGCTCTCTCTCTCTAGAACTCCAAATTGAGTGCAAGATGGCTCATTGGAAAGGTATTAGTGTCTAATTATGCCTATAAATTTTCAAAGCATTTTGTTTAGTAGATTGGGAGAAATCTGAGTTTTTCTATCTCGGGGTCAATCTCTACGTATTCCTGAAAAATAGGAAGTACCACTGGTGAATGTCGCATTCATTCCTATAGAATATTTTGCTTATTCATTATACTTTTATGCATTCTATACACTCAACCCTATGTGTATCACTCCCATAAAATCATTTTTTCTAATTGTAATCACGCTAGTCGCTATGGGCATTTGAAGTTCATTGTCTCTTCCATAGATAGTAAGCTTTTGGAGCTAGTCGACCTGCGAACCTATCTGTTTTGTATCGACTCATTCTCCTTGATGCTCCAAAGTACATAGTGTGTTTCTTTCCACTTATCGCATGTGTATAAGGTATATTTGAGTCTCCATAAGCTCAAGGGCTGGTCTTGTTCCATTTGGCTAGACCAAACTTCATCGCTTCGAAACACATTTTTCTACCTTCTACAAGCTTCTCCAAGTTTTTTCATTCATTGCTTGAGTACATCGTTGAAATTCTAGTGATAAATTGGAAGTCATAAAAATGCATAAATTCCTGCCCTTGTCCATACTTCTGTAATGCTTGGTAATCCATGTTGGAAAGTTTGAAAATCCTACGATACGAATGGAAACTGATGGTCTCTGTCCATGATCTTAATTGTGGCCAAAAAGATGAGGTGTACCACCACTTGGTCTTCGCGGAACCAATGACCTCTTGCCTTCGTAATTGATTCCAAAGGAAGAAGCATGAACTCTTCCTCTTGTGTAGCTTCTGAATCAGGTGATGCCATCTGCACTTAAAGCAAACCACAATTAGTGTAAAAGTGGTTGCATGACTTGTTTCCAACTAATCTCCATGAATCAAACATTTCTCCGGTTGACTTGTCTTTCCCCCGTGGGTGTGAGAAAGGTAGTACTTGGGATTTTTTTTCCATTTATATATTTTTTTCTCTTATTTTTTTACTTAAAGAAAACAAAAATGTTAGTGAGCAGCCGAAGCTTAGTTACTTTCCTTAAGGTTATTGTACAAGTGCTCTCTTATTCCCTTGGAGGGAAATGTGCATCACTAATAAGTAGATGAAGAATTATGTGCCAAATGCATGGCCTTGTAATGTGGACTTATTATGCACGTTCGAGGCGTATGGAACTCAAGATGTGTGTAAGAAGAAGTTGTTGGGGGGTTTGTAGATGACGATCGCGATTTGGGTATCCAACTCAACTTTATTTTGTTGTCCTTGACTGTATCTTTTTCTCCTGTTCTGCTTTGTGTAGCTGTCGTTTTGTGATTCTTCTTTGCTAGCCATTCATATCTTTGAGTTGCTTTCGTTGAGTACTTCTGTTTCTGCAGTTTTGAGTCGTCCCGTCTTTCTTGCTCCTTTGAATTTATTTCGGATGGATCCTTCTTTCGTAGTGGTGTTTTCAATTTAGTTTTCTTCATTGGCAGAGTTGATTTTGGAATCCATATTTGCATTCTAAAGGGTTGAGCAGCAATCAATTTCTTTGGGATCCATAATTGGACAATCCTCTGTAGACCTTGGGATCTAGCTTTGCTTGAAGTCTTGACATGTTGTTGGTTCCCTTGTAGGTGATGGCTTTGTTTTTTGTGATATGCTGCTACTTGATCTTTCTGAATCCATGCCTGTCTGGTTCCTTGAATGGGATATATTTTAATGTGGACAGGTTTGGGTTGATTACTCTGACTAGTATCTCTTGTGCTCAATTCCTCACTACTCTCCATGGAAACGATGTCAGTAGAAAGGTCTAATGGATGATGAGGGGGTGTGGGATTAAGAATTGGTGTAAACACAGGTGAAGTGCTTGGAGGTGGGGGTTCCACAATAGAGGTAGATGTACAATCATCATCATGCATGATTGATTGATCTCTCAAAGCTAGACAAGTGGCTTTGATAGGTTGTTCTTCTAACAAATTGAATACTTCGCGATGCCCTATCTTGGTTGATATGTATCCCAAGGCTAGTTGGATAGTTACCTCATATTCATATATCCAATCTTGACCTAACACAAGTTCTTCAAATAAATCTGATCATGGAGCACTAATAGTTTTTGTTGCATCGTGTTATTTCCTGGGTGCAATGATAAGGTAATCTTGTCTATGCATTCAATAACCTTACCTCCTATTCCAATCAGGTGTGCTTTGGTTGGATGTGATTGGTCTTTGAGCTCATGAGTCAAAGAGGATCTGAAACAGTTGATAGCTGCTCCTGTGTCAATGAGGACATCCACCAAGTGGTACTCCTCTGTTCCCACCCCTAGGTTTCTCAAATATGGTTGCCTCACTTGATGTCCTAGGTTTTTTGAGACTCTAAAATTAGCCATTGGGATGGGCTCCTCTCCTAGCCGATATCTTTCATTCCTCTCTCTCATCCATTCCTTCCATTTCCTTATTCGTTCTAGGGCTTCCTGTCATGCTTCCTCGCGTATTTTTTCGTCTTCTTCTCGTCTATTTCTTGCTACAATAAGTCTTGATAACATATCCTCTGTTAATGGCTCTAAATACTTCTTCACTCGGCAACCACTTATATAGTTTGGTACTTCTCCATCTAGGGTTGCTAAATTGATGGCTCTACTAGTTGATATGCAATTGATCACCAAGGGGCCATATCCTCTTTTTTGCAGCTTCTTTGCATTTTGCTTTAAAGTATATACCAGGTTTAAATCTCCTTCCTTCAAATTTTTATCCTTAATATGAGCATCAAAGTATGTCTTTTGTTGCCTTTTTGCAGCATAAATGCCTGCCACCGCTTGTAATCTAGTTTCATGTAGCTTCTCGATTTGGTCCAATTGACTAGATAACTCATGTCTAGTCCATTCATAGGTCGATGCTACTCTAAGAGTATGAACTAGGAAATCAATTGGCAAAATTGCATTCTCGCCGTACACTAGATTAAAAGGAATACTTCCTATAGCTGTTTTGTATGCTAATCTGAATGCCCATAAAGTGTGATGTAATTGCTTGTCCCAATGGGATCTTCCATTGTTAACAATCTTTGTGAGAATTGTACACAAGATCTTGTTTGAACTTTCAGCCTGTCCATTGGCTTGTGGGTGATAGGGAGCTGATTACTTGTGAATCACTAGGATTTCATTCATTAAGGCTTCTATCACTTCATTGACGAAGTGTGTGCCTCTATCACTCATGATTTCTATTGGCAATCCAAATCTAGTGAATATGTTCTCAAAGAGAAACTTAGTCGTGGTCCTTGCATCATTCTTCTTAGTTGCCTTGGCTTCTACCCATTTGGTCAAGTAGTCCGTTGCTACAATTATGTATTCTGCATGGGAACCTTTTGTTGGTGGGCTAGTAGGTCCTATAAAATATATTCCCCATTTGGTAAATGCTCTGGCACTTATCATAGGTCTTAATGGCATTTCATCTTTTCTAATAGGATACTTTTTTTTGTTGACAAGTATCACATCTTTGGACATATATGGTTGCAACTTGATATAGAGTTGGCCACCACAATCCAGCAAAGAGAATCATTTTTGCAATTTTTATCTGCAAAAAAGTGTCCTCCTACAGCTCTTGTATGTGTCATTTCCAAGACTGGAATATACTCGTCTTGATGGATGCACATTCTTAATTGGTTATCCCTTCCTCTCTTGAAAAGGTGTTTACCTACGAGTACATAGTCTTTGCTTTGTTCCTCAAGGGCATGTTTTCTTGCCAAACTAGCTCCTTCTAGGTACTCTTGTGTTTTCAAGAATTTCACTATGGGCATACTCCATCTAAGTGCTACTGTAGAGTAACATAGAGTAGAGTTCTCTTTAGGTGCTCTTTCGTGACAAATGGGGCATGTAGAGACATAATTATGTGTATCCCTCTACATGGTTGGCCAATATATGCCTAATCTCTTGAGCTCTTTCGAGGTTCCATTAATACTTCGATGGGTTTTCCATTGACTCATGTGTGCTTTTTGAAGCCACATTTCTTGTTCATCTTCCTCTACACATCTCATAAGTAATCCACTTGACTCTCGGTGGTATAAGATTCCAACTATGATATGGAGATTTTTAGTCTTCCATAACTCCTGGCTCTTGTCTAAATTGATCTTATGTTGAGGTCCATGTGTGTGGGAATCAATTTTTCATCCCATCATGGACATACTTCCAGGATGGAACGATAAGTATACGGAAAATCATCTGGCACTCCTATGGGAGGTTCTCCATGTGTCATCCTAGATAGGTGATCAGCATGTATGTATGTGTTTCCTTTTTTGACTACTACTTCAAAATCAAATTCCATTAACAATGGAAACCATCATACTAGTCATCCGGTATTACATGGCTTATTGACTAGATTCAATAGAGCCTGATGATCAATGAAAAATTTGAATTTGTTTGCCAGTAAGTACTATCTAAATTTCTTCACTTCGTATACCATTCCTAAGTCTTCTCGTTCCATAGTGGTATAACTACGCTCTGCTTGGTTTAATTGTCTACTAGCATAGGCTATAGGGTGTTCTAACTTTTTGGTATATGTTGGCTATGATAAGATGCAACCAATGGCAAAGTTGGAGGCATCCACATGAATATGAAATGGTTTATTCCAATCTAGTACTTTTAAAATTGGAGCTGAGCTCAAGTAACTCTTTAATTCATTGAACGCATGTTCATAGTCTTTTGTCCAGGTAAACTGAGTCAACAATCCATAAAGAGGCCTCGCAATGATGGCATACATGTGAATGAATCAACGATAATATCCACAATGTTCCATAAATGCTTGTACTTCTTTAGCGGTCTTTGGTCTTGGCAAATCTAGAATTACTTTGATTTTGTCTTCATAAGTGGAAATTCCATTCTTAGAGACAATGTGCCCTAAGATCTTTCCTTGTCTAACCATGAAGACACATTTTTCCAGATTAAGGCATACTCTATACTGAAGACATTTGGAAAATATTTTTCTTAGTTCTAGGATGTGTTCTAATCTTATAGCTAAGTAGGTACATAAATCATCCACATATACCTCCATACTTTTTCTCAAGAATTCCTTGAACACGTGGCACATCAATCTTTGAAAAGTGGTTGGGGAATTAGTTAGACCAAAAGGCATAACCCTAAATGCATAGAGTCCCCATTATGTTGGTCTTCAGGAGTAATGGCTACTTGATTATATCCTAAGAAGCCATCAAGAAAGCTATAGACTTCCTTACATGCAACCCTTTCCAACAGATGATCTATGATGGGTAATGGGTAACTATCCCGTATGGTGGCCACGTTTACCTTTTTAAGGTTAATGCATACCCTTAATTTCAAATTGTTCTTTGGTACTACCACTAAAGGTGACACCCATTCCGTGTGTTCAATTTCATAAATGAAGCCCACATGCAATAATTTATCCACTCCTCCTTAATTTTTGCCGAATAAACATCATTATATGTATATGGTCTTTGTTTGGAGGGCTTGGCTTCTGTTGTCATAGGAATTCTATGAGCACAAATAGAAGTATGTACACCTTTAAAGTCCTTATAAGTCCATGCAAAGACATCTCGATACTCTCTTATAAGTTGTATTAATTCATGTTCTTCCTCCGGCGAGACATCTTGTCCTACGAAAGTGCATCTCTCTTCTCCTTCTTCAATAGCTACTACAATCTTCTTGGTCTGCTCTTTATTGTAGTATGCTATCCCTGGTTGCGCTTCTTGTTTTGGCATCTGTATAGCAATCTTTCTCTCCTCTACATCATATTTCTTGAAATGCTCAGGTACCTCGAATCGGTCTTGAGGTGTGCTATCTTCTTTCTCTTTTATGTTTGGTTCGTCTATTACTGGTTGTAGCGCGTCTTCAGTCACATCTAGACTAGGTTCAATCTCTTCCTTCCTTTTCCTTTCCTCCTCAATAGGTTCCAGTTCCATTTCTATGCTCTTGTAATCTTCATTCCATTCTTTTTCAATTGCCACTTCTTGGAGAATGGCCATGTATAGATTTACATCATATCCTTCCTCATATGTGCACTCATTCATAGTTATTACTTCTTCATTTATGCACGCGTCCAGGGTGGCTAAAATCTCCATCCAACCATGGGGTTTGAATTCTTCATCTAAGAATATTTGAGGCATGTAGGTGGGATCTTCTGTAGGTCTAGATGTTCCTTTTCCTGGTTGCCATCTTTGTCTCCTTTCTTCTTCCCTTTTAGCTGCCTTACACATCCATAGGTGAATATCTTTGTTCATGCATGGTTGACTACTAGATCCTACACTATGAATGGATAAATTATCATCTTCCTTGTGTATCAGGTTCCATTGAAGAGGAGGGACATCTTGATAAGTATTAAGTATGGATATTTATCCTAGTCGTCATTCCTCCATGCTGCAAGTACACTACGTCTTTTCCCCAGTCTTGCACTACCTTGAGCTGTCTCATGAAAGGCCTTCCAAGTATCATCTCATAATTGCTAGCCTTTTCAAATTGACATATTGCTAAGGTGTGCTCAAATTGGACTCTCCAAGTGGTAAATGCTGCTTTTTCCAATAATCCTAAGGGTCGCTCCATGTGTCCTAAAGTTGGCTTTCCCCATTTCTCCCATATTCCTTTGCTAGCAATTCCTACTCCAACTCCTGAATCTAATATGGCTTTTGTTGTATATCCTCTATAAGTGATAGGGAGGCATGTATTTCCTTCATCTCCCTCATTAAAATCTCCAAATTTATCAACTAGGATTTTAACAGTAGGTACTTCCTCTCGCATCTCGCTCTTGTCTGACTTTGTCTCTAACTGGCTGGTGATTTTCTCTCTCAATTGAGGCTTCACTTTCAAGAGTTCTTCCAAAGTCAAAGTACATGGGATTTTTACTTTTTTAAGGTGTTGTACTATGTGAGAGGTTTGGACTGATGGGTTCTGCTCCTTTCTCCTCACTGAGCGAACATGATATAATTCAGAGTTATGTTCATACTCCCCCATAAAGTTTTGTAATACATTCACATTGTCTTCATCATCTTCGTTGTTGTCAAGTTGAGATGATCTTTCTGGGTTTCATTTAGGGATTGAGAATTCAAGCTCGCCTACTGCTTCTAACTCCTCAAAAGGTGGTTCAATTCCTTTTTTTTTCTTCCATCTATCTTCTTGGACTCTTGCCCACAAGTCTCTAGGGCATTCCACGTCTACTTCAGGGATTACGGATCCTTCTTCTTTACTTTCACATCAATTTTCTTCATAGTTCTTATTTTTCTTCCCTTCCCTAGGATGACTAGGTGCTACACATTCTTGAAATACTTTTTCGAGAATTATTGTGTTGGGTAGGGGCTGAACAGGTTTTTCTAAGGTTTGCTGAGCCACTTCAATTAACGTCTTACATATTTCCAATCTTTCTTTCTCTAAGTCACCTCTTGGGTATTCTCTATTGTATTGCTCAATGGTTGGGCCAATCTTTATTCGTGCTTGATATGCTTTAAATCACATGGCTAACTCTTGTGGCATTGGATTAGCTAAAACTGATCCTTCCTCTTGTTTTTTATGCTTTTTTGTCTCCTTGTTAGGGTTTCCTTCAAGCTCTTGTTTTTGCTCTTGGCTTTCTTTATTATTCTTGTTCTCTAACTTTTGTTGCACTCTCTTATCTTTTATCTTTTCTCTACAAGTCTTCCATCTTTGGGTTCATTTAGACTTAGCACTTTTCTCAGACTCTTCAGAATATGCCACTGCTTGTGGTGTTGTGGGATTTGATTCTTTATTTTGGTGATCATTTTCTTTGGATTTCTCCAGGGTCTCTCTTGCTTTTGCCCGAGTTATGGCTTTCAATGGCACAGTATATTCCTTATCACTCCCTGATGACTCTACCACTTCTATAACATTTATTTGTGCACTGGGATTGATTTTATTGGGATTTTTAGGGCAATCCCTAAACAAGTGTTCCTTGCCACAATCACTGCAGTAACCTTCCCAAACTCTCTGAGGCAGTGGTGGGTTAGGCAATGTACACTCTCTGATAAAGTGATCATCTCCGCATCTATAACATGGTCCTCTAGGGGCAGGTGGTCTATTCATTGGTCACTATGTTACTGGAGCTCCAGGATCAGTGTACATTAATGACACATAGTCCTGATCATATCTGTAAGAGCTATCATAACCATTCGATCCATATGTATATGATCCATAGTATTGTCCATACTCAGTCATAGTATTTTCATAGGTGGAATAACTTCCCTGACTAAGGTCATAAGATTGATCATAAGTCTTAGTACTAGTCAATGGGGTGGCTGGTACTATTTCTCTTTCAGGATTCTCTTCAATTTGAGAGATTTTCACTGGGACAACATTCTAAGGATGAGGTGGTTGTTGTCCTAGCACTAGTTGAGGTTGATTGTATTCTTGATATGCATACGTCCGCGGTGTAGGTTCTTGCTGCTGGTATGAGGGGTATCTATAGGCTTCTCCTCCTTGATCTCTCGGGGAGTATCCATAAGGCCTAAATGGTGGTTGTGTAGGTCTCAGTTGTCGATTGTAAAGACAATTCTCCATACTGTGATTTGTGAACCTTTGCTCTATGCTACAGTAATGAGTTGGACCCTGGGTGGGTGGTCTATTATAGGCATAAGGAGGTGGTGGGACTACTCCCCTATTGCACATGTGAGCTTGAGCATAGGCACTCTCATAAGGTTGTTGGGATAATTTCTCTGTCCTTGAACCTTCAGCTTCTTAGCCACTAAATCGGCTATCTCTTCTACATTGTTCCTAGGATTGGAAGTATTGCTAACACTATCCTCACTCTTAACACTTCCTTGAGGTATTTTTAAGCCTTCCGCTAGATTATCCTCTAGATCAACACACTCCTTCATACATTCTTGTAAACTTTGGACTCTCTTCACATATACTAATGATCTCAATGACCCATTCACCAATCCTTTCAAGAATAATGAAACCATTTTATTTTGAGTGGGCCTCTCTTCTGCAGGACATCTATCCACATATTGCTTGAATCATCTCGCTGCTAACGTCACTGATTCCGTGGGTGATTGTTTGAAACTATGGATTAATGATAAAGAGTTGTTTTTTATTCCAATCTTGGTGAATTCCTCAATCAATTCCTAATATACTTGTTCCATGTTTTGAAAATTATTAGCATCTAAGGGTTGGAATCATGCTAAGGCCGTGTCTGTAAGGGTTAGGCAAAATGATTCATATTGGATCAAGAAGTCTTCTACTTGTTCAACTCTCACCACTTGCTTGAATTCAGCAATGTGATTATATGGCTCACCAGAACCATCGTAGTGGCTTCACATGCATTTGGCAACTTGAATTGGTCTTAGTCTTCTTCCAGGTTCAGGCGGTCTTGGCATTACAAGGAAAACTAGTCATCCTATTGGTATGCCTGGATCTCTTCCTACTGGTGGTCTCTCAGGAATAGGAATCCTATTTCTTGGTTTTGCATTTGCAGGGGATCGATAGTTGGGATTATCACCACGTGTAGCAAACTGGACTTGGGGTGTAACCGGAATGCTCTGTTGTTGTGTCTGCCCTAAATGCTGATAAGAAGAATGTTGGTGAGCTCCTTGGGGATTTTGCAAAGTAGTGGCTTGATCCCTAGGTGGGAATACAGAAATGTTCTGATATTTCAGCCTAGCTCTCTCCAATTCAGTCATGGTCCAATATCTTCTTTGATTCTTGTCCAAGTTCATAACATGAGAGGGGTCTTCAGGATCTTGTAACTCATAGATGGTGGCTGGGTTGGTCACTTCTTCCCATAATGAAGAGTTGGTTTTAAGTAAATGATCCATTTTGTTTACCACGTAGACATCCATTAAGGAGTCTTCTTGGGTAATTAGGTCTCCTCTCCAAACCCTAATTACAATGGACTTCCCTCTAGGGGTTGACACATGTTCTTCTTATCCCTCTTCATTAAGGTTTTGGGCATTACCTTCTTCCCTTTGCTTGTTGATGCTTTCTAGATGCTCCATGATTGCATATAGAATCCCTCTTTTATCCATATAGAATCCTCCCACGTACTTGATTGTTGGTTTAGGCACTATGTGAGCATCTCTGGCTTTCTTTAGCCTAGCCACTGATCTGTTCAATCCATCTATGTAGATGGTGGGGCTGAGATGGATAGGGCAGGGAGGGGTAAGGATGGGGCTGGTCAGAAGGGTAGAGGGAGGGTTAGGGAGTAGGATTATGGGGTCTGGAGAGGGCAAAAATGATCAAACAGTAAGATCTACAGAGGGTGCATATTGGAAATTGTGAAACATAAGGTAACACAAAGTGAGAATAGACCATGTGGACCATGTGGTTAAATAAAAACATGTAATAAATATGCTCAAAATATGTGGTTTTTTACCAAAACTCAGAGAAAAGGTTGGTTTTTGGAAAACTTAAGGCAAAAAATGAATCCGGAGGTGCCAAAATACATGAAAATGACCCCACTATTGAAAAAAATGGCCATCCAAGGCATGATCCAAAGCCAAAAGCATTGAACCATGGAAAAGAAAAAAATATATAATTTTTTAAATATTAAAATGACAAATAAGAATCTCCTTTTTTTTTTTTAAAATTTAACGCTCGTTGCTGGGCATAAAAAATAAAAATAAAGTAAAATAAAAAAGATAATAAACAAATTAAACATAAAATCATGAATAAAGATAAAATAATAATGAAAAAATAAAAAAATCAAAACAATAAAATAAATAAAAATAAAAATAAATCTGGAGGGGCGGGGGGGCAAGGGGGGGGGGGGGAGAGAGAGAGAGAGAGAGAGAGAGAGAGAGAGAGGGAGAGAGAGAGAGGGGGGGAGGGGGGCAGGGGGGCGAGAGAGAGAGAGAGGGGGGATTTTTTTTTCGAAAATATCTTCCCCCCTTTTTCTTCGGAAAAATAAATTCCATGGGGCCTTTTTTTGTGTGTGTCTGAAAATATCCAAAATTGGAGAAAAATCCCGAAAAAAATCCAAAATAAATGTAAAAAAATCCAAAGAAAAAACTCAAAAAATTCCCTACAGGTCTAGGTTAGTTTCTTGACTCAAAATCACAAACAGCTTCCTTTATTCCTCCAATTTGGCAAGAGAATGACATTTGAAAATGATAAAAAAATCTAGAAAAATTTTTAAATGCATGAAAAATTCCCAAAAAAAATCCAAAAATTGTGCTTATGCAAAAGCTATGAAATGGTTGCTAAAATTGCAGAAAATTGAAGGAACAAGCATGAAAAAAAAGGATAAAAACTACTAAAACTGGAGCAAAATGAAATGAGAGGGCTATGTACAACCTGGACAAATTTTGCAAGTTCCAAGTGATCCATAAATCTTCAGTTGTGCTGATGATAGGCCTTGAGCTGTGATATATTGATCAGTGGCAGGGCTTCTCCTTTTAGCGTCTCTAACTCCACTACACCCCAATTCAGCATTGTTTTAACTCGATAAGGTCCTTCCTAGTGTGGAAGCCATTTTCCCCTTACTTGTGTTTGGATTTGAGGTCTGTGGAGAAGAACTAACATGCATTGTTGTAATTTGTTGTTCCACAGATTCCAATCATGTGCCTCCTTCCTCTTCATCTAAATGTATATCAATTGTTTTGCAGCATGTGGACGTATCTCTTCCACTTTATGCAGTGCTCCAAGCCTATGAGAGACACCACAATCTTTCTTTCCCTGCATGAATGCTACTTTTGGTGATCCATGTAAAAATTCAAAGGGTTCAATTGGCAATATCCCATAAACCAGTTGGAATGGAGAATATCCTTGATAAGCAATGCCCCAGGAAGTGGGTTGTAACATACATTCCTTCCTTAGCATGGCAATTAATACCTTGTTGATGGATTCTGCTTGTTCATCTGCTCTTGGATAATAGGCACAAGAGGTCCTATGTAGAATTTTGTACTTGCTGAAAATTTCCTGTAGGACCTTATTCACAAAATGAGTACCTTGGTCTGTACAAATTTCAAGTGGACAACCAAACTTGCAAATGATGCTACTATAAATGAAATCAGCAATAGTTTGAGCAGTGTAGTCAGGGGAGGCAATAGCTTCAGCCCACTTTGTCGCATAGTCTGTGGTGATCAATAGATACTTCTCTTTTTTTGGAATCGACGGAGGGTAGATGGTCCCTACAAAATCTAGCCGTCACTTCTCAAATGGTTGCCAAGCAGTGGAAATAATCAAGGGGGTTGTGCCTCTGCTTTGTTGGCTTGGGTCCACACCTCTGACAAACATCACACGCCTTTCCCCATTCCTATGCATCTTTGAATAACGTAGGCCACCATAAGCCAGCATCAAGGATCCTCTGACTCATAATGTGTCCTGGAAGGTGCCCACCACCTGTTCCTTCATGTGCAGATCTAAGAACTTCCCTCACTTCTTCTTCTTCCATGCACTTCCTAACCCTATTATCTTTTCCCTGTCTATATAATTTTCCTTCAATGAAGGTAAAAGGTCTGCTTTTGATTAGCAGTCTCTTCCTTTTCACAGCACTTGCCTTCTCTGGATACAATCCAGTTTTAATAAAATTCTTGACGTCCTCATACCAACCTTGAGCTTGTACCACAAACAGATTAGCATCTGGAAAATCATCATTTACTCGAATTGCTTGATCCATCATGTTGATGCTGGATAAGTGGTCTGCCATAACATTTTCTTTACCTGCTCTATGGACTATAGAAAAATCAAATTCTTGGAACAACAGCAGCCACCTCCATATCCTTCCAGTAGCTTTTGGTTTGTTCAGTAAGTATTTGAGTGGTTGATGATCAGTTATGATAACAAATTTCACTCCCAGCAAGTAATGACGAAACTTTTGGACAATAAAAACCATGGCTAAGGCCTCCCTTTCTATTGTTCTATAATTCCTCTCAGACTTGGTCAAAACTCGACTGGCATATTGAATTGGTCTGTCCACTTTGTATTCTTCATTGTGTTGAGTCAAGACAGCCCCCACTGCATATGCACTAGCATCTACATGTATATGAAAATGTTTTGACCACTCAGGTGTGATCAGAACGGGAGCAGCTACTAGCCTTGACCTTAATGTTTGATATGCTTTCTCCTCCTCTTCCTCCCATTTAAAAGGTACTTCCTTGCCTGTAAGCCTAGCCAATGGCCGGGCTATTTCTCCATACATCTTAATAAACCTCTTGTGGTACCATGTATGTCCTAGAAAACTTTGAATCTCCTTTATAGATTTAGGTCTAGATAACTTTAATATAGCTATAATTTTGTCCGGATCAGGTGCCATACCTTTGGAGGATACCACATGTCCCAGGAGGGTACCTTCAGTCACCAGAAAATGGCATTTATTTGGGTTCAATTTCAACTTTGTCTCTCTGCACCTCTTAAAAACTTGTTGTAATTGAATCAGATGATTTTCTAAACAATCCAATGGAGTCTCTGCAAGAGTACCTGAAAAGGATGAAAAATCATCCATGAAAATTTTGAGAGATTCTAGTAGCAATGGTCCAAAAATGAGATTAACTGTTTGATTGAACGTAGCTAGGACATTTCTTAGTCCAAATGGCAATTTAAATATACATAAGTTTCCCAAGGTGTAATGAATGTAGTCTTCTCTCGATCCTCAGGGTGGATGGATATTTGATTATATCCATTGAATCCATCCATGAAGCTATAAAGTGTATGCCCAACTACTTCTTCTAGGACCTATTCAGCAAATGGCATAGGAAATCCATCTGGGATGGTGACCTTGTTTAATGCTCTAAAGTCCACACGTATTCAGATCTTGTTAGTGTTTTTCTTTGGAACAATTACCATAGGAGATAGCCATTCTGAATGCTCTACAGGTATGATAATTCCTGCATCTTCCATTTTTTGAATTTCCAAATAAACAGCTTCAGCATATTTAAGATTCAGCCTATAACTCGTACCTCTCACTAGTTTTGCTCCTTCAATGAGAGGGATTTTGTGCTCTCCATAACTATTTGGTACTCCTTCTAAATCCTTATAGTGCCAAGCAAAGATGTCTGCAAATGACTTCATGAAAGATGTTACCTTTAAGAGCACCTCCGGATGATTCCCTATCCATGTGGCTAGTAAAATGGGACGCGGCTGATCCTCATTGTCCAACTGAACCTCTTTCACTAGATGCTTGTTTACAATGCTATCTGTAAGTCCTCCCTGAATAGCATCCTTAGTTACATTTTCCCACATAGCTTCAGTATCATAAGCAGGAACATCTGGATGTCTAGTTGCACTTCTTCCTCTTGAATCCATCCTGGAGGGATCTCATGAAGTGATAATGAATCCTCTTCTATATTCCTATTCTTACCTTTTAACTCTGAACCTTCCTCTTGGTTGCAATCCACAAAAACAACTTCCTCTATATGGTTGTATAAAGGAGATTTCTTTCCCCTTCTGTGGTTTTTTGCTGGCTCTCCCAGCCCAGCTACTTAAATTTTTTCCTCTTTTTCTAAGTACCCTTCTTCTCTATATGAGTTAAATGGAAAAATTCCAAAACAAGGAAAAGAATTCCCTGCCTCTAACCATGCGAGCATATTGTCTTCATCATATAGATCCATTTCCTTACCTTCTTGATTGTCTATATAGTCCATATCCATGTGTATACCAACTTATTGCATCATGTTAGTATATCCTTGTTGATCAGGACCTTCTTCCAATAATAAATGTCTTAATTCAGCACCTTCCTGTTGGACCCACATGGTATCTTTGCCCCAATCATGTATTACACTAGCATGCCTTAGCCAGGGTCTTCCAATTAATAGAGGAAACGGTCCCTGCACATTTGGTGGTCTTATAACTACAAAGTCCAAGACAAATGTGTTACCTTGTACTTCCATCCGAATGTTAGGGACTATTCCCATAGGTCTGACTGTACTTTGGTCTGCCAGTGTTATAATGAAGTTGGCAGGTCTTGAAGGATGTAGTCCAATCTTTTTCATGGTATGTTCAAGCATCAAGTTAATGCCAGAAGCACCATCCACAATAACTCCTTGAAACTCATGACCTTTGATAGAGATTGTAAGCCAAGGGCTCTTGTAATATGTGAGGAGTGCTTCCCCTGCAATTTTCTCTTTATGCATAACAACAGTCTTTGCCACTAAACTTGTTGTGGAAGCCTCATCAATTATCTGAAAGAGCTTTGACCTGAATTTCCCATCCATCTTTATTAAATCAAAAATACTAACCTCCTTTTTCATGTACTTGAGTAGCCGTGAAGCTTCTGACTCCTCAAGAGCATGGGCTCCAATGGTCTTAACAACCTCCTCATGAGCTCTTCTGAATGCATGTCCAATGGCATCACTGGTACCTATGAGGTTTTTTTTTTTTTGCCTTGTATCTACACGTGGTGGCTTTGTCTTCAGATGTCTCTTTGTCTTTGTTCAATCCATTAATTCTTGATTCTTGACCTATATCTACTTGAGCCTTCGCTTTGCTCCTTGTTTGCACTGTAAAAGATTCAACTTCTTCTAACTGCACCACCCTGGTAGATGGAGATGGCACATTGACTTGATCTATTATTTCTACTTTACACACAGAAATCATTTGAATGTGGGGCCCAGATGAAGATGCTTGGTTCTTAGGACAACAATTAGTATAGTGGTCTCTGGCCTCTGGGCAGTTCCTACAAGGAGGTGCATTTTTTGGTAGAGTGCACCTACTTTGGTAGTGCCCACATTCTCCACATCTGAAACAAATAATTGGCCTCCTAGGCCCATTTCCAAAGTTATTCCCCTGTCTAGGGTTGTAATTGTTACCTTGATTGGGTACAACTGCCATCACATTTGCTGGTGGTATGGGTCCTCCTTGTGTCCAATATGTTTTTGCAGGCATTCCTCTTGATTGGCATTCTTGGGCCTCATGACCAGCTTTCTTGCATAGTTGGCAAGTTACACTTAACAGAGGACATTCACTTACTATATGACCTTGCTTGCTGCACATGGTACACCATAGCCCACTTTTGATGCCACCCCCTTTGAGTTCCTGCAACTCCTCTCGCAGTTGAGCCAATTCTTTTGCTTGGGCTTCCTCCTCCTTTTGGAGCTTCAATGCCTCAATGTCCCTCCTCAACTAAGTAACAGCATTCTCCTCCTCTTTGTGGGGCTTATTCCTTTTTAAGCCCTCCAGCTCTTTCCTTAGTTGGATTACCGGATCCTCTATTTCTGTAGAATAGGGTAGTTGAGAAGAAATTGCTCCATATGAAAAGGGAAAGACAAGAAGAAAGATACACACTAGAAGCCTCTGTCGATTGATAATAAGAAGACAAATACAATGGTGATTCACAATACAATCCAATGCATCTGTGCAAAATCCCATAGAGTGCTCAATCACAAAATACCAAATACCCAAGGGTCTTGTTGTTTCCGGCCTTCTCTGCACTAGACCTCCACCTTCTCCAAGCCTGCACTTGTGCACACCTTGCACCAAGCTTCCAATAAGCGGGAGGGATGGACACCTTCTGTCGGCATGCGCACAACTTCAATAGGACCTTGGGATCCTTGAGGGACTAGCTTAGCACTTCTCTGCACACTTCCTTAGTCACTCTTCATGCACACCTTGCACTTCACTTCTGTGCGTTGCACACTGTGTGTCCCTTGCACTTCTCTCTTTTGCCTAGCTTAGACTATGCTCACCTTGCTTAGTCTCTCGAGAATAATATTTGCCTTCATTTGAGTGTCGATTCACGTACGCTCCTAATTGCAAGAGTATCTTGGTGCTCACTTTGATGTCCCAAGATTGTCTTCAAAAGTGGGCAGCAAACAAATCCCTATTTTGTCCTGTAGTGACTTTAGACTAAAACAAAAATTTTAATTGTGGGGGCCATACTTTCACTTGTGTGTACGCTGCCGCTTCACATATGTTCACATTTTGCCTTTTAATTCTTCAATTGTGCACCTAAGAGAGGGTTCACCTGAACTTTCCAAAACACTTTAAAAACACTTTTGGACCTTAGGGGAATTACAAAAATACCTCTGCAACCTACAACCAACTTTCTGCAATTTACAACCCTTGTGAACAATTACTTGTGCACTATCTGTTGTACTTTGACACCTGAACTTTGCACACTTTGACTTTGCCCATGTTGACTTTGACCTTGACCTAGTTGACTATGACCAATTTTGACTTTGATCTAGTTAACTTTGATTGATTTTGACTTTGACTATGGTTGACTTTGATTGAGATTGACTGTTAAACGATAATACTTTCTATCCAACTTTCGGAAGAGTATTATCGGGTCCTCGGGTTCTTGGGAGTGGTAGGGGTCTATTAGATAGAGGCCCTGTACTATTTTCCCATCTAATCATTCCACATCTTATCTAATCCTTCATCAATATCCAAAATAGATTTGCGGACAATTCACAACAGTAAAATCCTCCTTAACACGGGTCAGGTGCGTCAGTTTATTGCCATACTATCGTTCTTACTATTTAAAAGTTCTAACATCAAAGTTGTTGTTATCTTCCTCGTCCTCTCAACAAAGGTAAACAGAATATACCGTATCTTATTCTATATTCTGATTGTAACAGAATAAAACGTCGTACACAGTACTGCAATACCACAACAGATTACTCAATGGTTCACGATACTACACTTTCCAAACCGTCATATTCATCTTCAATCACACAATCCGTTATACAAATGGTGTATACCAGAAAATTATTATCAACAGTGCGCACACATACCGTCAAAAAAATGATATAACAGTATACTTGAACGTCATCTACTGTAACACTTAATTCAGAGTACTCAAAAAGAGGTATATCCCAATACATTAATCAGATTCACTACTACAGAGAATAGTATCACAGTTTCTTGCAGATATCGACTAACCTTTCTTCTCAAGAAGTACTCAATGCTATGCATTTACAAAATAACAATCGTGACATAAACGACAGTTGAATTCTTGCTTTCTCTTGACGTCTCTAACTCTCTGTCTCTCTTGAGTAAATTCCTGTTAACCTTCACATACGCAATTCTCTTCCACCTTTCTCTCCCATCTCAACTATCAATCCAAAACGTTCTCTCTCTCTCTTTCTCACACAGTGATCTCTGCTCCCACCAGCCAGACGGAGCGGCGGAAATTCTCTCTCTTCCTTCTTCTTCATCCTACTTTTTATCGCTTTCGCATCCTTCATTTACCGACTCTTGTGTAATTTCCTGCATCTCCGTCATTTCAGCCAAAATTCTTGTTTGTCCTTCTTCTGCGGTTGCGGTTGTCTCGCTCCGTCGGCCTTGTAACACTGGCACGCACGGTGGACTCGAACCCGCAAGATCGACCTGAATCTTATCAGAGATATCATTATCTGCAATCGAGGGCGTTTGTTTTTTGGGACTACCTGTTCCAGATTTCTGTTGCCGAATTTCTTTCTGTAATTGATTTATTTTTTGTTTTTGTTGTTCCAACTGCTGCTTCTGCTGGTTAATTATATCTACCAAATCATGGTCGTGTTGGGAGACAAAACCTGAGCGTATGTTTTCCATTTTTGGAATTGTAATGGCCAACCATCTGCGACGAAAAAGTTTCCAACTGTTATGTACATGAGTGCTCAACTTTTGTTTTAATGCTTCGATATCGATTTTTGTTATTAAAGTGGCATCCAGATTAATTCCTTCGCCAGTTAAGACCTGTTTTTCTAAATCCTGCAAGACCTGTATTCTGGATCGTAAGACTTCAATTTCGTTCTGTAGAGTGGCATTCATTGCCGAAAAATTGGTCATTTCGTCATGTATCTGTTTCTGCACTGCTTCCTGGTACTGTTGGAATTCCTTAATAGATTTGGTAATATTAACTAATGTAACTATCAGTTGATTATGTTCATTCTGTACTTCTCTCAGCAGTTCTGTTTTATCTTTCAGTGCGTTTTGCAATTGTTGATTTGATGTTAACAAAGAATTAAAATGGTTCATATTGGCCAATGCCTGATCTTTTCCCAGTTGTAGCTTCTGTTCTTGTTGTATTAAAAAATCTGAGACTTCCTGTAATTTTTTCTGCATGCTATATACCTGATTTCCGGTTCCGGCAATAGAATCATTAGTATTCGACTTCTTCGAATTTACTGGTTGGGGTGACTGCTGTAACTTTCTTTCTGTTATCAACGAAAAAGGTGTTCCAAACACCCTTGCCTGTTCAGTGCCGTCTGTGGGGCATACATCCTCAGAGGAGTCTAACAGTGTATCGGGTTCATCTTGTTCATTTGTGTAGTTATGCTCTGAGCTGAGCATACCATGTTTTTCAACATTTGGTCTTCTAGCTTGTATGAATTGAAAAATAGCAGCTAAATACACTGGTAAACGAGTGTATTTTTGGGACCTGCGTTTGTCCCCAACAAAAAACTGTTTGTGTAAATGGTTGTACAACCAGTGAGCCCAGCTCACTTTTCCTCCTGTCTCCGCTTGTACTAAAGGCGAAAAATTTTCTCTAGACATAAGATCAAATCTGACTATAAAGCAGAGCCTTTCTAAGTACCATTTAAATTGTTCACGGCGAGTATATGTGGCATTCTCCATCATAAAATAGCGTCTGCGACCTTCGCCCTTACCAAATTCTTTTCGCAGGTCGTTATAAGAACATTTGGGAAAGTTTGCCTCTTCATACAACGGTAATTGAAATACTGACGAAACTAATTGTGGTGAAAATTGTACCTGATTTATAAGGAGACCTTTTGTTTGTCGCATGCTGTGTAACTGATTCTCTGCATCTTCATTACCTGTCCACTGTTCCCAGGGTAACTTAGCAAACTGGAGGAGTCCGATCCTCCGTAACCAGTTCTCATTTCTCCTAGAATGGATGTCAAGCTCTATTTTAAATTCTGTGGAAAATAATATGTTGTTATGCTGACCCGGTGATGTTGCCGAAGTTCTTGAGTCATCTTCATCATCCTGTAATGTAGTATCTGTTGTAGTCACAACACGCTTCTGTGCAATTGCGCGCTTCCTGAGTCGCCATCTTAGTATATCCGATTCAGACATAGTTGTAAGGCTCGCCGAAAATAATATGCTAGAAGTTTTGTTAATTAGTACGAGAGCTCGCATAATACTATACAGAAAAATACTATGCTGGGCATACGCATTTTATAAGCACTAGAACTTGAACTGCCGTTTGCTGGAATGATGATATTTCATTCGGACATGACACTTCATACTTCTTACCGAAATTGTAACATCAGAAATCATCATTCTGTATTTTATCCCGTAGATCGATGCTGGACTTGGAACGTCTTTTACATGTGCGAAGAGTATTATGCACAAAAAAATCGTGACTTTTAATAAAAATCATCAGTACAATACAGGATTTGTCGGACCGAATTTTACAGTTCTGCTGCGAGACCTTCTAAATACATACTTCTAGCTGATCGAAAGATACGGGCAATCTTTTTCTTAAGAGTTTCTAATACATTTTTCAGGGTGTCGGATTCTAATAATTGGGCATCTGTGCGCACCGAACTGAGCACAATAGCTTCCGAAAGTAAATTTGCAGCCTCGGTTTGTAAGAATGCTTCCTGTAAATAAAATTCATTGGCCAATGCTGCATCTCTGGCTGTCTTCATGTCTGTTACTTGTTGCTGCATTCGATGGATGTAATCATTTTGGTTGCGTACTTGATTGTCGAGCCTTTCTAACTGTTGGTTGAGGAACTTGATCGTTTTATGATATGCATCTCTTTCCCTTTTCGTATCTGCTAATCTTTTCTGTTTCTGAGGCTCTTCAACGAGATACTTATGCAGCATGTCGTTAACTGTTGATAAACTGTCTTTTGTAGTATTCAACTCGAATTCTTTTTGCTTCAGTTCTCTTTGCTGTTTTTGGTTTTGTTGATCTTTTTGGGCCAGCTGTAATCTAGTTTCTTCCAGTAAGTTACCTAATGCTACTCTAACATCTTCTGCATCTTTGAAGTTCTGTGTTAACTTATTGATTTCTACATTGGCTACTATCAACAATTCTTTTTGATTGTTCATTGTTTTCAGAGCTTCATCCCGTTGTTTTGTTATGTCTTCTTGGTCACTGAGTCGTTCTTGCAGCTGCTTCACCTGTTCGTGTAGGGCTTGATTTTCTGCCTTTACTATGTATAATTCTTCTTGAAGAGGAGTAATATCGGCTTCCAGTAATTCTACTTTATGCTGCAACTCCTTGTAGATATTGTCTGTATCAGCTCTTATCTGAGCAGATAATTGCTGGGAGAGATTAATAAGAAACTGTCCGATCGATGCTAATTCAGAAAATACCTGAACAGATTGTGTTTGCAGAAATTGTCGTGGTTGGGCAAACGTATCGGTGAGTAATTGTTGAGAATTCGGTGGCGAGTAGTTAGGGGAAGATGATGATGAATCGTCGGGGTGGTCTTGGATGGGATGTACTTTATTTTCCGGTGGTAAAATGGGACGAGCTGCGTTAGAGCTTGTTACCTTATTTGTATCCTGTTGTTCATTCACTGCGGTGCCGGCATCTGTTGCTTCTGCTGCCTTCAAGAGCTTATCTAGTGCATCATTAGTAGGTTGTTGTTCATGGATTTGTTGGTTCTCTTGATGCTGCTGCTGACAGACTTTATCAGTTGAAATTGCTTCAGTTTCAGTTTGCTCCTGCGTTTGTTGGTGCTCAGACGCTAATGAATACGCTGCTGATTCCTGGTGCATAGACGTATTTGTATCATGGAACCTCTCTTCATCTTGATACTTGGCCTCTGTTTCTACTTCCTTGTATTGCTGATCAGCTTCATTCTCTACTGCTTTGTCTTGTTTACTAGCTTTCCCTTCTTTATTTTCGTGTTGTTGTTCTGTGTCGTGTTGTACTTCTTGCTGTTGTTCGGCTTCCTTTTGTATTGCTTCACCTGGATGCTGATCGACCTCCTGTTGGACTTCTTCGTCTTGTCCGACTGAACCTGCAACCTTACTTTCAGAAGAACTGATTCTGATTCGTTTACTTCTGAATAACTGATTAATCTCTTCTTCATCTTCTTCGTCTTCATCTAAAGGTTGCGCTGATTCTTCAATCTGCAGTACTGGTCCTCTTGGTGGTGGTTGTGCTTGCATTATAGTTGGAAACAGAAATGACAGAATGTGCGGAAGTCGAGACCTAGGAGTTTTGCCTTTGCTAACTTGCTTCATGATTGAGACGCACTCCTTATGAATACGTTGAAAGAAAAACGACGCGAAGTTAACAGGTTCTCGGGCAGCTATATCGATGGCAGAATAAAATGGTCGAGAGATACCATAAGTTCATTTCTGGAAATTGAGTATAGCAACTAGGAATTGTAATGCAGTTCTTTCGGGTTCTGGTCGGCAAAGAATGGTGTATTCATTAGATGAATAACGAGGGAACAATTCTGCCATTCGGGTTACAAAAATCATGGGGAGATTCTCGCGGCCATGTGGAGTCAAATGGTATACTTCAGCAAAAGATTGGAATGTGATTACAGTTCTGGAAGGTAAGGAGAGGAAAACCCATTGTTTTTCGGTGGGAGATACTCGAGCGATAGCAGAAATGATCTGTGCGAAGAAGGGGTGAGCTTCTACTGAGTGCCAGGGCAGCTCGGCGAAACTACCCAATCCTTGTACACGCAGGTAATTTCCTACTTCAGCAGGGATACCATCAGCAAAAGCTGTATAGTTTGCTAAGGATTCCATTGCGCACAGATACAAGACACAAAACACGAGTATTCAGAAAATACAGCCGTGATCGCAAGATACTATATTACCTATCCGGCGAGTTTAAGTGAGTTATATAAGAGATTTATACAAAGAATATTTTAAACGGTACTAATTACACAAAACGGGCAGTAATGTCTATATCTGGTGTGCATGCATGCAAAGAGAGAAAAAGGAGCGGGCGGCTTGACATAAATAGATATTAAAATACGGCGATTACACTTACTTTATTGATTATACCAAATTAAAACAAAAAGGAACTAAAAGACAGAAAGAAAATTAAGAACTTGCGGTACCCTGTGTACCCTTGTTATCGCAGCTTGACTTTACTTGATACGGCCGTAGCTTAGAACCGTTTATCACTTTTGGAAGTGGTTGTCCAGTCAATGTAGTCAATCGAAAAGTAGCCGGACCAACTTGTTCTGAAATCTTGAATGGACCGAACCAACGTAACTTGAATTTTCCTGCTGATCTGTTGGACTTCGCATTGTAAAAAGGAACAAGCTGTCCTACCGAAAATACTGGAGTCTTTAAATTACGGTCATGTGTCCTGGCCTGTCTTAGTTGGATTTCTTTCATAGTTAAGAAACTGAGCCATCGGTGCTCATCTAATTCTCTAAGTGTTTCCAACCGAAATACCAATGACTCTTCTGGTAGAAGCTTCTGAGAAATTGCTACTCTTAAACTTGGTATTACAATTTCCATCGGGGCGATTGCTTCTAGTCCATAGGCTAATTTGAATGGTGTCAAGCCGGTGGTTACCTTATATGTTGTGCGATAGGCCCATAAGACTACAGGTAGCAACTGATCCCATCTTTCCGGTGTTTCTCTAGTCAATTTCTGAAGCATGTTCAGCAAAGATTTGTTGGTACTTTCTGCCAATCCATTTGCACGAGGATAATATGGTGAGCTGAATTTATGACTGATCTGGAACGACTGTGTTAATGCTTTCATCAAATTGTTCATAAAATGGGTGCCCTGATCTGAAACAAGCTCTAGTGGCAATCCAAATCTTGGAAAGACATCTGATAATAGACATTTTGCTACTGCAACTGCTGTAGCCGAACGTAAAGGCCATGCTTCTGCCCACCTGGTTGCGTAGTCTGTGCAAGTCAATATATACTGGTTGTTACTGAATACCGCGGGAGGTGTGATTGGACCAATAAAATCTAGACCCCACTTCTGAAATGGTTCTAAAGGAAGTACTGGATGAAGTGGAAAGTAATGGCGTTGTAGTGGTTGTCCAGTTCTTTGACAGCTATCACAAGTTTTGATAAATTCCAATACATCCCTGTACATAGTTGGCCACCAAAGTCCACTTTGCAGAATTTTTCGGTGAGTAAGATCTGCTGCAAAATGTCCTCCTGTTGGACTTGAGTGAGCCAGATTGATGACTGAGTTTACTTCATGTGTAGGGATACATCGGAGTAAGGTTCCTGTATGATCTGCATAATAAAGTTCTCCAGCAACTAACCGGAATCTTCGACTAAAAACTGCAATTTTTCGGCGTGTAGCTGTAGGGACTTCAGAAGGTAGACATCCATCCGAAAGGAAGGTCAATAACTGATCATAATACGTAGTTGGTACTGGTTGGTTCGACAATTCCTCAGTAGTTGGTTCTGAAGTATAGATGGCTGGCGTTGTATCATTTATGCCGACCGGAGGTTCACCTGAATCTAAGCGTGACAAAAAATCTGCTAAAGCATGTGAACTACCTGGCCGATGAGTGACATCATAGTCGAATTCCTGCAATAGTAGAACCCATCGTGCTAGGCGGCCACCTATATGTTGCTGCCGAACCAAGTAAACAAGTGCAGCGTGATCGACATGAAATGTAAATTTTCGGCCCAGTAAGTAATGTCTGAATTTTTTTACCGAATACACTAGTCCTAAGCATTCCCTCTCTGTTACCGAGTAGTTCTTCTCTGCAGGTGCTAATCTTCTGCTAGCATAGTATATTGGTCTAAACCATTTATCGGTTTGTTGCATCAGTACACTTCCTATTGCTATATCAGATGCATCAACGAATACGTGAAATGGGTGATCCCAATCTGGTGGCTGTAAAATGGGAACCTGTGTTAATAACTGTTTCAGTCGATCAAATGCTATCTGACATTCCTGAGTCCATTCGAATTGCCGTGGAGTCTTGGAAATTAATTTGTTCAGTGGTATTGCCACATGAGCAAGCCACCGTAAATGTCTTCCATGCCATCTCACTTGACCCATAAACCGCATTACTTCTTTAGGTGTATTAGGCACCGGAGCTTCTAATACTGCTGAAATTTTATCAGGATCGACTTGAATACCCTGTCCCGATATGATGTGACCAAGTAACTTACCACATGAAACCACAAACACAGATTTGTTTGGGTTTAAACACAATCTATATTCTCTACATTTCTGAAAGCAACATCGTAAATGTACCAGATGTGCGATCGTCTTACCAAAAATTGAAAAATCGTCAAGGTATACTTGCATAAATGAGGTGAGATAAGGAGAAAATATCTCCTGCATACATCTTTGAAATGTGCTTGGTGCATTCCTCAATCCAAACCACATTTCTGTACAAGCAAAGACACCCCAATTTGTAATAAATGCAGTTTTTGGTATATCCTCTTCAGCCATTCTTACTTGGTTATATCCACTGTATCCATCTAGAAATGAATACATCTCATGACCTGCTACTTTGTCAAGCATAGTATCCAAAAAGGGAATCGGAAAAGGATCCGGTACTGTTGCAGCATTTAATTTCCGATAGTCTACGCAGATTCTCAATTGCTTGTTTTTCTTCGGTACAATCACAATCGGTGAAATCCATTCCGCATGTTCTATTGGTACTATGAATCCAACTTTTAATAACCTATCAAGTTCAGCCTTTACTTGTGATGCATAATGTGGGTTCATCCGGTAGCTGGTTTGCTTTATCGGTTTCGCTTCTGGTTTTAGCATAACTCTGTGTTGATAAATACGAGGATCCACTCCCTTCATGTCTTTGTAATCCCATGCAAAGACGTCAGTAAATTCTTGGAGTAACTGAATTAAATCTGCTTGAAATGCTTCCGGTAAGTTTTGCTTTATCTTTACAGGACGAGGGTGATCTTCATCTCCAAGATTATAAGTAATTAACTGGTCTTCTGGAACATAAAATTGTTGATATTTCTCTGTATTAGCTGATGGTTCGAGAAGTTGCTGTAGTTCATTATCGTGAATCGAAATGGTATCTTCCTCCTTAGTTTCTTCGGCAATGGGTATTACTGTACATACTGAAGCATTCCAGGTATCTACAACAGACTGTAGATCAATAGTTCCTAATGTCATTAAATCAACATTATTCTTCAGAAATTCTTCTTCTTCGTCATCGGACAACCCATCTAACATATGGACTGGTTCGGCAAAATATGGTCGAGCATGTAACTCACAGGGTTGTATCGCGTCTAACTTTACAACACATTTGCGATTTTTATCTTTGAACGTAAGTTCCTGGGCTGACCAGTCTTGAATTAGCTTGGCTTGTTTCAACCAAGGACGGCCGAAAAGTAGATTGTAATCTAGGGTGGATTCCGGCAATTCTAGAACAACGAAGGTCATCTTGAATGTTGTGTCTTGCAAGGTTATGGGTATATCTCGGACAAGTCCTACTGGATGGACTCTAGATTGATCAGCCATCCTAACAAAGAATTGAACTGGTTCTATCTTAGTCCATCCCAACTTCTTACAAAGTGACGCAGTGGCAATATTCACGCCAGACCCCCCATCAATTAAAACTTGTGTGATTTGATGTTTATTAAACCATACCGTAATCAGAGGAACTGAGTGATCTACCGTAGAGTCTGGCTCTGGTTGTACTGTTGCGGTAGCCGGAATGCAAGCAGATTATGTAGTAAACTGCTGTTGAAATTGTTGGCGTATTCCTGGTACTAATGCCAGTAATTGCCCGAAAGGCAGTGTGATGGATGCTTTTGACAATATATCCCATGCTGGCTGCAATTGATTTGCATTTTCCTTAACTGTTGAAGATGTAGCTTGGTCTGAAGATGGTAATTCTGCTGCAGATGATGTACCTGCTTCTGTATTGTCAGCACGAGCTTGTGTCGTATCCGGGGACTGGATTACTGGAGTAGGTTCTGGAAAAACAGGTGGTTCTATGGTGGTCCATTGACTAGCTTTATTATACATTCTATGTTGTTCACGTATCCCTGGTTCAAATAATTCTGCTACCGGTTGCAATTGTTTACCGGAACAAGTTTGAACTGCTGCTGCCTGCATCTCTACAGGTGTGATTGTTACCACATTGGCCATTGGGTTTTGACGTTCCTTTTTCCTTTGGTCATATTCCGCTGCATCTCCACAGAATCTTCTAATATGGCCCAATTGTCCACAGAAATGACATCGTGGTGGTGGTAAATTATGATTTTCCGGTGGTGGTCCATTCTGCCAGCGCGGTGTATTATAGTTATTGTTCCTCTGTCCTCGATAATGTCGATAACCTTGTTGTTGATTGTTTCTCAAATGTGGGGGTACATATTGATTGGCTAGCTGCCCTTGTTCCTGAATAATTGCATTAACTGTTGCTGTTCCTTGTCTTCTGGCATTGTATGCACAATTCTCAGTGGTATGTCCAACAATGTTACAGATGGCGCAATAGATCTGATTTAACGCACACTGGGCACTAGTATGTCCTGAATTCTTGCATGTGGTGCAATATACTTGCTTAGTTATATCTTCAACCACATGTTTGTTTGTTTTTATCCATTCCAAATCCTCTGAAAATCCACCAACTTTGTTTTCCAGCTGAAGGGTCATTGCGATCAGTGCATCGAGGGTCATGGCTCCTACACATCTTATAATCATGATTTGCCTAAGTTGAGGAAGTAAGCCATTGATAAACCACTGTGTAATAACATCGTCTGGTAAATTAGCATGAGCCTGGGGTAACTGTCTTAAATGTGTTCTGAAAAGGGTAGCATACTCTTGTACAGTTTGATTTGGTTTCTGTCTGTTGTTCTGTAAATAATCAAAGATCTCTGCAGGATTCTTTTTCAGCCTGAATCGCTGCAAAAAAGCGTCTCGTACTGCTTCATAAGTACCGAAATGATTAATATCGTATTCAGTAAGCCATCTTGCTGCTTCATTCACAAGTGTAGATTGAAAAACAAATGCTTTGTATGCCGGGTCCGGTGGATGGTTGAGAACAGCGTAACTGATTTCAAAGGTGTGTACGTGAGCATCTGGATCATCTCCTGGAAATCCACTAAACTTTGTGTATGTTACTCCCGTTGGAGCCAATCTGGGTTGACCTGACTGTCGTTGCTGTTGTTCGTTCATCGTGAGTGTATTATACCTTCCTTCTGTATTTCTGTTTTGAGTTTCTGAACTACCGGAATTTGTTTCACCAAATGGCACACTTTCCGGTGCAATTAGCTTACTTACTATATTGCGAATTTCTGTTTCAAATAGTCTTCCTTCCTCCTTGATATCCAGAGTAGGAGGACTTGCTTCCAAACGTTGTAGTTGAGCGGAAGATTCAGCCGAAACTGCTGAGTCGTCACCGAAAAACTGTGATTTTCTTACCGAAATTCCACCGGAAGGATTCGAAATTGTGACTGGATACGGTGTTGATTCGCCTGTGTTAATTTCCTTCCCTAAAGTGTTTCTAATCGTAACTGAATCTAAATCTATTCCGAAAACTTTTAGACTAGATTCCAACTGTGTATTGGTAGGTTCCAAAATTGCTGTATTTTCGACAGTCTGCACCGTAGTGATACCAGACAGTTCTAGAGATGTAATACGTTCTACCGTAATTTCACCGGAATCAGTTTTATCGTTCGTCACTTTTTCGACAACTAGGTCAGGTCTAATTGCACTAGTACCTCCCAGAGTTGTTCTTAATACCCCTAACTGGTGATTCTTGGGATACTTTTCACCTGATCGAGTAATCGGCATGTAGCATTTCCGTACTGATCATATAGTATTACGAACAGAACAGTCTTGCAACAATCTGATTCTGTTGCTACTGTACATCCAACAAAATTTAATTCGAACAAAATACCAGGCAATCTTAATGCCACATCCCCAGTAGGATCGCCAATGTTAAACGATAATACTTTCTATCCAACTTTCGGAAGAGTATTATCGGGTCCTCGGGTTCTTGGGAGTGGTAGGGGTCTATTAGATAGAGGCCCTGTACTATTTTCCCATCTAATCATTCCACATCTTATCTAATCCTTCATCAATATCCAAAATAGATTTGCGGACAATTCACAACAGTAAAATCGTTCTTAACACGGGTCAGGTGCGTCAGTTTATTGCCATACTATCGTTCTTACTATTTAAAAGTTCTAACATCAAAGTTGTTGTTATCTTCCTCGTCCTCTCAACAAAGGTAAACAGAATATACCGTATCTTATTCTATATTCTGATTGTAACAGAATAAAACATCGTACACAGTACTGCAACACCACAACAGATTACTCAATGGTTCACGATACTACACTTTCCAAACCGTCATATTCATCTTCAATCACACAATACCGTCATATTCATCTTCAATCACACAATCCGTTATACAAATGGTGTATACCAGAAAATTATTATCAACAGTGCGCACACATACCGTCAAAAAAATGATATAACAGTATACTTGAACGTCATCTACTGTAACACTTAATTCAGAGTACTCAAAAAGAGGTATATCCCAATACATTAATCAGATTCACTACTACAGAGAATAGTATCACAGTTTCTTGCAGATATCGACTAACCTTTCTTCTCAAGAAGTACTCAATGCTATGCATTTACAAAATAACAATCGTGACATAAACGACAGTTGAATTCTTGCTTTCTCTTGACGTCTCTAACTCTCTGTCTCTCTTGAGTAAATTCCTGTTAACCTTCACATACGCAATTCTCTTCCACCTTTCTCTCCCATCTCAACTATCAATCCAAAACGTTCTCTCTCTCTCTCTTTCTCACACAGTGATCTCTGCTCCCACCAGCCAGACGGAGCGACGGAAATTCTCTCTCTTCCTTCTTCTTCATCCTACTTTTTATCGCTTTCGCATCCTTCATTTACCGACTCTTGCGTAATTTCCTGCATCTCCGTCATTTCAGCCAAAATTCTTGTTTGTCCTTTTTCTGCGGTTGCGGTTGTCTCGCTCCGTCGGCCTTGTAACATTGACCAATATGACTTTTATGGGCCCAACAGGTCAAAATGTACTTTTCTTACCCACTGGAAGACATGTGCATGTCTCATTTGTTGATTATTGGGAAGATTGATTTATGATTTCTATTTACTCATTTCTGTGAATAACTAAAGACTCATTTTGGATGTGAGTGGATTTCTTTTGAAGCACACACCTTTGTCCAAGGAAAGGGCCTACGAAAGTGATTATTTAGCTATGCCTTCTGAGTTTCCTCGAATTTATCTTTTAGTAGTTTAAAGTCAAAATATGGTCGTCCATGATCTGTAGGAATTTAAAGGCCCTAATTGAAAATCTCAAGAATGAATTCGGTATAGAGGAATCATCTTTTAGTTCTATTTAGTCACAAGAAATGTGTAAAGTTATCAAAAACTCGAGCAATAAGAAGGCTAGGATACTCTTGCATACAAAGGCTTTCACAATGCTATGCAAAGAGTGTGATTGTAATATAATCCTAACTATTGATGATAGTAAGAATAAGTGTATATATAATACACCAAGCACATATATCGTCCCAAAAGAGTATGATGGTAGTGCCCCTCACAAATTTTTCCAAAATAAACTTATACCATATCTCAAGACACTACATAATCTAACTACTTGTAGCAGAGTTTGTTCCAAAATATCATTCTTGTTCACTTTGAGTTTATTTTGCAAAAGTTTTTAATGCACCATCAACCGCTATGAGTTGTTAATTATATTAGACAATGTTGGTTTTTTGTTGTCTTCTTATGGGGATTTAATTTATGTTTATCTATGGATATTGTTTATTTTATGGGTGAATCGGCTACTTTTGCAAACACAAAAATTGTTTTTCCATCGCACCCTACTGCACTGTTGGTATTGTGTTAATTACTATATCATGTTGTGGCCTAGCCTTAAATTTTTTTCTTTTATTTGGTTTTTGAGACTTTAAGATACCCCTTTGATCTACAATGCCATGTAGAGAGCTATGATGAGTTATAAAGATAATAAAACTGATTGATATACATATTTCATTTTTCTAGTTTATTTTGGATATGTATGTAAAACCATTTATAAACATTCCATTATTTGTAAACCCTGATGAAATTGTATTACTCGATTAAGATCTACAAAAGGGAAAGCAAAATCATACTGGTTCTACATAACAATACAAGGTTTTAACGTTGATCCTTAGGCTCATTACATTAGGGATGTGCTTATGCCATAACGTTTGAGAATCTATTCCTTCACAAGCCGCTCAAAAGATTTTGTATAGTATATTGGAGATCATGAATATTTAGTGAAATTTCTATTGACTCTATTGAAATGCAGAATGTGATTTTGTGTACTTTTAGAATCCATGTGAGGGCCATGTGATTTCATGTGACTTCCAAGGTTATAAGGCCTTGGATTTGAATCCATGTGGAGGCAACACTTGGAAACTTCTCCTCACATTTCCCCCCTTGGCCTAGAGGTATCTATGGATAGAGTTGTTTGGGTAGCTACCTGCATCTCTCACCCCCCTTAGTGGGCTTAGAGATTGATTTAGTTCATTACCTAGTTATTGAGGTACTATAGTCTAACTAGTTGCTTTATTACACTTGTCTCAGAGCCAATCCATTCTTGTACGAAGTGATCTTATGTGAGGAAGTCATCCCCTTGCAAGGACTAAGAGTGGAAAATCTGAATCTTCGTGTTGAGTTAACAAAAGCATCACCTTTTAAACTACCTAGAAGGTTGGAATCCCCATTAGCAATCCTATATCATTCTTGTATTGCACAAGAAGGAGAAGGAAAAGAAGTAGAATTCAAAGGCCTAGAATGAATTAAGTGCATGAAGCTAAGTGGAAAAGGCTTAAGCCATCATAGGAATGTCAAAGTTGAAGAGATCCACCTCGTAATTGTCAATATAACCCAAAAACCCCAAGATATCACATGGAAATATGAAAAATTAGAAAGAATAACTCTCGTAGCATAGTGGATACATGACCATTCATTTTAGTAGAGCTAGGACAAGGCACTAAAATCAAGACAATCAAAGCTATCATTGGTTTAGGAGTTGCCATTAGTGCCATTAGGTATTCATGTTATCAAGACATGAACGTACAAGTGAATCAAATTGAGGCATACGTCAAAGGATTATGTAGTGTGGAAACCGCTTGCATTCACTAGGTGGAAGTTCCTATCCTTATATAGTATGTCCCCTTGATAGTAAAGCCATTAATTTTCCTGGTGAAGATCCCACAAAACCTTTGATATTGGGCCAAGATTGGATCTATGATCACGCAATTGAATTGAACCTCCAAGATTTTTTCTTCAGGTTTGGGTTGATAAACAACATCTTACGGTAGATTTGCAGACCCTTGAGACCTCTAACTCTGAATTTACAGTAGAGCTAAAAAAATTGGTGTTCTAACTCTCTATCTACCATAAAGTTGGGATCTGTTGAGTTTTCTTGAGATAAATATATAGTAGATTTGAAGACTCTCACTTTTTCTAGCTCCTTGTCTATCATAAAGTTGGATACTTTCGAGTTCTCTAATCATAAATCCACTCACTCTGCATGTGTCTCTAAGTCTATTGTGTATAATGCCTCCCTTTTGATGGATAGATCAAGCAAGTGATGGAGCCCCTTTCTCATAAAAAGTGGAAGAATCTACATCATCATGTGAAACTTGTAAAGGTTAAGTAATTGCCTCATTTGGCCCACCATTTGATTACCCACCTATAAATAGAGGTAGCAAGGTGTCATACACATCTTTGGAGCTAAGTGATGTCTTCCTAGTACATGAAAGTAATGGCTGAATTGAATCTTCCACGAAAACAACATCACAATTAACCAAAATTTGTTTAGTCTATGGATGATAAAGACCATAGCCTTTGCTTTCAGAACTGCACTCAACAAAAATACATTTTACTGCTTTACCATCCAATTTTCTATGTTCTTGTTTAGGCACTGATGCATATGCCAATCAACTAAAGACACATAGATAAGCATCACATGGCTTGCAACCATGCCAAGCCTCATATGGAGAGATAGACTGCAGTGCTTTGGTGGGATACTTCTTAAGTACATATGCTATACACATAACAACCTCAAGCTAGAAGCTATGTGGTAAAGTGTGACATTTGATTATACACCTTGCAATCTCCATGAGAGAATTGTTGTTTCTTTCAACACCTCCATTTTGTTAAGGTGTATATGTCACTGTACACTTATGTTCTAGCCAAAAAAATGAATTAAAATAAGAAGACATGTATTTGATATTTGCCCCCTCGATCAGAATAGAGGGTGCCCATTTTACATGTTACTAGATTTTCAGCCAAAACCAAAAACTTATTGAAGCACATAAACACTTCGGACTTTGCTTTCAATGGATACACCCATGCATGCCTTGAAAAATCATCAATAAAAGTCACAACATAAAGCTAGTTCCCAAAAGAAGATGTTTGCATAGGTCCATGGAAATCAATGTGAACAACCTGTAATTTTTTAGTAGCTCGTACTGAACCATCTATTGGGAAGGAGGAATGCCTCAAGTTTTGGCAGAGAGAACACCATTTCAGATTTCTTCAGATTTCTACATGCATAAATTCAAATGCCCAAAGTGTGCATGACAAAGCTTTGCATTTGAGATAGCGTGAGAATCTTGAAGTGCACATGCTAAATCATTCATAGATTTTGCATAGTCAATGAGCTTATACAATCTATGACATAAAATACCAGAAGCAATAATAACATCACCACTTGACATCTCATGAACTATACATTTGATATCAACAAATTTGATAATCAGACCGATCTTGGCTAATGCTATAACAGACAATGTACTTTTCTTGATCCCTAGCACAAACAAAGCATATGATAATGTGAAAGAACTACCATCAATAGTAGCTAAGAGGAGTTTTTAGTGCATGTGAAAGTATTCTTTGTAGGGGCACTCTCAAGTGAGCTCAAGAAACTAAGTTGTGAGGTAGTATGTTTGGTTGCCCCACTGTCAAAGTACTGGCAAACATCCGAGTCTAGTATATACATACACTATTCATGAGAAGATGGATCATAGCTACAAACAATAGAAAATGTCCATTCTTCATTTTCCTCAAGATTAGTAGATTCTGTTTTAGGTGTAGAGGCCTCTACAACAATCATTCAAGCCTCTTTCTTCTTTGGCTCTTTTGTAGTCAATTTTGGGCAAAGCATGATGACATGATCATTTCCTTATATTATTTGTAGCATTGTTTCTGCTTTTGTGTTTTCTTCTTGTATTTGTCTTCCCTTTTTCAGTGTACAAAATTAGATGATTTCTACTTACTAGTAGATAAGCTCCAGTTACCTTTGTCCTTTTGACTAGAAAGCTTGATCTGCAACGTGCATAATGGACTTGTTCTACCTAGACTGGTCTTCTTGCAATAAAACAAAAATTTACCCCTCAAAATGTGAAGGCATTTGGATTGCCTTTCATCGTCAATTGAAGAGTAGAAGAGAAACTTTGATATGAATCAGGAAGACTATCTTGCAAGACTTCACCTACAGAAATCAACTGCTCTTTCAAATCTTTGATCTTTGTCAAAAAACTATCCATATAATCTCCTTCATTCATATGCTCACTCTCCAACTTTTTTGGAAGGTAAGCAACATGACCCTCATTTCTTGGGTGATATAAAGTGGCAAGTGTATCCCTAGCATCCTTTGCTATTTTGCACGAGAGAATATGAGGGACAATGGTATGTTTGACAGATGAAGCTATCATTGCATGTGCCTGAGCACCTTTTTTAGCCCATCAAAGTTTCTTTATAGTAGGTGCAGCAAGAACCACAACATGAAGAGGTATTTGAAGATCCCCATCTTCAATGCCATCTGCATCACCTTAAATAACTATATTTGACCATAATGAGTAATTAGTGCGATAACAAGTAGTTAGTGCCATCCAAATTATCCTTAATAGCCAACATACAGAATATATCATTACTTTTAGCCATAGCCACTGACTAAAATAACCTAATACAAAAAGATAACCATATCTCAAAAAGTTGACCAGAACCACCCTCTAAACATGTACCAAACTTTGAGGATCTTGTACTAGAAAACTCAAAAAAAAACACAGACACACACACATACACACACACATACATACATACATACATACATACATACATACATACATACATACATATATATATATATATATATATATATATATATATATATATATATATATATATATATATATATATATATATATAGAGAGAGAGAGAGAGAGAGAGAGAGAGAGAGAGATACATACATACATACATATATATGTGTGTGTGTATGTATATGTGTGTGTGTTTGGCACAAAAGGAAGAAATTGCCTACACAGGCACTGCGATAGTGCATTTAAAGACTATAATAAGCTCATATCAAAATTTTGACACCAAAAAGCGAAACCATTTTGAACTCCTAATCGCCATGAGAATGCTCTCGGATTTTTGTGCATTTATGAGGCTATGAGCGGATGAGTTCGATGATGCCCGACATGAAGGGATGACCTAATTTGATACTACTTGTTGGCATTTGAGGTATTCCAAAGCACAAGAACAACACAAGGAAGAAGAAGAAGCTTGAAGCACAACACACAATACCGAATGTATTAGCAAGTGAATGTACAAAGATAAGTGACCCATTAGGGTTATAGGCATGTATATAAGCCAAGGAAAAAAACCTCCTAAAGAGGTTAAAAAGTGCCCCAGTTCTCCTAGTGTGTTCACACACATCACTCAAAACATTTCAACAATTTGGAGGTTAAAGAGGAGCAAAGCCATGACTTATTATAGTAGGAATTAAAGAATAGCAGTTTTGAAGAACCATTCATGTATACCATCCATACCTTGATGCAACAATTGGGTATACTAGAGGCACTAAACTTTCTCAACAAGCAACCACCCACTAGATATGATGCATGCAGATCCTGCCTCCAACCTTGCAAGGTCATTCAATTAATCTACCGATACCACCAAACCTTTCCAGATGCTCCACCCTATGAGGACATATGCCATCATCCATCCCACCCATCAGCACATCCACTATGAGCTAGCCACCCATTCTATTAATGTCCCCTACTAGTCAACTTTCCCAAGAGTTCCAATCCATATTTTCATCACCTTTGTAGACACCACCCTGCTACCATGTTCCAATTGTATCTTCGCCCCACCATCCACCCCGCATGACCACTGACATCACAGAAAACATTGTTATAGTGTCTCATCAAAAAACACTTGTAGCCATGACCAATACCACCATTTCTCCCATTCCACCAACTATAGTCCACCCTCCACATGCATCCTCTTGTGAGAAATCATCTTTTCACCCTTTTTTGGTATTTTGATTTCTCAGACCATCTATTACCTAATCTCTACAAACTTTCACTTCACTTTTATCTAGCACAATGAGTACACCACCACATACACTGCAACCTGTGCCATTGTTCACAATCACTACTACACACACTAGCAAATATGAGCCCATGTCCATATCACCACCCACTATGGCACCACCACCATCAGTAAACCCACCATCCCTAGACCCCCCCACCAACTTTACCTCCAGTCACTAATGTATTTACATTTGCATCCACATTTCCCATCCTCATTGTCATCCCCTCTTCATCTACCCTTGACCACCCTGCATTCATGTGATTCAATCCTATATACACCATCAATTGTAGTTTGTGTTTTAAAAGATTTTCATCTATATGCATAAATTCAGAAGCTCACTAAGGAGTTTGAAACCTTATAAACGACTCAAGATGCCCTCCCCACGCCCATCCAGGTGGAGCCGGCCACTACAACTACCACCATTCAAGCCTGAGGAGCTCATAGACATACCAGTCCAAAAATCTTACAAGGAATATGAACTGCAACAAGATATAAGCATATGAGTTATTGAGGAATGTCAAGATACATTCAAGCCCCCATGATGTGCATGGATGAAACTTGTAAATGAGCTCAAAAAAATACATCCTTCTAGCATCGACGCACAACTCCAAGCCATGGATGTATTCAAGGAATCTGTGTCAAAATGTTCTTACTTTCAAGAGCTAGCACCTAGACGGTATATTTCAACCAACAAAATACATTATATGCCTTAGTTCATGATTCTAGTTGCGTTTAATGCAGAGATCAATTGCATCACTAGACAACTTCCTACTCATGCAACATAGTTTCAACCGGAAGACTTAACCACCATGGAACAATATTCCAACTCGATTGACAAGTGAAACTCTTATAAGAATATCTAGAAATGATGCAAATGTGGATGGAGGCACCACTCAACATACTAAATAATCTGTGCTATGATCTTGTCCCCAAACAACACACATGGCCAACCTTTGTAATTACATTATAGAATGATAACAAATGTCAAGATTCGCTCAACTATCCTTACCTTGCACTATCACAAAGCCCTTCGATAACTGCTCATATGATGACCACAACTTGTCATTGGATCCAAAGGCTACACTGAATGATCGATGTTGCACTATGCATGCAAATCAAAATTTTTGACATGATGCAAACCACTTTCAATTTATTAGCAAAGGCCAAAGCACTTTCAAGAATGGCAATCTTGATCTAGTTTTTTTGCAGGATCTTAAGAACTTATCCAAATGAAAAACAAAAAAATAAAAACTTGGCTAAACAAATAAATAAATTTATTGAACTAAAAAAGAGGAGAAAATAACATATTACATTTTAAAAAGAACTAATTTTAAGTGCCTATCTTATGTGTGGACACGCGTACACAGAGTACAAAAATTGAAAAGCACATGCAAATAGAGTTTTGTAATAGAGGAGATAGTACACAATATTGGGTGAAATCTCCCCCCATGCACTTTGTTTGATGAGTCTCTAGAGTAGGTGTATTTATAGGTTTTCTATTACATAAAAAATAGAGATTACAATGAGTTCGGTGCTTCAAAAAAGCGGGCATGAAAGTAAAAAGTTTCTCTCTTTTATGAAGAGCCTTATCTCTTAGTTATAAAATGTTTGATTCACAGTGATCCTTATCTTATCCACTATTTTTATGACTTTCTATAAAGAACCCTCTATGTGGGTCTTTATTTACAAAATATACAGAAAATATAATTTCTCTTATTGGTATCTAAACACATCCAAATACGTCCAAACCCTCATGAACCATTTCTCTTATTGGTATCTAGACACATCCAAATACGTCCACACCCTCATGAACCTTCAACTGCTATGTCAAAACACAAATCACATTAATAACTCTAAATTAAACCCCAAAACTTAACATTCCATAAGTGATAACATGACCCCAATCAAAAAGGTGACCTTAGTTCATTAGATATAAAATAGACATGGTTCGTTAGTCACATGTCTCATCACTTCACAAAAATAAACATGTTCCATGTAAAAGCACATGCATGGAAATGTATCCATGAGGAGCTCAATTATGGTGATTGCAAACCATATGAAAAAATTAAGTGATCATAATTAGGAGTCAATGAAGTCTTATAGATCTATTGTGATTCTTTAATAATAAAGTAAGGCAAAGTGCTAAATAGGAAAAATGTTTAACAACTACATGTAGAAACTAGCTAACCCAAGAAAAGAATGTAAATCATTAACTAATTGAGGTACATACCATTCTACAATTACTTTGATTTTTCATTGTCTCTACATGAACTTCTTGACTAGAAATGATATGCCGTAAATATTCTAGTTTAATTTGGAAAAAATAACTAAAGTGTATTCTTCCTTAACATACCACTATGTCTAGATGTTTCTCATGCTCAATTTTATTCCTACTATATACAATCAACAAAAACAAGAATGAAAGTTTAATAACCAAGGAAACTTAGTCTTGTCGAAAGGTTTTCATTGACATAAATATTGCAAATGGATTGACATGGTAATCCCTTAGAACTTTATTTACAAAATCTATAGAAAATATAATTTTCTATTCATTCCATGCACATCTGAATGTGTCCATTTCAGCTACTATATCAAAACACTATTGATGAGAGTAGAAAGCTTGCTAAATGCAATGAAAAGAAGAAGGAATCCGGAATGCCTATTGCTAAAAATTCAGCAAATGCAAAGAATGATGAAGCTAACATGGCTCAAGATTTTTGGGCATGTGTTGTTACATGTCATTATGATGCATATTTGCATTCTAAATGTATGGTTGTAAGTGAGGATGATTCGGATTGATTCTTTGATAGTGGTGCTTCAAAGCAGATAACTTCATGCAAAAGGTTTTTTGCATCTTTGAAAGATGCACCCAAAGGAGGACATGTGGTGTGTGCAAACAATGCCTCTTATCCTATCATTGGAGTAGGAAAAATTGAGCTTACCGCTACAAATGGAGGTGTGATTCTCTTGAAAAATGCATTGTATGTACCGGATATCAAGAAGAACTTAATTTCAGTTCGGTTGATTGCCAAAGCTAGACTTCATGTACACTTTGTTGATGATAAGTGTATGGTTCATGATTTCAGCAGTGGTGATATTATCGTTATGTCTGATACATTATGCAATGGTTTGTATCGCATGGATACATACAAGAGGGCTAGCTCAAATGCCTTGGTGCTCATACTTCTTCCATGGTTGAAATGGAGCTTTGGCATTCTCGTTCTGGTCACTTGCACTTCAATAGTTTTCTTTATTTGAAAAAGAAGGACATGTTTATTGGTTTTCCAACACTTGAGTCCATTGAAAAGCATTCATGTGAAGGTTGCATTCTTTGGAAAATGCATCATGCTTCTTTTCCAAAAGATAGTCATACATGCACTACAATAGAATTGTAGCTTGTTCATAGTCATGTATGTGGTCCTGTCAAGACTCCATCTGTTGGGAAGCATGTATATTTTGTTACCTTCATTGATGATGCTACTCGCCATACATGGGTGTATCCTATGCAAGCAAAGAATGAGGTATTTTCTTGCTTCAAAGAATTTTTAGCTATGGTTGAAAAGTTTTCTTCACAAAAGCTTTTGACTCTACGCACTTATCATGGTGGTGAATACACGTCACATGAGTTTAATGCTTTTCTTCATGAAAGAGGTATTTCACATTGGTTGGTCATTAATGTTCACTAATCCTTTTCTCTAGGAAGACTTTGTTAATTTCCTAGGATTTGACACTGGGTCGTCCGTTTTTTAGCCTTAGTGGTGTTTGGACTCTTCTAGCTCCATTATCATCCTAGTTAGTTCTCCATCATCATGGCATCAGAGATCTCAGGCACATCTAGCAAATCAGGATCTAGTGCCAGTGCTCCCAGAAGGAGCTCTAAGTTGCAAGGCAAAGAACATTTGGAGATCCAAAAATTTGATGGCACAAACTTTGTTGTATGGAAGAATCAAATTAAAGATGTGTTGATTCAGAGGAGGCAATGGAAGCTAGTAAATGGAATTTCAAAGAAGCCTGTTGACATGGATGAAGATGATTGGGATGAGTTGGATGAAATGGCTACATCTACTATTCAATTGCACCTGGAAAATGATGTTTTACTTTACAGTATTGGACTGTGAAAGTGAAAGAGAGCTTTGGAAGAAGTTATGCAATACATATGAAAATGAAACAGCATCAAATAAAGTGTATCTGATGATAAAGTTATATGACCTTCACATGAAGGGCACAAATAGTGTTGTTGCTCATCAAAATGAGTTTGACGCTATATTCTCTCAGTGACAAGCTCAAAGAATGGACATGGATAATGAAATGAAAGCACTCTTGTTGTTATGCACCTTGCCATCATCATGGGTGCATTTTGCACTGGTATTAGCAATAGTGTGCCTAGTGGTAAACTCATCTATGGTGACATATGTGGAGCACTCTTCTGAGTGAGGAGATTCATAGAAATTCTATGGTTGGCACTCAAAGTGGAGATGCATAAAATGTTCGTGATTCTTACCAAGGAAAGAATCAGCGATGTGGAAAATGACCAAGTATCATGGTACCAAGAAACTTTTTTGCATAAGTAGAGAACCAACAATATCATCAAATGTAAAAACATCAACATCATTAAAAATAACATTAATCTCTTCTATAGCAAGGTGCTTCATCAATAGGAGTAGGTGGAGCACAAGCAGAGAAGCAATGATGTCAGTCATCCTAACATTGCATATATGAACACCAATCTTCACAGAACGTAAGCTTGATGGTACAAATTACACCTCAGGAAGTCTAAAATCACTTATATCCTTGATTCACATGAGCTTTTTGGTATTTTTCTTGGAACTAATCATGAACCTCAAGAAACACTTGATCCAAATAATCAAAATCAAATGATTCCTCCTGATGTTGATCTTCTACATGCTTGGAAACCTAGAAATGTAGATGCAATGTATGCTCTAGTTACAAGTACTATTGATAGTGTTTTGACTTTAATTCAACTACTACAAGTTTTGTGAATCATGGAACATATGAAATACGGATTCAAAACATGGAGAGTCAACTAGTGCCATAAGAGTTTGTTGATGGGGAAATAGCAGTTCCTCTATCAATGTCATAAAGAATATATGGGATCAAATGGAAAGAGAAGGTGTACAAAAAACAAGCAAGGAGATAGCTTGACATTCTCTTTAAATTCCTACTTCTTGTTACCTATTGAAGTCTATAGTAGGAAGATGTTGGTGTACCTCCTTTGCGATAAGGCTCAAGATTTTGGAAGTTTAAAATATGGCTTCAACTTGTTGAAATTAAAATAGGGAATAAGATGAAGAAATTAATAGTGGCACATACCCTTAACAAAAGAATATTCTAGAACATCAAAATCAAAATATCATGGAAATGTCAAGGTGCATGTTGAAGGTGAAAGTTTTGCCAAATCAGTTTTGGGCAGAGGCCTTCGACATTATTTTCTGGACATTGAATCAAAGTTACACCAAGGCACATGATGGAAAAAATCCACAGTAGCCCTACACTGGTAACTAAACATTTGTTTCTCATGTCAAAGCATTTGGAAGTGAATGTTACATACATGTTCCAAATAGGGAGAGAAATAAGCTTCAAGCAAAAAGCATCAAATGTATCTTTTTAGGGTACAGTGAAGCTAAGAATGCTTATAAGCTTTATGACCATGAAGCTAAGAAGATCATGGCAAGTCTTGATGTGATGTTTAAGGAGGAATTGCCACATGTAGTGGAGGAGGAAAAGAGATCTTCCACTTTATCATCAAGTGAAGGGATAATCCCCTATAAACCTCGCCCAAGAGCTATACCTTCTACATGAGAGAAGGAAGCATTATCTTCATATGATGAGTCTCAAAGTCACCAACTTCTCACCACCCAAGTGGAAAATTCATTTCCATGTTGGGTGTCATAGCTCTATGATTCTGACAACCCCATCCCACATGCACTAGAATAGATTGCATATGGGCCAAGGAAATCACATAGAATAAAGGAGCAAAGATGAGCAAGTGCCCAAATTGTTAATAGAGCCTTGATGACAAAGCTCATCCAAAAACAAGCAAAGGAACCAACAAATGTGGAAGAAGTTCGAGGTACTGCATGATCCCAATTAGAGGGTTGTGATGCAAATAAGATCTCAAAATATCATGAAGAATGAAACTTGGGGGCTATGGATTGATCCCCTAAGCACAAATTCATTGGCATCAAGTGGGAATAGAATTTAAATTTCAAGGTTGATGGTATTTTGGAGAAGTACAAAGCTAGACTTGTTGCAAAAGGTTACTCACAAGCCAAAGGGATTGCATTGTTATAATTTATGGAATAATGGAATGTTATGTGGATTTTAATGTCTTGAGGGTTTTAATGTGATTGTTTTTTGATTTAGTAGGTGAAGAATCATGAGGGTGTGAATGCACGTGGACTTATTCACATATTTTTGAAGATAGTTCAAAGATAGTATTTTAGATATTTATTGTAAAAATAATAGATCTTTAGAAAGAGACGTTTTTGTTAAAATAGTAGAGCACTTAGAAAGCGACATTTTTTTGTAAATAAAGCAAATTTTTTTTAATGGACGCTTTTCAAAGCACTACCCTCATGTATCTTCTATTCAAGATGTAATGCGAAATACCTAAAAATACACATACTCTGATAGATTCATCCATCATAGTATGTGGGGGGATATTGTACCCAATCTTGTGTCCAATCTCTTGTCTCTCTCTATTCTACTTATGTTTTTGTCAAATTTTGTTTATGTACTATCTCTACATACGTGCATCTGCAAGGTGTGGTCAACAATGGTATCAGAGCATGTGCACATCTATGCAGGTGGGTTCTCGATCTCCGATCATGATTGGTTATGTTCATTTGCAATTAGGCATCCGTCCCGATCATCCGGTCCAAGTTTGAGCGTTTGTCAATTCATGATTTTTTTTTGGTTCACTGACTAGTGTCATTTTCAATTTTTTTGAATCTACTATGCTTTGTACACTATGCTCACTTTCATAGTGTACTCACTATGCTCACAATGCTCACTATGCCCATTGTACTCATTGCGCTCACTGTGCTCTTTGTGCTCATTGTACTCACTGTGCTCACTGTACTCACTGTGCTCCCTCTACATAATCCACTGTTTGAGTTTGGTTCGGTTATCAAGTTCATTTTTCAAGTTTTTTATCAAGTTCGTTTATCAAATTCGGTTATCCATGCGGTTATTCTCAAGTTCATTTATCTGATTCGGTTATCCATGTAGTTACTCCTATGGCTTACTCCAAGGCGTTGACTAAGGCATAGAACTATGTCATAACTTTGGCATCTTTGGCTTCTCTGGCACTCATGCTTTTTTTGATTCACTTTGGTTCCATTTGGTTCTATTGGCAACCATTGTCTATGCGCGAACCAATTCTAACTTATGGGTGGCAATAAGAGCTTCCTTATTTCCCTTAGTTAGCCTATTTATTTCTCTAGTTAGCTTACTTAGTTCCTTATTTAGCATGTAGGGGATTTGAACCCACAATCTCATAGTTACAAGAGATATGCTTTATCCACTAGCCTATTTTCACTTATTGATAGTGCATTCATAACTTCCAACACTCTCTTCCCCTTTTTTATTTATTTATTTATTTAATTATTTTATTTATTTATTTAACATGCTCATTTATTTGTTTATTTTATTTTATATATTTTCAAGATAAAACCTTTCTTTTTCTATTTTCCAATATTGCCAAAATTATTTTCACATGCTTAGTCCCAGGTTTTGGTTCTATATAAGGTCATGGACCTTACCCATAATACCAGGGATTTTGGTACATCACTCCTACCTAGGATACCTATTGAGCAACAATTGGAGATTTTGCAGCACAAACTCCAGCATGCTCAAAACGAGAAAAAAGAATGCAATGTTGCACTCCAACAAATGCATAATGATGACAACAACCTAGTTGGGGTGGTGAAGGCCATTATAATTGCTCAAGAGGACGGCACCCATTCCAAGATTGGTGCCAAAAATTTCCAATTTTCTTGATTCAATGGGCAAAAGGATGGCCAATTTCTTCTTTCATGGCTATCCCAATTTGATGACTTTTATTCTAATGAATCGTATTCTGAAATTGAAAAAGTGAAATTTGTTACTAATTATT
This sequence comes from Ceratopteris richardii, assembly GCA_020310875.1. NCBI lineage: Eukaryota > Viridiplantae > Streptophyta > Polypodiopsida > Polypodiales > Pteridaceae > Ceratopteris > Ceratopteris richardii. The sequence continues at coordinate 140,008,925 of CM035406.1, forward strand.
TGGTGGGTAAGGCCCAGTTATGGTGGAATGTCTTGCGACATAGCATTGGCCGCCCCACTATACGGATCACATTTCAAGAAACGATCAAGGAGTCCTTTCTTCCTCCCAAGTTCCACTTACATGCTCATCTATCATGGACAACTTTTGGATGTAAAGAAGGAGATATTGTTTCTACCTATATTGAATGTTTTTGGCAACAACTACTACTAATGATTCCAAAAGATACCTTGCAACGAAAGTATGAAGATGGTTTGGACATGGGAATCCAATCCAAGCTCAACCCACTACATCCCATGACCCTCTGTGAAGCTATTTCTTTTTCACATGATGCTAAGAAGGAGTTTCTATCCATCATCAAGTCTATTCACTTACAACAAAAGCATAAACAAAAACAACGAAACAAGCCCAGTTTTCCTTCAAGCATCTTTTCACTAGTTTTCAGCTCCCTCCTACTTTTTAATGCCCTTCTCAATCCAATTTCTCACCAGTCCACAAGAAAACCCCCTTACACCCTACCAAACCTCCAAGCCTTCAAACTATGATGATGGATACTCAACAAAAGAGGCCCCGAATCACTTGTTGGCATTGTGGTAAGTCTTCTCATACTAAAGCTAAATGCAGGTTGCGAACTAACGATATGAAACTTGTTGGAGCTCAAGTACACAACATGGAGGTAGCTCATGAAGACACTCAACCTGATTGGATTGAAGAAGCATTGGAAAATGATCTAAGTACCTTGGGTAACAAAATTTCTATTTATTCTTTACTTTGCATGCAAGGTACTATTAATGGTAAAGTTGTTAACATTTTACATGATGATGGTAGTTCTCATGATTTTATTTCTTACACACTAGTGCAAGATCTCCAATTACATTCACTCCCTTCTATGTATAAACTTAAGGCTACATTTCAAGGAAATAGATATAATGTTACTCACTAAGTGCATAATGTTCAGATTTGTATAGGTTCTTACATAGATGAATGCAGATTTTTTATTGCTTCTCATTAGGGGAAGAAATGAGCCCTCTTTGGGCCTTTTAGATTAAGGGCTGATTAGTGATCCACCAATGAGAAGAGAGCAGTGTCCATAGTCTAGTTTCTTAATCTACTAGGCTAGACCTAGGTTTCTCTTGTTTTGTTCTGGTCAAAGCCTTCAAAACAAGTAAGAAATGGTGGATTTTCGAACATGAGTGGTATGGGAGACAAAATAATTCATTTTCAGCTATTAGATTGCACAAAGATCCAACGGAGCATGTGGATTTGCAAAATTCAAGGGAGGAAGAGATCTTGGCCCTTGGATAGATAGTAAATCATGTGGTTTTGGTGTATATCTGTTGGGAAAATGTGCTTCCTCATATCCACCCTTGGATTGGAATGGAATCGGATGGTCCACATGGCCCTTGTTTGAATTGGACACCTTTCTTTCATATCCATTGGATCTGAGCCTCATCCTAAGGCTCCAAATGCTCCCTCCCATGAGGAAAAGTGCCTTTTGATATCCTCCATTGGATCTACATAAGATCTGATGGTGCACAATCTTGCAGAGGGGAGATCAGCCCCATTCGTGCTCCATCCTTGGATTTGAGATGAATCCAATGGTTAAAACCCTTGGAGAGATTGTCACACGTGCCTCTTCAATGCTTTGTCCCCACCTTCCATGAAAATTTGTTTTTAAATGATCGAAGGGCTAAGATTTATCTTCTTTTTTCATTTAAAAATGAGAGTCTATGAAACAATATTTTATTTATGAATACCACTAGTGGTTTAGGATTTCCCCTTAATCACTCACAAGATTAATTTTAATCTCTAAAAATTAGGAATCCTTACAAGGCCCATCCGAGGTTCACTTTTTCCCCTAATGTTTGCAGTCCTATGATGTTATACTTGGCATGCCTTTTCATCATCATTACAATCCATGCATTGATTATCATACACACACAATTAGTTTTAAGTTTAACAATCAAGATATTTCTTTGTCTGCAATCCATGACTTCCAACCATTTGCACTAATTAATCATACTCAACTCAAACATGCATTTAGGAAAGGCTAAAATTCATGTATTGTTTTTGTCAATAACATAGTTGAGTACACACTCACACTTCCTAATGCACATAAATCAATTATGGCTGATTTTCCTTCTAATTTATCACCTTCTAGGGGATCCCTAGATGATCGTATAGACTTAATTCCTGGTAGTTCTCCTCCCCATAAATCACATTATAGGCACGGACCTTTACATAAAAAAGAAATAGCTAATCAAGTTAAGGATATAATCCACAAAGGACTTATAAGGCCTAGTTCTTCTCCCGTTGGAGCATCTTTCTCTTAGTGGAAAAGAAGAACAAGACTTATAGGATTTTCATTGATTATAGAGCACTCAATAAGATCACAATTAAAAATAGATATCTTATTCCTATAATAGATGATTTTCTAGATGAACTTCATGGAGCATGTGTCTTTAGCAAAATTGATCTTAAGTATGGGTATCATTAGATAAGAATAGCACAAAATGACATATATAAGACTGCCTTTAGAACTCAGACTAGTCACTTTGAATTCATGGTAATGCCTTTTGGACTCACAAATGCACCTGCTACATTTGCATGTATGATGAATAACATTTTTCTTGATTAACAAGCTTTTGTTCTTGTTTTCTTTGATGATATACTTGCCTATAGTGAGAATGATGGTGACCATGAAAATCATTTAGCAACAGTCTTTAATTTGTTATGCAAAAAGAAACTTTATGTCAATCCTGAAAAGAGTTCTTTCTTCCAAAAAGAATTAGAGTATTTAGGACATATTATTTCTTGTCAAGGTGTTCATGTAGATCCAAAGAAAATTAAAGTAATTAGAGAATGGCATGTACCTCAATATATGAATGATGTACGCTCTTTTCTAGGGTTAGCTAGTTTTTATAGAAAGTTTGTTAAAAGGTTTTACTTATTTAGCACTTCCACTCACATTATTATTGAAGAAAAAGTTAAAATTTGCATGGGCCTTTGCACAAAAAAATCTTTTGAAAAGCTCAAACATGAACTTTCTCATGCACCTATTTTGCAATTACCAAATTTTGCACAACCTTTCCATGTAGTTACAGATGCTAGTTGTTTAGGTATAGGTGTTGTATTAATGCAAAATGATCATCCCATTGCATTTGAAAGTAGGAAACTTAAACCTTCTAAAAAGAATTATATAACATATGATAAGGATCTTTTGGTTGCTCTGCATGCTATAAAAATTTGGAAACAATACCTTATGGGTTCTAAAGTTTTGATCAACATAGACCAACATGATATTAAGCATTGATTAAATCAACCATTGATTTTAGATAGACACATTTAATAGGCTTCATTCATACAAAATTTCCAGCCTTTAATTCAATATCAACCTAGCAAAGCCTATGTTGTTGTTGATGCCCTTTGTCGTTTCCCATCCCCATAAACAAATACTATTTCAATCTATAATATTTTTGCTATTCATATTCATTCATTTCATGAAATTATTCCTACTTATGCATCTTATTTGTATTTTTCACAAACATGAATTGCTTTCAATAATTCGACACCATCTAATGAGGAACACTACACTTTTCATAATGGATTTGTGTATTTTTAACACAAGTTATGCATCACACAAGTTTTTAAAGAATTTGTTATGAGAGAGATGCATGAACCATTGTATATGGGTCATAGGGGCATACAAAGTACTATTTCTACATGTAAAGAATTTTTCTTATGGTTGAATATGGAAAAGGATATTGCACAGTATGTTTCCCATTGCATTGTGTGTTAACGTGTGAAATGACATCATGGTAAAGCATTTGGATTATTAATGCCACTTCCCATACCTAATGGACCATGGGAACAAATTTCTTTGGATTTTATTATTGGTCTTCCTACAACTTCATCTCATAATGATATGATTTGGACAATTGTTGATAGGTTTAGTAAAAAAGCCTATTTCATTCCTTGTAAAAAGGCTCTTTCTACACCTCAAGCTACTACGTTATTTATTAAACATATTCCATATCATGGTTTTCCTCAAGTTATTCTTTTAGATCAATATGCTCGTTTTTGTAATCACTTTTGGTTTGCATTATTTCAAAATTTAGGTTCCAAAATAAACTTTAGCTCTATATTTCATCCTGAAAGTATTGGGCAAAGTGAAGCTACAAATAGTACTATTTTGGATGTATTATGTTGTTATTCTTTACATAATCCTTTACTAAAATTTGCATATAATGACACAACACATACTACTACTCGACGTGCACCGTATGAAATTGTTTATGGTAAAAAGCTTCCCACTCCCATGTCTATCACTCAAACTAATGTACCTATGGTTGAATCTTTTGCACAAAATCATATTTCTACACTTCATGAGGTTCATGAGCACATTAAAAAGAGCTAAGAATGTTACATGCATAATGTTAATAAGAAGTGAGTACCTAAATATTTTAATGAAAATGACTTTGTATGGTTACAAATAACTAAAAGACATTTGAAAAATATTTCACAACATCCTAAGGTTAAACTTGCACCACATCATTATGAACCTTTCCGTATTATTCAAAAAATTAATGAGAATCCTTATAGACTAGATATACATTCTCATTCGAATATACATAATTCTTTTCATATTAGTTTATTGAAATCCTTTAAAGGAACTTTACCACTGACTCCTGTTTTAGATGATCATCTTTTACTAGAAGAGGATGCTGAAATTTTAATTTGAGAGAAAATACTTGACTATGATGTTACTACTACACACACTAGAAAGCATGTAGCATGTGAAGAAGTATGGTTGAGAAGGATCCTATGGCATGTAGGAACACGTAGACAAGGAGGCTACCTAGTTGAAGTGTGATAATTAGAGTTGGATGTCCATTGCCAGAAATCAAGTTTTCCATCCATGTACCAAGCACATGTATATTCAGTATCACTATGTGTCTAAGTTGATCGAGTATGGGGTTGTTGAGATGCGCTATTGTCCAACTAAAGAAAATGTAGCAAACATCTTCACCAAGGCTCTCCAAAGGGAGAAACTTTATAGAAACTTTCCAAAGCTTGGTATTGGATCAAGGAGGTAGTTCACCCTAGGGTGTGCAGTGAGAGGGGTGTTAGATATACCAAATACTCCACCCTCAGATGAACAGAAATGATCCATGGTGCTCTATGTTGTAAGGCCCCCACTAAGAGGAGAAGCCATTGTAAGAGCCGAGACATTTGTGGAGCCTTCACTTCCAAGTTAGAGGAGTCTACGTGTCACCATTGATGGTAAACAATGATCTTTTTAACACTTGAGGGTGGAGTATTGAGCATATCTGATACCCCCCCTCAATGTCCACCCTCCAATGAACTACGTCCTTGGTCCAATCCCAAGCTTTGGAAAGCATCCATGAAGTTTGTCTCTTCCAAGAGCCTTGGTGAAGATGTATGGTCCATTTTCTTCATTTGGAGAATAGCTTATCTTCAAGACCCCATCGTAAATCAACTCATGGACATAGTCTACATGCTTTGTACATGCATGGAAAACAAGATTCTTGGTGATGGCCATGCAAATTTGGTTGTCACACTTCAACCTTGTAGCCTCTTGTCCTTGTATTGCTATGTGCCGTAGGATCTTCCTCAACCATACTACTTCACATGCTGCAACAATATCCAGAAGCTGATTTTCTGGTATCAATATCTCCTACCCGATCTGGGTCACAGTATCCAACGAGAGATGATCCCTCTTCATAAAGAATACCATAGTCAGTGGTTCCTTTCAAATACTTGATTATCTGCATGCATGCCTTCCAATGAGTTTGTCGAGGCTTATTATAGAACCTGCTTACTACTCCAACAACATAAGAGATATCTAGTCTGCTATTGCACTAGTAGATGAGATTTCCAACCAATTTCTTGTATCTTCCAATATCCACTCGAGGTAAAGTATCTACAATGGATAATTTTGTGTTGACATCCAAAGGGTTAAAAATTTCCTTGCAATCCTCCATGATGAATGCTTTCAATATCTGTCTTGCACTTTTGTTGAGAGATGAAAATCTTCCCTGGTTCCTATCAAACTTCAAGGCCTATGCAATAATGCATTAAGCCCAAGTCTATCATTTCAAATTTTGAACTCGGGGCATCTTTCGTGTGTTGAACAAGAGCATCATCATTTCCTATAATCGCAAGGTCATCTACATAGAGTACAAGCACAATTGTCTTCTGTCCTCTCTTTAGAACATAGAAGTTAGCATTAGAAGCACATCTTTTGAAACCTCAATCCAAGAGATACTTATCTATCCACTGGTACCATGATCTAGGGGCTTATCTCTGTCCATATAATGCCTTCTTCAACTTAAATACCTTGTTCTATGAATGGGGAACCTCAAACCTTAGAGGTTGAAACACATATCCTCCTTCTTGAGGTCTTCATTAAGGAATGGTAATTTGACATCCATGTGATAGACTAGCCATCACTTATGTGCATCCATAGCTAGTACTACTCAGATAGTAGTCATCCTTGCAATCATGGCAAATGATTCACAAAAGTCAATGCCTTCAACTTGTGAGTAGCCCTTTGCAATAATTCTTGCTTTGTACTTTTCCAGAGTACCATCAACCTTGTACTTTGGCTTCCATACCCACTTGTTGCCAATGACTTTATGCTTAGGGGGTCAATCCACTAGGTTCCAAGTTCCATACTTCATTATATTGTTGTATTATGTTTGCATGGCAGCCCTCCAATTCTGACCGTGGAGTGTCTCTTCCACATTTTTTTTTTAATATAAAGGAAGTTCGGCATTAGCCTACTCTCCCGGACTTGAATTAAATAAAGAAAAGTACAAGAGAAGGGGACTAGTGCCCACGGGACCCCCCAAATCCCACAAAGCAGGGGAAGCTTTTACAGAGCTTAGATAACATTACAGAGAAGGTTAATCACCCTCTCATCACCCTCATGTGGGGCCCACTTGGGTTTAAGCTTGTTATTGATCAAAAGGAGTACTTGATGATGCCTGAAGGGGGGGGGATTTCTTACAGTTGACAATCCTTTTGCCAAGGAGGAACAATGATTTCTCAATTGACCACTCTTTGGGGGAGTCACCGAAGTTGAAAGCACATCTTTCCCGCCAGATTTTCCATAGGACCTCCCCTCTGATGGCGTTCCAGAGAGTCGCAGAGCAGCTGATCGCTTCTCCCAGCAGGGCTTGCTGCCAAGTGAGACGTTTTTGAAGTCTAATTCTCTTTCCAACCATCTGCCAGAGTCTGTAGGAGTTGGGGCAGGTAAAGAAGATGTGTGAAACATCTTCAATAGACCGGTAGCAACGTTTGCACCAGGGAGGGATCCCACAAATTTTGCTAGCCTTAAGGTTGGTCCAGATACCATGATGAAGAATTTGCCATAAGAGGACAAACTTTTTGATTTCTATGAGGGGGTTCCAGATAGCCATGAACTTCATGTCCCACCGGAGCCGCGCCCATGACAGGCACCACTTCTTGTTGAGGTTAACGTGATAGTTGATCGTTTCTTTGATGTTTGGGATTTTTGATAGGCTATTCCCATTGTGCCATTTGAGAACAAGCAAGCTCAACATGTCGTGTCCCATGAGAAGGCGAACTTTGTGCCGGTCCCAGGCGAGACATCTGCTTTGCAACGTGTTCCATTCTTCATGCAAAATGTTGATGCAAGGTTCAATATCCTCGAAGTTGATCCAGCGGTTGGTGTCTTGTTTCCAGAGATGTTTCCATTTTTTGAAGCCTTTGTTCCATAACTTCTTGGCATTTTGAATGTTCCAAGATTCCACACTCCGGATGCCATGGATCGAAAACCAGATAGAGTTGTTTTGTCTGATACTGGAAGCCCACTTCCAGTCTTCACTTATTCTTGTGAAGCTTTTGACTTTATTCCAACTCTTCCATAGGGAGCACACGATATTAGAGCCTTTCGGGAAGACGGGGATTGGGGAAAACAGCAAGGTCAAGATGTCAAGACTCTTCCAATTTGGGAAACCCATGAGCGCCAACTCGTTCTTGTTTTTGAAGATCAACTTGGCCCACGAGGCCTCCCCATTGCACCAAGCCTTAATCATCCATTTGGCCGACAGTTTGTTAGCCATGCACTCAATGTCCAAGATACCAAGTCCCCCACTATCTCTATGGCTGGTGCAGATGGACCATTTGATTTTAGGCACCCCCCTCCTATTGTGGTCACCCGTCCAAAGGAAGTTTCTACAAATACTATCTAGTTTGGACAGATCTTGCTCTTTCCGTCTCCAACAAGAAAGGAAATAAATGGTAGATGATAAGAGGAACGTGTTGATAACCATAGCACGACTAGCAAGATTGATTTGCATACCTCTCCAATAGTTAAGCTTGTTTTCGAGTTTGGCTAGCACCCAGTTCCACCGCTGTTCCATAGAGACGCCAAACCCCAAGGGAATCCCAAGAAGCCGAAAAATTTGGCCCTGCGGAATGATTTGATAGCCATGATCAATGAGAAGGTTGGGTTGTGGCCCACCATAGCTCTAAAGGCGGTCTTAGAGTGGTTGATTATGGATCCAGAGGCTTCACAAAAGGTAGCAAGACACTTCCAGAACGTCTCCAGGCTGGTACTATCATTGTGAACAAACGTGTTCATATCATCGGCAAAAAGTCTCATGGTGATCTGACTGTGGTCATGCAGCAAACGAAGGCCTTTGATGTTACCAGCTTCCACCTGATGCTCCACCAGCCTGCTAAGCCCTTCCGTGGCAATGGCAAAGAGAAGGGGAGCCAATGGGCACCCTTGTCTGATAGATCTTCTAAGTTTGATCACCTTTGAAAGTTTTCCATTAATGTTAATTTGGGCCGATGCATTTCCGAGAAGGGTCGCGATCATCTTGGTGAATTTCTGACTACATCCAAGATCTTGGAGCGACTGTAGAATATAGTCCCATTCTAGCCTGTCGTAGGCTTTATCAAAGTCGATCTTGAGGAAGACCACATCTTGTTTAGACTCATTTGCAAATTCAAGACCTTCCCAGATATCTATAATGGTTTCCAAAATTGACCTGCCCTTGATGAAACCTTTTTGGTCCTCACTTAACCACGCTCTCAGGTGGCAAGAGATTCTGTTGGCAATGACTTTGGCAATGATCTTGTATCCTGTTTGGAGCATTGTGATAGGACGCCAGTTCTCTATTCTGTTCTTTTCCCCTTTTTTGTGTATTAACTTGATAATGCCATTGTTGAGACAAGAAGGAAGCGCGCCAAACTTGAGTGCCTCTTGCCAAACCAAACGAAGGGGGGTGGCAACCACCAACTTGAAGGATTTAAAGAACTCATTAGTGAGCCCGTTGGGTCCCGGGCTTTTACCTGAAGGGAGGGCATCAATGACCTCAATGATTTCGGCTTCAGAGATAGAGGCATGAAGCAGGGAGTGAAGGTTGAGTGGTATCCTGTGGGGGGAAACCCTAGATATGGCTGCCATACAGTCCCTTCTATGGTGGGAGAGAGGGTTCGAGGTCCCAAGGAGTCTCGTGAAGTGCCCTTCAATGATCCCAAAATTATCTTCTTCCGTATTGCATACATTGCCATTTGCGTCTAGCAATAAGGGGATCGATTCTCTGTTGTGTTTCCTTTTGAGGATACGGCACATCTCTTTGGTGGGTTTGTCGGCTTTGCCAGCCCACCACTCGTTGAAGAAAATTTTCAAATTTTTCCTTTGTATCTCTTCCTCGTATCTCAGCAGCGCTCTGATTTTTTGAAGTCCTTTCTGGGCTTGAGATTTTCCTTTGTTCACTTCCTCCTCGAGCCGCCAGAGTCTATGATATAGAGCTTCTCTACGAGCCCGCCGCACAGTCTCGAGCATCTTCTTGGATCTGATCATGATCTGTCGTGACTTATCGATCGCACTTCTCCAGCACTTGGCTGGAGACAAGCCAGAGGCGAATGCCTCCTTCCACACATCAAAAATTTCTTGATGGACGGAGGGGAGAGAGAAGGAGGGCACACTGGCATGGAACCAAGGAGCCTTACGGATCTTGGTGGGGGGTTGGAAAGTGATGACGATCGGGTAGTGATCAGAGATGGTGAGGTCGGTGCATTGCGAGAGGGAAGGGTGGCCCCACTGATGCGAAAAACTCTGAGAAATGTAGCATCTATCAAGTCTAGCTTTCCTCAGGTCCTTGTCCGCTTGGAGATTTGACCAAGAAAAGCCACTCGAGTCTTTAAATTCGACCAAATCCAAGTGTAGTTTGGTTTTATCCCACGTTTCTTTCTCCTGACTAGCGATGACCCTACCCTTGCTCATCCATCTGTCCATAGGGTCCTCCACCATGTTGAAGTCACCACAAATAAGCACGTTGTGGGGGAGCAAGTCCAAGGAGGCCCAAGTGTTAAGTCTCTCTAACTCCCCGTTAGGGGCGTACAAAGAAACTAAAGTAAAACAAAAGGGAGCACCGAAAGAAACAGCAATCCATCGATGGAATTCATCTTCAATGGAATTCTCAAGCTTTTCAAACCAGAATTAATTAATACCGATTACCGTTCCACCGGACCCCCGCTGATGCACAGTTGAAATCCAAACATGGGTCTAGGAGACATGTCTAAGCTGTTTCTGGAGGTCTTCTCCGTCAATTTTAATCTCTTGAATACATATAAAATCTGGGTTTAGGCTAATGTCGTGAAGCCATTGACCAATGATGATCGCCTTTGCTTATTCAATAATGCTCATCCATCATGGTTGTAATTAGAATATAGGTGCTTGCTCATCTCTCTTCCTCTATTCTTTGTGATCACCTTGGTCCATCTACAATGTGTTCTAGTGGTTGTGGGATGGGATTTGTAGAATTATAGAGCTGCCTCGCCCAACATGGAAATGGATTATCCACTTGGATGATGATAGGTTGGTGACTTTCAGATCATCATATGAAGATGATGCTTCCTTCTCTTGTGTAGAAGGGATTGCTCTTGGGCCAAGTCATTCTGGATTGCCCCTTCACCTAATGATAAAGAGGAAGATCTCTTTTCCTCCTCCACTGCATGTGGTGGCTCCTCCTTAAACACCTCATGGCAATTCGCCATGATCTTCTTAGCCTCAATTTCATCAATCTTATAAGCCTTCTTATCTTCATTGCACACTAAGAAGATACATTTGATGCTTTTTGGTTGAAGCTTGTTTCTCTCCCTAACTGGAACATGTACATAACATTCACTTCCAAATACTTTGAAATGGTAAACACATGGCTTTTTACTAGTGTAGGCCTCTTGTGGAGTCTTTCTATCAAGTACATTGGTGTAGCTTTGATTCAAGATGTAGACAATAGTGTTGACAACCTCTACCCAAAATTGATTAGGAAATCCCTTTCCCTTCAACATGCACCTTTCCATCTCCATGATGGTTTGATTCTGACATTTTGTAACACTGTTCTGTTGTTCATGCTTGATTTCTTTACTCTTGCAAAAATCTTCAAACTCTATTGATGTGAAATCACCACCACTGTGTGCCCTAAATTTCTTCATCTTCATCCGTATTTTAGTTTCAACAAGCTGAACCCATTCTTTAAACTTACCAAAAGCTTGAGCCTTATTGCAAAGGAAGTATACCCACATCTTCCTGCTATAGTCTTCGACAAGTAACATGAAGTAGAAAGATCTACCCAAAGCTTGTATAGGCATGTTTCTCCACAAGTGAGCATGCACCAAATCTAGAAGATAACTTGCTTTCTTCTTGCTTTCTTGTGGAAACCTCCTCGTCTTTTTCTTGCCCATCATGCAAGCTTCACATGGTTCCCTCATTTTTGCAATCAATGGTAGGTGTTGTTGGAGCAGAACAATCAACAATTAGTGATTACATAAAGGTTAGAAGTAAAGAGATGAAAAAAAGATTGAAGATCAACTTCATGGAATGAAGAGAAGATTCAGATAACAAAGTTCTTTAAATCATATGTACATTAGTTCTGTATATACTTCAATGTACTTGAAGTAATGACGAATTAGGACTTGTATGTATATATAAGTACATGCTTATAGTCGTAATATAAGCATAGAGAGCATGAGATAAAATATAGATGAGTAGATGATGAACAATGTATGTATCATCCATCAGATGTATGAAGAGTTAAGATAAGAGAAAGTTTTCAGAGAATGGGGCGTCGATCTTTTCCCTAATTCTCCTTCTGTGCTTAATCTTATGAGAAATCTTTTTGTACACATCTAAGTCCATAGTTAATCCATCTATGGCTCACAGGGCTAAGAGGAGATGAGAAGTGGAAGCCTTTTATTTTGTCTACAGAACTTTCATTAGATCATTTCACTCCTGATTTGAATCAATTGTTAGGACATATGCTAACTTTTGAGAATGATATCAAAGGAGATGTTGACAAGAGTGCAGGTCATGCAATGTACTCTAAAGACAAGAAGAAAGCTAACAAAGGAAAGCAACAATTAGGTGAAGATGAAGGTACTTCAAGCCAAGCAAACTTCCTAAGAGGAAGAGGAAATGGTAGAAGTAGAGGAAGAGGCAGAAATAACAAAGATAATGTCAGAGCTTGTTGGATATGTGGTAAGACCAATCATCAATCTCATGATTGTTGGCATAATAATCAAAGCAATGGTAATTTTAGTCAGAACTTTAATCAAAGAGCAAGAGGTGGTAGATTTCAGAGAGGAAACTTCAGAGGTAGAGGTGGTAGGAATTCTTTTGGAAGAGGTGGAGGAAGAAACTTTCAAAGTCAATCCTATAATAACACCTACTACAATTATGCATCAGATCAGAAAGAAGATTCGACTCTTATTATGAATGCAACCTGTGAAGCCTCACATGAAGACATGAGAGTATTTTACATTGACTCAGGATGTAGCAACCATCTGAGTGGAAACATTGCCTTGATGACTGATCTAGATTATAATGCAATTAATCATACAGTCCAAACAGGTGATAATACAAAGCACAAGGTAAAGTCAGTTGGTTCAGTCAAAGCTAAAGATGGAAGCACTCTCTTGAGTAAGGTTCTGTATGTTCCTACAATTCCAAAGAATTTGATCAATGTAGGTCAAATTGTGGAAAAGGATATGAGGTAAGGTTCACTAATGATGGAGTTTATGTTGAAGACCCTAGTCAAGGGTATAAACAGATTGTTACAGGAAAGAAGGAAGGAAGACTCTTCACATTAAAGGTACAAGGAAATATTGGACATGCTATTTTTACATATGGAGAGCAGAAGGTATCTGAATTGGATCTTTGGCACAAAAGACTTGGACATTTTAATGAGAGAGGTATCAAAGAAATGATAAACAATGGTTCAGTACTTGGATTGCCTAACATTGCAGGTCAACACATGACATATAGATGTGAAGCATGTCAATTAGGTAAGGCTCATAAGCAATCATACAATAAGCATGGTTTTATGTATTCAGAAAGACTTGAATTGGTACATACAGATGTGTGGGGTCCTTCAAAGGACTTTAGTATAAATGGTTCAAGATATTATGTTATATATGTTGATGATGCTACCAGGTGGATCACAATCTATGTGATCAAAGACAAATCAGAAGTGTTTAATACATTTAAACACTATCATGCATATGCAGAGAGAATTACAGGTCAAAAATTGAAGAGGTTAAGGTCAGATGGAGGGGGAGAGTATTTCTCTAATGAGTTCAGTGATTACTTGTGGAATGCAGGTATAAAGAGAGAAGTTACTTGTAGGTACTCTCCTCAACAAAATGGGGTAGCAAAAAGAAGAAACAGGACACTTGTTGAATTTGCAAGATCCATGATGAAAGAGAAGAATTTCCCAAGTTATTTGTGGGCTGAGGCTGTAAACACAGCCACATATTTGCTTAATAGATTGCCTTGTAAAGCTTTGCAGGGTATGACACCATATGAAGCTTGGTGGGGTAAGAGACCTACCTTGGATCATTGTAAAATATTTGGATGCCTAGCATATGCATATGTGCCATCTCAATTGAGGCATAAATTGGAACCTAAAGCAGAGAAGTATGTATTCATTGGTTATGATGACAAGCAGATGGGTTATAGGTTGTGGAGTCAATCTACAAAACAATTCCTTGTGTCCAAGGATGTTACATTTGATGACCAAAGTACTTGGTATGCAGGTACATCTAATGTGTATGCAAAAGTTGAAGAAATTATGAATCAGAAGAAAGGTAAAACAAAGGTTCAGATATTTGATGAAGAATAGAAAAATGAAATACAGGTTGAAGGTGAAGAAGTGCCAAGGTTTGATCCAGAGTGTGATGAACCAAAAACCTCAAGGAGTGGAGAACTCAGGAGGTCTACAAGGCACAAATGGCAACCTACAAGGTATAGCTATGATACTTCATTCTTGAGTACTAAGGATTATGCTTACATGATAAAAGCAGATGAAGATCCATCTACATATGATGAAGCCAAAGGGAAGAAGAATTGGGAAGAAGCTATGCAAGAGGAGTATGATGCATTGATGGAAAATCAGACATGGGATCTAGTTCCTAAACCTAATAGCCAAAAAATCATTGGTTGTAAGTGGGTTTATAAAACAAAAAGGTTTGCAGATGGAAGTGTGTCTAGGTACAAAGCCAGACTTGTTGTGAAGGGATATGCACAGACATATGGAGTGGATTATGATGAGACTTATAGTCATGTGGCAAAGATGACAACCATCAGGACACTCATAGCAATTGCTGCTTGCAAACGTTGGAAATTATCTCAATTAGATGTTAAAAATGCTTTTTTGAATGGTTACATTTCAGATGAAGTCTACATGGAACAACCAGATGGCTTCAAAGGTCAAGTGTATCCAAATTATGTATGTAAGCTCAAGAGAGCTTTGTATGGATTGAAGCAGCACCCAAGGGCATGGAATTATAGGCTTGTAAAGTTCTTGAAGGAACTTGGATTTCAAGCATCAAAGGCAGATAGTAGCTTGCTAGTCAAAGCAAGTGAAGATGGATTTATTTATGTTTGTATTTATGTCGATGGCATAATACTTACAGGAACAGATGATAAAGGCATACAAATGATTAAGAAATAGATGGAGAAAGAGTTCAAAATCAATGACTTGGGAAATTTGTCATTCTTCTTGGGAATGGAGATTTCATATACTCAACATGGAGTATATGTAACTCAAGAAAGGTATCTGAAAAATTTGCTAACCAAATTTAAAATGGAAGATTGCAGGATAGCACCAACTCCAATGGAAGTGAATCATAGATTGACTAAAAACACTGAGTCACAACAAAGGAGAACAAAGACATGTTCTCTTTTTCTTTTTACCTAAATACCATTATATGAAGCAAAAAAGTGGGCATTTTACAATATCTAGAAAGCATCACGAGTCTTGCTTGTAAATATTGTCTTTAGAAGCTTGATCTCATATCCCAAGTAGTCAAGATAGATATACTAAAATTCTTGCTGCCATGAAAACTAGTTGTTGAGCATGACCAAGAATCCCACATCATGATCTTGGACAATAGATTAGAGTTGAAAAGGTACAAGTAAGAATTCGCGAAGCTCCTTCATTACATCTATAACCTCAACAAGCACAAAAGATAGCTAATTAAAAGTTACTCGAAAATTAGAGTACATGTGTTGTAAAAATCAGAGCATTTTAACAAGGCAATTAAGATCATCCCCTTTGTATGGTTAAGATCCCCATTGAATGCCTGGCCATATTAACAGAATATGAAATACACTTCACAAAAGCATTCCCAAGAGAAGATAATATTCAACAAAATTATACTAAGAAACATTCACACATGATCAGAGAAATGCTCAAGATAAATCAAGCTGAACACCAAGTGGAAGCAGAACTCCAAATTATATTTCCATTAAAATGATCTTTTACATTTCATGTGTTTTACAAGAGTTATGTGAATCTACAATAGAAGCTGATCATAGCTTTCCTCAGGCTCAAGGGTATTGGTATCCTCTGGCACATTAGAACACCTATCTTGCCTCTCTTGCTCCAAGATTGGCTCTTCAAGGTCAGCCATGTCCCCAGGTTCATCTGCAAGTGGGGGAACAGGCTCCCTTGAAGCTGGTTGGAATCTCTCCGTATCTGCAATGTGCTTCCTTCCAACCTCTTGGTCTTCATCTGGGCATTCATTCAGCCCATTGATTCTCATTCTAATGAAGCTCACTTGAGCATCATCCTTCTCCACAGCTATGCAGTGCCTGAACATCTTTAAGGAGCAAGCCAGAGTCGTTCCTGAAACAGCAGAAAACCTCTTAGAGGCTTCAATCAACAATGACTAATGAAAATTGTGAAAATTGAAATTACATGTGCCCGAAAAAAGGTCTAGGACCCAGTCATCATCATTGGAAAATAGCTGAAGCAATCTCATTATGAGTTTTTGTGGCTTCTGATAAGGGTTAACCAATGTCATGTCCCCAGCTACATGACGAAGTTTCTTGGTAACGGCTGGGAACATGAGCACATTTGAGATCCCATTCTCATTGCAATGCTCCCTGACTCTCCTTTTGCTTACTTCATCATAATAGCCCACTGTAATGCATTCAGTGGCGCTCACAAACTGATGCAAAGGAGTGTGATTTACGTTTGTCTTCACCCTGCAAAAAAGAACTATGAGTCACATAGGGCATCATTAAAGCCATGGAGATAGAAAGAAGATTACTTACCAAGTGAGGCACTCCACAGCATGACATCTTGCCTTCAGAGCAGTTGAAACAGAGAAAGACTGGTCTCTGCTATGGAAAATTACTATCCTCCAAAGAGGAGACATAGTCAGCTCTGCAAAATCAGTGACCATCTTCCGAATCTGAGGGTGTTTGAAGGGTTCATCATCATTAACTGATCCTAACATCCTAAATCCATAGGGTATGTCCGCTATGAGAAGGGAGAAATGTTTTCTAGGCACAACAGAACAAATATTATTTACATCACTACAGAACACATTATAATATACAGGCCTAAGGGGGTCTAGGGGATTGGAGAAACATTTAAGATCGGGTTCATCATCAAAATCCATCTCCTTCGCTTTCAGTCTAGATTTCTCATGCCTTGCTCTTTGAATGTGAGCAAGGAATGCAGGGGGGCAATCATCTAGTACCTCTGTAGACTTACTTTTCCTTGGTTTCTGCAGAACAAATTGGAAAAACAATTAGAAGAGCTCTTCAGTACAGCAAACAGAACATAAAGAACGGATGTATGGCATCGATTTCTTGTTGGGGTAGATGCTAGGCATCGACCTTCTACTGAAAATCGATGCTTGGCATCGACCTAGGGACCTAAGTCGATGCCTGGCATCGACTTTTGCCACGAGGTCGATGCCAGGCATCGACTTTTGTTGTAGGTCGATGCCAGGCATCGACTTATGCTGCAAGTCGATGCCAGGCATCGACTTATGCCCCCAAGTCGATGCCAGGCATCGACTTATGCTGCAAGTCGATGCCACGCATCGACTTATGCCCCCAAGTCGATGCCAGGCATTGACTTATGCTGCAAGTCGATGCCAGGCATTGACTTATGCCCCCAAGTCGATGTCAGGCATCGACTTATGCCCCCAAGTCGATGCCATGCAATGCATCAAATTGGTTAGGATGAAATATTTTGATAAGAGAATCTACCCAATCACGAAACAGGATGAAATATTCGGATAAGGATTTGTAGGATGATGTGGTTGGATAGTCTGCTTGGACCTCTGACCAAGAAAAGCAACCCAGCCTCTTCATCATCACCTCTTGAATCTTCATGTACACTTTATGACTACAGACACATAAATATAAAAGAGACTAGGTTAGACAAGAAGCATGGGAGGAGGGAAAAAGGATCTGAGAATAACATACATACTTATTGAGCTCAGTCACCATCTCCTCGAGGCTTAACTCCTTCGAGATTACCCTTGACAAAGTTGATATGATCAATGTATCATCCTTGATTCCTTGAAGGGCCCTCCATGGGGTCAGCTTCATGTCCTCAGGAGCCTCTTCAATTGCAAGGTCAACTTTCCTTCCCTTTCCCCTCAGATCAACTTGTGGGTCTGGCCTCGACTTTCGTTGCTTCTGGCCCTTGACCTCCTTGTGCTCCCACATTGTGAAAATTCTATCTTGAAGATCCCAGATCTCACCTGATCTGAATGCCAGTTGAAACCATGGATCATATTTCCTCAAAGCATCTGACTTTCTATTCTCATCCAATGCAATTCCAACCTCAATAAGGCATTGCTTTCGTAGATTGGGATGTATTCTCCCAGCTTCCTTCACAAGACAATCTTCGTATTCATGGTGGAAGAACCGAATTCTCTCTATGGAGGATATTTTCTGCCTGTAGTCATTGTCGTTGTTGTGATCCCAAGCAAGAAGCTTGGCTTCCTCAGTTGTAAGACCAGCATATATCTTACACTCTGCATACCTAAAGAAAAATGTAGTAGGGTGCTCCTTCACTAACTGTCTACGAGCCTCTGCAGAGTGTGAACCTCCAATCACATAATAAGTGTAATCCTCAAACAAACCCTCATTGAAATCCTCCACACAGCTGCACTCATTCGGATCCACCATGACAAGGAATGGCACAACAGTAGCATGAGGATTTATTTTCATTTTCTTCTTAAGATTCTGGACATGCAAATTATGTGGCTCCCTGATCTCAAGGGGCCTCCTCCCTGTGACTGGATCCACTGGTGGCCTGTGGATAATATTAATAGGCAGGTGGAACAACTGCCCCTTCTTCACAACTTTTCTTCTAGCTATGTCCTCCCTCATCTTATTCTGCTCAGTGCCAAGCACACCAGATGCAAGCTCTCCACCAGGTGCAACAATTATGTCCCCAGAGCTAGAGCTTGAGTCAGAAAAGTCCTCTTCTGAAATTATCTTCTTTTTCTTTTGGGGCTTTTTCTGCACACTCTGCTTACCCCTTGCCTTTACAGGGATCGTCTTCTTGTGCTGTGTTGGCATGATATTGCCCTGGATCCATGGCATCAGGTCCTTGATGAAATTCACTGAGTCTCTGCATATCTGAGCTAGCTCTTCTGGAACACAGCACTCTGGGCACAAGAAATCCATCTTGCATATGACATTTCTTAATCCTTTCGATGTCTCCACCAAGAAAAGCAGGTTGTCACAATCTTCATCTTCATAATCCAATTTGTAAACAAGTCCATACTGAAAACCTTGTGTTGTCGTGATCTTTCCTCTGCCATAGGCCCCTGCGAACACAAGGAGGACTGCATTCTTCTCTTCAACATACTGAAGGCACCATTCGAGATTTGTCATGTCCCGAAGTGGACGATCTGTCCTCATGACCTCAGTCTCCCTAGACCTTTCCTTCATATTTGGATCCTCCACAGGAATTTTTATGCTACTCTGTCCACCTGAGGATATTCCTAGTGGGTTGCTGGCCTTCTCAGAGGATAATGGTGCAATAATTTTCTTTGGCTTTGCTTGGTGACCACTGCCTTTGTCACGTTGCTGGTCAGCAGAGCCCATGGTGACTCTGAGCTTCTTGATGGGCCTTTCATCCTTGTACTCCGCATCCCTGAAGGCACTTGGAAATATCAGATCAAACGTAAATGTGGTTTCAAAGGCCCAAGTCCATGAAAGGCATCGATTTTGAGCTTCAGGTCGATGCCAGGCATCGATGTTTAAGTGCATGTCGATGCCAGGCATCGACTTTGTGTGCAAGTCGATGCCAGGCATCGACTTGAGGGTGAAAGTCGATGCCAGGCATCGAGTTGGGCGTGCAAGAGTCGATGCTTGGCATCCACTTTTGGGCCCAAGTCGATGCTTGGCATCGACTTTTGGGCCAAGTCGATGCCTGGCATCGACTTTTACCCTCAAGTCGATGCCTGGCATCGACTTGCACACAAAGTCGATGCCTGGCATCGACTTGGGCACAAAAGTCGATGCCAAGCATCGACTTGGGCCCAAAAGCCGATGCCAAGCATCGACTTTGCACCCAAAAGTCGATGCCTGGCATCGACTTTTCAGTGCATGTTGATGCCGGCAAGTCGATGCTTGGCATCGTTTTTTGGGCCCAAGTTGATGCCTGGCATCGACTTGGGGCTGCAAGTCGATGCCAGGCATCGACTTGCACCGACAAGTCAATGCCTGGCATCGACTTGCACCTGCAAGTCGATGCCAGGCATCGACTTGGGGCTGCAAGTCGATGCCAGGCATCGAGTTGCACCGACAAGTCGATGCCTGGCATCGACTTGCTCCTGCAAGTCGATGCCTGGCATCGACTTGCAATCCTAAGTCGATGCCTGGCATCGACTTACACCTTAAAGTCGATGCCAGGCATCGACCTGTACATGCTTTGGATCCATATTTCTAGAGGTAAGAAAAATAAATACCTAGAAATCAGATATTTACACAGACATACAAAGGGAATCTTTTTGGAATCTTTATTTATGTTATTGATTTTGTCTACCTCTTGATACTTTTGCCAACATTCTTCTTCTCCATCAGACTTGGCTTGCTGGTATGCTGACCTCTGTGCTCCATGGCTGTCTGTGCTCTGCTGCTCTCTCTTGCTCGTGGATTTTGAAAATGCGAATGATCTCCTCCTCTGGTATTTATAGGCAATTGGGTAACTTGAACCAGAAACTAACTGGATCTAACTGAATGAGTCCACTTGCTAACTAAATCTGTCAACTTATCTAACCAGGGAATAGCACCCACACAAATAGGCTGTTTCAGAGCCACTTTAATGAAATATTCATAGACCCTTGCAACTATTTATATACATTTGCATAGAAATTACATTTCAATGGCAAGAGTATGGTATGTCCATGAGGATGTCTAAACTCATGTTGAGATTTGTTTCTAAGAATCTCTTTCTTGGGAGAAAATCAAGTCAAAGTTGTGTTAAATGTGGGAGACTAATGACACCTTTATAGTATTACCCTCCTCACTTTAGTTCATATTCACATTTATCTTGTAACTCACTGTTGAAATGGAAAATCACAATGAATAAACATTCTAGTACAGAACCTTGCAACTATTTATATACATTTGCATGGAAATTAAACTTCAATGGCAACAGTATGGTATGTACATGAGGATTTCTAATCTCATGTAAAAGTTTTTTCTTAGAGTCTGTTGCTTTTGAGAAAATTAGGTCTAAGTTGTGAGATTAATGACATCTTTATAGAACATTCTAGTACAGAACCTTGCAACTATTTATATACATTTGCATGGAAATTAAACTTCAATGGCAACAGTATGGTATGTACATGAGGATTTCTAATCTCATGTAAAAGTTTTTTCTTAGAGTCTGTTGCTTTTGAGAAAATTAGGTCTAAGTTGTGAGATTAATGACATCTTTATAGTGTTATCCTCCACACTTTAGTTCATATTCACATTTATCTTGTAGCACATTGTTGAAATGGAAAATCAATGTATGAATATACTTTCTGTGTGCCTCTTTTACACATAATTCTTTTTCAATATACTTTCATCTACCTCTTTGATATCTAGCCTAGACCACAATAAAACCTAATCCTTGAAATCTTAACCAAATGTAAAATTTCTTCTTGTATAGTGTTCAATGGCATAGCATATTCCAGTTGGAACTCAACTTGGATATATTCCAGTTGTAAAATTTCTTCTTGTAAAATTTCTCCAAACAATTTTATTTTATATTCCTGTTGGAACTCAACTTGGATATATTTTGATTCATTCACAATGCTTAGACTGAATGACTCATATGTAGTTAGATATCAACTGTGTTTCTCATTTGAATCAAAAGTGAATCAAATCTTTGGTTCCCTTATTAGTGTATATTTGAGTAATTAAGTGATTTGATGTAATTTGATGTTTTATGTTATTTAATGTACTTTAATAAGCTTTTGATTTCATATCTTCTTGATGTGACATTTGATGTGATATCTTCACTTGATCTCGGATTTCTACTTATTTAAAAAGGTCATTCATCTTCAGTCTTCTGTGAACTCAGTGAAGATGAGCTCAATCTTTTCAGTGGATGCTTGGGCATCAGCTTCCTCTGCTCATATTGATTCATTGTTCTCAGTTGAACCTTTCCAGAGAAGTGATGATCCCTATGATTTAGAACGTGCTGATGATTCCATGTTTTCTGTTGATTCATTTAAGTTATCCAATTCACAGTGCAATGCTACTCAACCAAATGCACCTCTTGATCTCCCATCTGATCCAACCATTGATCTCCCTTCTGACTCAAGTGCATGTGGAGCAACGAAAAAGCAAAGCAAGCTCAATCTACGATTTAAAAGAAGGTCTCGTGAAGTAAGTCGAAAAAGATTTAAATTTCTTACTTCAGATAGACAAATTGCATTGGATATTGTGAAGCATTGTTGTGGTTTGAAATGCTTGTATAATTTAGGGATGAAGAAACTAAAGCACATAAGAGAAAAATTCCTCCATTTAGATAGTGAAAGGCAAGATATATACCTTGTTTCTTGCATGCAAATGATTGAGGATAACATGTCAGTAACGCGTGTTGGTTTTGAATATTTCTTTACTCAAGGGATGCCATGCTGTAGGGCTGCATTTAAAATTGCAATGGGTGTAGGAAATTTTAGAATACATAGGGTTCAACAAGGGTTTTTGAATGGGGATCTCATTTTGGATACGTTCCATGTTGGGACCAAAGGATCTGTTGGACGTCATGCAATGAATTGGATGATGAACTATTTTAGCTTGCATTGTGAAGTTATGCCTACAACTGGAAGGTTGCACTTGTCAGATAACTTTACTCGTCGAGAGGTATTTCAAATATATAGAGAAGACATGGAAAATAGAAATGAGAAGTATGTGTTGTATCGTCACTTTACTCGATTATGGAAGGAAGAGTTTAACAATGTTTCTATTCCTCGTAAAGTTAGAATGGGTGAATGTTCAATTTGCGCCACTTTGAAAAACATGGCAAAAGGGGCTACAACACCACAGGAAAAGCATAATTTTAAAAACCTTCTTAACAACCATCGTGACAGTCAAGCATTAGAGAGAAAGAAAGCAATTCATCATCGAAGTAAGGCACTCAGAAATCCGGAGCGTTATATGTGTTTGTTGATCGATGGTATGGATCAAAAAAAAACTTGTTTGCCACATTTTTATCGCATCCCTAAGGACATTGGAGATGAAGTCCTTGTGCAAATGCATTTGGTTGGCGCTTTGGTATACAATGGAACTGTAATGTCCAAGGTTTTCTTCACATATCCGAATGTGCATAATGATCCAAACCTTACAGTTACTGTCATTCATCGTGTTTTGCAATCATGGAAGGGTCTTTTGCCACCAACTCTATATTTGCAACTAGATAATACTCCGAGAGAGAATAAAAATTCTATAGTCTTTGGATATTTAAGCATGCTTGTTGAAAAACAGGTATTTCAGAAGGTTAAGGTAAATTTTCTTCTGGTTGGCCACACTCATGATCACATTGATCAAATGTTCAGTACTTTCTCTAAGAAGTTGGCACGTAACAATGCTTTTACTCTTCCGATTTTATCTGAGCTGATTTCAGAAGCATATACTCCAAAACCAGAAGTTCAACACCTCACACAGATTTATGACTTTAAGCACTTTTGCTCAATGGGCCTTGATAACAGTGCTAAGGTTTTGGCTCCTTTGCACAATATTAGTTTCAACCATGTATTCTTGATGAGGAGGGTTGATGAAATAACCCTTTTATTTGCAAAGCAGTATTCATCTTCTCTTGGGTGGGAGCCTAAAGAGGGATGCAGTTTCTTATTGCAGGTGCCTAATTTGTCTACTGTAACAGTGTATGGTGCAGAACAATCACCATATGAAGATAAAAACAATACAGAAAGATGTGGAAGTGTGGTTGATCAAAGTAAAAGCTGGATGCATGCACTCATTGAAAAGAAGAGACATATTGAGCGTGCAAAAAAATATGCTGGAGATCAAGATGTATCTTGGTGGGAGGACTTTTTCAATCATCAAGAAGAGATTATACAGTATACAATTGCAGGTCACTGGCCAGTTGATGTTCCATTCACATGGGATTTTTGTACACAAAGATCCGTGAATGTGGCCCAAGCATGTAATGCAGATGCACTTCAAAGTTTTATACATCCACCAGAAAGAAATATTTATGTAGGCCCAAGGATGACAAAACAGGCAGAAGCAAGATGGCAAGGAAATTTAATAGAGATAAATGTTGGAACGCTTATTGCAGTACTTGCTGATGGTGATGAGGCTACCAGACCATTTTGGATTGCAAAGGTTTTAGAGATAACTAAAGATATTGATCAGAGAAGAATAGAGGCTTTGGTGGTGCATTGGTATTACACTAAAAGTAGTAATGCATTCACAGGTAAATATAACTTAGAAATGGTGTGTGATACTAAACGAACAGGTTCAAAAAGGAAAAAGAATATTCGAAGCACATCCACTCTTAAAATGGATGATGTAGATATTCTTGTTTATGATTTTTCCTTGACAAAAACTGGTCACTTGAGGAAAGCAACCATCAACATGATAAAACAAAAGCTTCCAGATGTATGTGGTACAGGAAATCATAGGAAAACAAGAAGAGTTGTGCATGATCCTGCAGAATTTGGTATGTACGTGGATGAAGATAGAGCTCTTGTGGATATAGAAGAAGAAGAAGAGAGCTCTCAACAGTATGAGACTGAATCAAGTGCATCAGATGATGAGGGTGTAGACATAGATCGACAAAGTTGTGAGTTGCATTGAAGCTCTCAGACATTTTTAGTGCTTATGTAAATGCCTCAAAGTAGTTTGGTTAATGAAACCATGTTTTGTAGCAATTTTGAATAACAATCAGATATCCACCCATTAAAGATATGTCTAAAATGTTATTTTTGTGTAAAAACTATTGATTTCTACATTCTTATATATATTTTAGACATGTCAATGTCTTATCATATAGATTTTGGACATGTCAATGTCTTATCATATACATTTTGGGACACGTCAATGCCTAATATAGTGAAATTTTGACTACATTTTGAGCTCATTTTTTTTTGAGAAAATGACAAAAAACGTCAAAAATTACTTGTTTTCACCTCATTTTTGTAATATATGTATACTGGTGTAAAGGAATTCCAAAAATGAGGTGAAAACATGTAATTTTTGACGAGAGTGTTCTCTTTTTACGACATAGTTCTCGTTTGTTACGACTCGCTGTTTAAATATGGAGGAGAAGAATTCAAAGATATGAAGCTATATCAGAGTTTGGTGGGTAGCTTGATTTATGCTACATTAACAAGGCCTGATTTGTCATATGCAGTTGGAGTTCTATCTCAATTCATGCATTGTCCTAGAAAGGAACATTGGATTGCAGGACAAAGAGTACTTAGGTACATCAAGGGTACACTCAAAGAAGGGTTGTACTATGGGTTTACTTCAGATACAAGAGTCAAAATATATAGTGATGCAGATTGGGCAGGTAATATGGATGATAGAAGATCAACACATGGATATTTGTGTTATGTAGGAGATAAGCTAATCTCATGGTGTTCTAAGAAGCAACATACAGTTGCTTTATCATCTACAGAAGCAGAATACAAAGGCATGGTGGAAGCTGCAAAGGAAGTAATATGGCTAAAGACACTTATGAAGAGTTTTGATGTTGTTCAGACTACTCCTATCATTTGTGGAGACAATATGAGTTCTTTATACTTGGTAGCAAATCCTGTGTTTCATGCTAGAACTAAACATATTGAAATTCAATATCATTTTTTGAGAGAGAAGGTCATTGATAAAGAAATTGAAGTCATGCATACTCCTACAAAAGATCAAATTGCAGATATGATGACAAAAAGTTTGGATGGACCAAAGTTGCAGAGGTTTAAAGATATGGCAGGAATAAAGAAGATGCAGGTAATCACAATTGATGATTGAGGGGGAGCTGTTGGAGCAAAACAATCAAAAATTAGTGATTAGATAAAGGTTAGAAGTAAAGGGATGAAGAAAAGATTGAAGATCAACTTCATGGAATGAAGAGAAGATTCAGATAACAAAGTTCTTTAAATCATATGTACATTAGTTCTGTATATACTTCAATGTACTTGAAGTAATGACGAATTAGGACTTGTATGTATACATAAGTACATGCTTATAGTCGTAATATAAGCATAGAGAGCATGAGATGAAATATAGATGAGTAGATGATGAACAATGTATGTATCATCCATCAGATGTATGAAGAGTTAAGATAAGAGAAAGTTTTCAGAGAATGGCGCATCGATCTTTTCTCTAATTCTCCTTCTGTGCTTAATCTTATGAGAAATCTTTTTGTACACATCTAAGTCCATAGTTAATCCATCTATGGCTAAAGTTTGAGAGTCCAATTGCAAACAGGCTGAGAGAATTTTGAATAGGAACATTCATATGTGAAAAGTTCTGAGTGTCTTCTGAAACAGGCACAGATTTCGTGGTTAAAGAAATGGTCAGTACTCAGCACACAGTGTAAAGTTTTACACAAATGAGGACTCAAAATTTAAGTTGAGAGGTAAGCCATCTATGGCTAAAAGCATTTGATTAAACGGGCTATAGTTTGGGAGAACCATAGCTTAGAAGTTACAGGTGTCAAAGTCGTCATTACAGAGAGGCGGTTTCAGACATAGGTAAAGTGTTTGAGTCATTTCTCACATTCTACTCAAGAATTTGAAGTGATTTAACTTGGAGAAGGTGCACAACCTCTAGGTGACACATTCTACAAAGTTTTATCAAAAACTTTACACAAATGATTAGTCAATGAGTGATTAATCTGCAACAGACTTTTTCTGAGAAGTAATTTTTCACAGTTGATCAATTTCTTGATAGTTTGATAATTGTTTTTCAAAATTAAGTGGAGTCTGAAGTTATTCTTGATATAGAGGTGGTCTAACATCAAGAATAGCTTGTTCTTTTGGAGATTTTCTTTCTCCATCAGGTGTGCCACCATAGCCCTATGAGGCATCTCCTTTAGTACATGGTATCTGATGTGGCCAAATCTCTCATGCCATAGCTTACTTCTGCCCACAATTGTAGTGTTTATAAGAGTACACAACTCATATAGGTCATTCCTCCTATTAGCTCTTGTCTTATTGAAGGATACATGATGACCTTAATCAGTTATAGAAGTTATTGAAAGTAGATTTCATTGGATTTTTAGAACATATAACACATTTGAAAGCTTTCTGACATCCTCATTAGTGTTAATGAAAGAAACCGCACCTTTGCCCTCTCTAGGACATCTTGCATTGTTCCCAACCTTTATTGTGATGGGTTTGTTAGAGGTTGTAAGGAATTGTAAAGGTCTTTTCTGGCCATCATGTGATGAGAGGCGCCACTATCCAACACCCATGGGTCATTTGTTCATGAATCTTCAACCCAAGAGCATACCTCCTCTATTATAACAAATAACTCAAGCTCTATTCATGTAGTGTTGGCAGACTCCTTGCCCTTGCCACCTTTTGAAGAGCCATTCTTCTCTTCTGCATTCTTGATGTGACAGTCTTGGACTTTGTGGCCTTTTTCTTGTAGAGGAAACATTCTCCCTTGAACTTCCTTTTGTCTCCTCTTTTTGTCTCCATCTTTTGAAGAGTCCACTTTGCCTTATTTGGCATTTGTTGTGAATGCACCATCTCCTTTGTTACTGCCACTCCTTTCCTTGATTCGTAGCTCCTCCTCCATGAGTAAGGCCTGGAATTCTTCAAATGTTATTAATTGAGGTCTGATTGGAGTATTAAGAGCATTTAACAAACCATCAAACTTTGGTGGAGAGATTAAACGACAACACCGAGCCGTCTCCTCACTTGACTTTTTTACACCTACTCCTTCCATTTGATCTTGTAGATTCTTTATGCAAGTGATAAACACCTCTATAGTTTCCCCATCAGCAAACCTTTCTACTGCTAACTTATTCTCCAAGTTTTGAATCTATGTCTCTTTATGCATGTCATATTGATTTCTCAATATGTTCAATGCTTCACATGCCTTGGTAGTCTGCTGAATGAGAGTCAGAACAATATTAGTAGTACTTGTGACTAGAGCATAGAGTGCATCTACATTTCTACATTTCCAAAGATGTAGAAGATGTTGATATATTTAGGTAGTGATGTGTGTGAACACTCTAGGACCGTCGGGGTACTTTTTTCCCTCTTTAGGAGGTTTTTTCCCCCGCCTTGTATATACACCTATTGCCCTAATGGGCTACTTATTTTGTACATTCTCTAGTAATACATTCAGTATTGTGTGTTGTGCTCCAAGCTTCTTCTTCCTCCTTGTTTTGTTCGCATGCTTCCAAAGACGTCTAACTCCAACAATTGGTATCAGAGCAGGTCGCCGCTTCATCTAGGGCATCGTCGACACCTCTCCGGTTGCAATCTCATAATCGTATGAATTTCGGTGAGCATACTCAGCGTGTTTCTGAGATCAAAACAACTTCGCTATGTGGTGCTGAAATTGCGATTTGAGCTCGTTTCGGCCTCTGAATGCACTATCGCAATGCTTGTGCAGGCTATTTCATCTTTTTGTACCAAAGGTATATACCTGTTTCTCATTGCCAGTATAAGCTTCTCAAAGTCTGATACATGTCTAGTAGAACTTGCCTGGGAAGTTCCGTTCAACTTTTTGAGATACAGTCAATTTTCTGCATCAAGGTATTTTAGTCACCGGCCATGGCTGAAAGCAGTGATGTATTTTGTATGTTGGTTGTTGAGGATAAGTTGGATGGTACCAACTACCCATTATGGACTTATATGATGCGACATGTATTGGTTGCAGAAGGACTGTGGAACATTGTGCAGAGTGTTGAAAAACGTCCTATCACATGTGCAACTGTTACAACAGCAGGTACTGAAGCTGATGCAAAAGGTGTCGAAGATGATGATATTCTGCATATTCCTGTTCTTGCTACAGTTTCTGCTGCACCTATTGTAGAGCAGATTCGTTGGGATGGCAGAGATGCCCAGGCACATGCATTGATAGCTTTGTCTATCAAACGTGCCATTATTCCTCACATTTGCTCTTGCAAAATAGCTAAGGATGCTTGGGATACACTTACCACATTGTACCAAGCTAGGAATGAGGCTCGTGTTGCTTACCTCCGAAAATAGTTGGAGAGTTTCTATGGACAGTTTCCTAACAAAGATCAAAGACTTGAAGGAACAGTTGATTTCTGCTGACAAGGTTATACCATATAGCTCACTTGTGCAGACCGTTCTGAATGGTCTTCCTGATTCATATCAGAGTTTTGCTTCTACTCTTTGGTTCATGATGAAAGGCAATCCAAATGCCTTGTCATTTAAGGAGTTAGTCTCTGTTCTATTGCAGGAAGATCAATCCAGGTAGAACAGGTCCATTATGCGAGTTGCAGATCAAGCTTTGCTCGCTAGTCAGAAGGGCAAAGGAAAATGGAGCTCTTCAACTAGTAAGCAGAAATCTGCTAATTTTGCACATTCGAAGAGGGAACACAAAGATGAAAAGAAATAAAAAAAGCGAAGATTGTTTTGCAAGTACTGTAAAGGAACTGATCATATCATAAAGAACTATCCTAAACTGGCTGCAAAAGAGGCAAAGAAAAAAGAGGCAGGAATGGTTGTTGCAGAGGCCTCTACTCCAAAAATAGAGTCTGCTAATCTTGTGCAGGAAGAAGAATGGGCATTTACTACTATTTGTAGTTTTGACCCATCTTCTCATGAGCAATCCATGTCTGTAGTAGACTCAGATGTTTGGTACTTTGACAATGGGGCGACCAAACATATTACCTCGCAGTGTAGTTTTTTCTCTTCACTCGAGCCTTCCCCTATAGGAAATACTGTTACATGCGCCAACAACTCCTCTTATCCTATTATGGGAGTTGGAAAGATCATTTTGACTACTGTTGATGGTAGTTCTTTCACTTTGTCAGATGCTTTGTCTAAGCCAGGGATCAAGAAAAATCTGTTATCAGTTTCTGCATTAGCCAAGATTGGCTTGGTTGTGAAAGTTGTTGATGAAAGGTGTACATTTCATGATCTATCAAATGGCGACGTGATTATTGCTTCTGGCATTTTATGTCATGGGCTATATAAGCTCATAGACAATGAAAGATTTGTAAATGATTCGGCATGTGCAGTACATGATTCTCAGGCTATGGCAGATGCAAAGCTTTAGCATGCACGCTTTGGTCATCTGAATTTTGCTAGTTTGCTACGCCTGCAGAAATCTGAAATGGTGTCCTCTTTGCCCGAACTTGAGGCACCTGGAAAACATGTTTGTGAAGGCTGTATTTTGGGAAAAATGTAGCGTTCATCCTTTCCAAAAGATGGTTCAGTTTGGGCTACTCAAAAATTGCAGCTTGTACATAGTGATGTCAGTGGTCCTATGCAGACACCTTCTTTTGGAAATTATCATCGATGATTTTTCCAAGCATGCATGGGTATATCCATTGAAGGCAAAGTCTGAAGTGTTCATGTGCTTTAAACAGTTTTTGGTTTTGGCTGAAAATTTGTCACCATGTAAAATGGGCACCCTCCGTTCTGATCGAGGGGGGGAATATATGTCTTCTGATTTTAATGCATTTCTGCTGGCTGAACGTGGGATAAAACACTAGTGTACAGTGCCGTATACACCTCAATAGAATGAAGTTGCTAAACGAAAGAACAAATCACTCATGGAGATGGCGAGGTGTATGGTCAAGAGTCAGGCTTTACCACATAGTTTATGGCTTGAGGCTGTCATGTGTGCAGCATATGTACTTAACACGTGTCCTACTAAAGCACTGCAGTCTATCACTCCATATGAGGCTTGGCATGACCGCAAGCCATATGTTGCTCATCAGCGTGTTTCTGGTTGTTTGGCATATGCATTGGTGCCCAAACAATATTGCAGAAAATTGGATGATAAAGAAATAAAATGTATTTTTGTTGGGTACAGTTTTGAAAGTAAAGGCTATCGTCTATATCATCCATAGACTAAATGCATTCTGGTTAGCTGTGATGTTGTTTTTGTGGAAGATGTTATTCATCCATTGCTTTTATGTACTAAGGAGACATCTATTAGCTCCAAAGACATGTATGATACTTTGCTGCCTCTTTTTACAGGTGGACACTCTAATGCTTGTCCTAATGAGGCAACTTCTCAACCTTTGCAGGTTTCATGTGATGATGTAGATCATCCCATTTCTCATGCAGATTTACATGATGCACTTGTTGATGAGAGAGCTGATATTGAGGAGGCAAAAACTATGCCAAAATGAATGGTGTAGGCTTTGTGTGACAGCAAATTAGATGCACCTCTGTCATATCGCACTCGATCAGGCTCTCATAGTGCCTCTTTTGCATCAGATTGCTATGCTATGGCTGCATCTAGTCTCTGTGATGAGACTGAGCATCTTTCGTTTGATGAAGCACAAAATTTAGAAAATTGGATGGCTGCTATGCAATCTGAATATGATGCTATAATGAAGAATGGTACTTGGTTTTTTATGTGACTTGCCTCCTGGCAAGAAGGCCATTGGCACTAAGTGAGTATACAAGCTAAAGCGTAAACCTGATGGTACAGTTGACAGGTATAAGGCTAGGCTTGTTGCAAAGGGTTATGCGCAAGAATGAGGCATTCATTTTGATGAAAGCTTTGCACCTACATGCCGTATGACTACTGTTCAGAGCATTTGTGCACTTGCAGCTCAGCATGGTTGGAATGTACATCAGTTGGACATTAAAACTACATTTCTGAATGGTGATTTGCATGAAGAAGTGTATGTTTTTCAGCCCTATGGGTTTGTGCAGAAAGGGCATGAAAACTAGGTGTGCAAGTTAAACAAGGCATTATATGGTTTAAAGCAAGCACCAAGTGCTTGGTATGAGAAGATACATGCCTATCTGATTGCACATGGTTTTAAGAACAGTCCAACTAAAAGCACCTTATATGTTAAGCATGCTAATGATGTACTTCTGATCATTGTGGTTTATGTTGATGACATGATGCTCAGTGGTCCTCATGAGAGGTATATTGCTGATTTTAAGGTTGATTTGCATGCCTCATTTGAGATGTCTGATTTGGGGCATTTGCATCACTACTTGGGCATTCAGTTTATGCATGTTGATGGTGGAATGGCTTTGTGTCAAATGAAATATATTGACACATTATTGCAGCGTTTTGGCCTTGAAGACTATAAACCTATTGCCACTCCTATGGAAATAGGTTTACAACTGAGTCTTCATGATGCTAGAGATGCATTTGATGTTGTTCTCTTAGCAACATCCTATTGGATGCTTGATTTACTTATGCATTACTCGGCCAGATATTCAGTTTGATGTCTCACACATGAGCAAGTTTATGCATTGCCCAGGAGTCAAGCATTGGCAGGCGGTTAAGTGCATCTTTCGCTACTTGAGTGGTACCCGACTACTTGGTTTGTTTTATCCCAAGGGGGAATCATTACCGCCAGATCTGCATGTTTTTTCTAACTCTGATTGGTCTGGTTGCTATGACACTCGTGTGTCCACTAGTGGCTTTTGCTTCATGCTTGGTAGCTCATGTATATCTTGGTTGAGCAAGAAGCAGCCTACTGTGGCCACTTCCAGTTGTGAGGTTGAGTATAGGGCAGCTTTCACAATGACTATTGAGTGTGTGTGGCTCAGCCTTATGGCTGATTTGGGTGTTGATCAGTCTTCTGCCACCACCATCTTCACTGACAGTCAGAGCACATTGGCAGTTGTGAGGAACCCTATGTTCCATGCTCGCACTAAGCACATTGAGGTGCGCCATTATCATTATGTCAGGGAGAGGTTCTCTGCTAGGGAGATCAGCCTGGCATATGTGCCCATGCAAGAGAACATTGCAGACCTTTTCACGAAGGCTCTACCTAGGGAGAGGTTTGAAGCTTTCCGCAAAGCTTTGGTCTTACTTCCTTTTGTGGAGTGATTTCCACATAGCTTGGCACTTCCTTATACATGAGTGCCAGCTACTTGTTCACCGCATCACTCCCAGGGGGGATTTGTTGATATATTTAGGTAGTGATGTGTGTGAACACTCTAGGACCGTCAGGGCACTTTTTTCCCTCTTTAGGAGGTTTTTTTCCCCCAGCTTGTATATATGCATATTGCCCTAATGGGCTACTTATCTTTGTACATTCTCTAGTAATACATTCAGTATTGTGTGTTGTGCTCCAAGCTTCTTCTTCCTCCTTGTGCTGTTCGCGTGCTTCCGTAGACGTCTAACTCCAACAAAACATCATCATCAAGAATTATCATTCAACCAAGATTATTTGGATCAGGTGTTTCTAGGGTCTCATAATCATTCCCAAGAACAGTCTCTAGAAGCTCATATGAATCAAGGATACAAGTGATTTTAAACTTCAATAGAGTGTAGATCGTGCCATCAAGTTAACCTTTCGTGAAGGTTGGTGTTCATATCCGCAATGTTTGGATGACTTGCATCATTGATGCTTCTGTCTATGCTCCACCTACTCTTGTTGATGAACCACCTTGATTCCCAAAAGTATATGATGACGCACCACTCGACATCTTCTTTATTTTGTCACTGAAACCTCTACAACCTCTATGCTTTTGCTTTTGCATTAGTGAGAGCCTCCTGAGCTCTCTAATACTATGTAAGAAAATAACAACATAGTGGAATAGACCAGAAGATAGAGTTGAGAGAAAAATGCAAACAAAGATAGAGTTGTAGATTGAGAGATAGAGAACACAAATTCAAAGATTTCCATGCATAATACAGTTACAATGATGGTGCTTTCCACCCATGCACTCCCAATGTGGATCTTAGATGGCGATCTAGATAGATTCTAGATGAAGGGCTTACTAATGTATAATGCTCTACAAATATCAACATGGGCCATGCTTATATAGCTTTTACAAGGGGAGTCGATATAGATAAACATAGTCAAGAGATATAAAATAGTGGAAAAATTATACAATCCAACAATATCTCTATGACCAGAACTCCTACCATCTTGGCCCTATGGGCTAGGGATATAGACCCCTAGACCTTGTAAAGGGGGCAAGCCCCCCCATTAAAGTTCTATGGGGAAACCACCTGACACCAGTGACCATAGGGCGTTTACTTTTTCCTTCAATGGAAACCTAGTGGCCTCAAAGTTTATGCCCTACCTAACATAATGGCTAGGCTCACAAAGATCATCTATAACCATCACCGATCAGAGATAGATCTCATCTAACTTAGAAGTTAGGGTTCCACAAATGTTCGAGCTCTCACAATAGCTTCTCCTCGGTATGGGGGCCTTACAACTTAGAGCATCATGGATCATTTGTGGTCACTTGAAGGTGGAGTATTGAGCATATCTAACAAATGCACATACATATACATATATATACATGTGTGTGTTATTGATTAATTATAACGCATTTGTCAAATTTGAAAAGAAATCTTCGAACAATCTATGAAGATTTTCCTCTATATACGCGCAAACGTGCCACATGCAAGTACGTTGAGTACAACTGTAAGCGTTGTAACTTTAAGCCTCCTTAAGGTTAAGGTTTGGATTTTGACCTAACTAGCTGTTTTCATATCGCAACAGCCATGAACGCAACGCATCTATCAAGGATTTGTAATAAATGTTTATGATTTCGAATAGTGAATGACCTTGAAGATCTATTGTGAAGGATTTGAGAAGGTTCAAAGGCTAGGATGCTTGTCCTGTCTCCCCCAAAGGTTCATTTATATTGAAAACTCATCACTGTTATTTCAAAGTTTTTCAAACATCTATTTTCGTCAATGAAAATTAAAAAAAAAAATCAAACAAATTATTGTTCTTATGAAAGCCTTTACAACTTCTGCAATGCATCACGTAGAAGGAAGTGTATATATGCCCTAAAAACTCATTTTCCATACGTATATTAGGATGCAATAAAATTTATAATCATGTAAGGAATGCTGCTTCCCACTCCTTCATTTGAGTGCATGTAAATCTCTCCTCTTAGTTGGTTCCTAAAGATATCTGAGAATCTAACAACGTATTGATGGAAACACAATCTGATATGAATATTATTAATTTTCACAAGTACTTGAATAAATTGAGAGTACCTACTTTAAATTCTTGCCCTCTAAACTGTTACAAGGAGAAATCTTTAGTTGGCATAAAGATTTATGAACGGAACCATGTGATTTTTGGAAAGAAACATTAAATGTGAAGCCATGGATTCCTTCACGTTCACTCTCAATAGCTTGCAACAAAGATTGTGAAACCCATCATTTACGCTCCCTCCTTCTTCTTCATGCTCAATAGATTGTAGGAAGAATGGGAATCGTTAAGAAAATGAATGTTTATGGTTAGGATGAATCATGTTGCTATGCAAACATAAAGTGGCAACTATCGTTCAGATAATATATTACTAGTACAAGATTTCATTGCTTTATTTTCTTTTAATGAAGGAAGGCAGAAGTGGCAACTATCGTTCATATAATACATTCTCAGTACAAGATTTCATTGTTTTATATTTGTAAGTAAAGGAAGTTCGACTTGATGTTTAATCTTCCTTGATTAGTTTGAATTAATTGAAAAAACAATTGAAGGGGAACTTGGACCCTTCATATTCCACAGAGCAAAGGTTAGATGCTTGATACGACTAAGATAACAAGCCCAAAGGCCCACTAGGTTAAAAATTGGGAAGGGGCAGCTCTAAGATTCAATGTAAAGACCTTTTTTTCTTTTGAGAGTAAAAGAAATTGGAAACACAGTCACACACCCAATCTCGTAAGGTAGAGGTACCCATATGTGAGGAACTTGGAACTCATAGATACATGTCCGACCAAGAACTCTAGAGTTCCTCCCAGAGACTGAAGACTACTTT
This sequence comes from Ceratopteris richardii, assembly GCA_020310875.1. Classification (NCBI taxonomy): domain Eukaryota; kingdom Viridiplantae; phylum Streptophyta; class Polypodiopsida; order Polypodiales; family Pteridaceae; genus Ceratopteris; species Ceratopteris richardii. The sequence goes on from CM035406.1 coordinate 140,044,628, forward strand.
TTTAACAGGTTCGAAGGCCAGAGATGAAATCCACCTCGCTAAGAGACCGCAAACTTGAGTGCCCAAAAGCCATAATCCACACGCTCGAAGGCTTAATTCATCGCACTTTAGTAGATAACGGAGTGTCTGCACCATCCGAGGTTTGAACTCCCACCCCCACGGCAGAGGTGGCAAGATAAACCATGGCATCGCAGGCTCAGCCGATTTCGTTGCTTTATTATTAAGGGGAAAAAAAAAAGCAGTAAGTGCGCCTTGCGCTTTTGCCTTTCAAGAAAAAAATCTCCGATGGTGATGAGACGTATACCGATTTATGTACAGAAAGCGCGTAAAGCAAAGATAGGTGTGGACCACTTTTGTGTTAAAGCTCATGCGAGGTGTACGGTGTGCTCCACTTTACGGAGTGAGCGGGGTCCTGGTGAATACCCAACATGTGTGAGCTTGTGAGAGCGCAAGTCTGTTACGCAGTTCCTGTTGTGAAGTTGTCTCCTTCCTGATTCTTTGCAGAGATCGTTAAACTGGTCATACATGACACGCGAGAGAGAGAGAGGACAAACACACAGTGCACACATATATATCGCGATTCGAGAGAGAGAGGACAAACACACAGTGCACACATATATATCGCGATTCGAGAGAGAGAGAGAGAGAGAGAGAGAACGGCTACACATATACGTCGCGACTCGCGCGAGAGAGAGAAGAACTACTTGTGCACCCTGGTGGTTTCAGACAAAGGCACTTGAACATACATGAAAAAACTTCAATTTTCACAGAAAATGATATTTATCACAGAGGAACTGGGAAAGGGGGGGAAGAGGGGGTGGGCACTTTATTTAGCAAATTGTTCTGTGAGTTAGCAGAGGAGTGAGCAAGGTCCTCTGCCCTTGTGTGAATAGACATAGCCACATGGCAACTAAAGAATGGACACTGGATATATTTTTCTATTGCCTTTGCCCTATCTGAAACCTGCATTTGAGAGCAATGGTATGAGAAGATGACCAGCCTGTAATTAAACTGGTTTCACATAAGAACAGTGGAAAACACATATGAATTGGTTATGTTCCATCTGGAAATTCACATAAAACAATTGTGCCTCCACTCCTTTGTTCACATACAAGAGCAGAACAAGTTTCTATCTCTGAGAGAAGTTTATGGACCTCTGCCCTGTGAGAATTGCACAAAAAATGGACTTCAAAATCTTTTTGTACGGTTTAAAGCTCTGTGGGCCTTCCCAGATCAGAGTAAGCACTCCTACCTACAGTGGCTTATGATCCAGAATGGTCTATGGATTGGTCCCAGAGTCAGGAAAGTTCAGACTAATGGAGGGTTGTGTACACTTTTGGGCAATTGTGGAGCTCTATCTTCATTCCAGAAATTACCCTAGTCTCAACCAGAATTCTGCCATCATTGGTTGTTGCTTAAGCATGGACATCCTGTTATGGAACATTTGGAGAGGTTATATCTTGTGGCACATCTAGTGTAGTAGGAATAATGTGGTTCTTGGCAAAGGAAATAGAAATTTCCTCATTTCTCTTCCTTTAATGTTGAAAAAAGCCTTTGAAAAATGTATACAATGTATTAAGTTTGTTCCTGAGTATCAAGAAAGTTTCTGTAAAGTGATGAAAGACTGTAAACCCTGCAAATGGAGAAGTACCCTATCCTTTTTATACTCTGCCCAAAGGCTTGACATGGCTTCCTTCTTGTAATTCAGTTGCTTGTGGCTCTTGTCTCTTGCACAGTTTGTACTGCCCTTTATTAATCTAATTTTCCTTCTTTCTTAAAAAAAAAAAATCTTTTTGTACTTCTGTATCAGAGAACAACGACATATTTCTTTTAATGTATATTTTCTTTTCCACATAGAACGCTTTCAAGGCAGCATGGGGAGGTCGTAACAAAATCTATGTTTCTGTTCTGTGAGCTGGATCACAAACAGCTGCACGCCTCCAGGCCTATCTGAATTGTCATGTATACGTGTAAGAATTTGATTGCTCCAAGCAGAATTTTCACTCGAGCTTCCGCCTTATGTGAAACGTACCTTGTGTGAAACGTGCCTTAATTGAAAATCCAAGCGTACTATGTCAACAGACAAACAGGGTGTCCCGGTTCGCTGGCCTGGTGGTTGGGCCTCTTGCCTCTTGAGGCGGGGGTAAGGGTTCAACCCCTGGCAGCAACATGTAGGGACATATAAATTTCAGGAACTGATGTATGTGGCTGTTGGCCACCGTTTGACCATCCTCGCGGTAGTTGTGACCGCCGTTTAACCCAGTTGTAAACCCCTGTTCTTGTGGGATAAGGGGGGTCCCATGGGTACTATGCCCTTCCTTGTACAGTTGTAATTTCAAAGTTAAAGTCCGGGGGAGTAGGCCTCGGCCGAACCTCCATTCTTTAAAAAAAAAAAACAGACAAACAGGGTGGCGAGTAAAGTATTTTGTTGATTGCAGGAAAAAAAGAATGAAAAATCATATAAAGTATCGTGGTTGTAGACAAAGGCGCAACTTTGAATAGAAAGGAAGTTGGTCGCAATGTTTTATGCATTTATGTTCTTGCGAGTTCACATCTTGAAGATGTAGAGGTGCATGTTTTGGAGGGCTAGCTCAAGTGGGTAAGCCGTTCTGTTTTTTATTTTGATATGGTGTGGGTTCAAGTTCTCTTGAGTGCATTGGCAGAACACTCTTCATTCTATGATACGATGAGATGTTAAATCAGCTCCTTTTTTGAAAATCATTGACCTTTAGACACTCTCAATGGACAATTGTGACTGTGGCAAAGACCATGCTAGACTATCATAAGGTTGATTCCAATTTAAACAAGTCTTCTCAACTGGCGTTAAGGCCATCCCTTCCTAATTCCTATTCTTAGTGGGTTTTCTGGTTCTAGTCATTTCTAGTGGGTGCTCCGTATCTTACCTTTCTTTGTGTGGAAATTGAGAAATCCTATAGCTACTATACCCTCCACATTGTACTTTCAACCCTCCACATTGTACTTTCAAGTAATTTCAACTATCAGAAAGAGTAGATTATAAGATCGAACTTCCCCTAAAAGAAAGATCTAAAGATGTATTTCATCCTTTCGAGGAAAAAGACAAAAAAGAGATGCAAAGGTGTTGTCTTGTCCAAACAACAACTTCCAAATGGAAGCCTCTTGTTACATAGAGGCCATTTCCAAGAAATCATGCCATCTTATGTGAATTCCACCTAGTGTGTGTGTCTGCATTAGAGAAAAATGAAAGAAACAAGGTAATCCAGACAAAAAAAATATATATTCAATGTTTTTTCTGGAAAACAAACTTTAAATTATGAGCAAGAAAAAATTACAAGAAATAGAACTACAAAGAAAATTGATAACCATCTCGTTCCCTTCATGGGGGACCACTTGTTTTTCAGCTTCTTGTTTCTAAAATGAACATTTTATGGTGCCTAAAAAAGAGATTGTTAGCATCACATATTATTTTTCTTAAACATGCTAGGGATTTCTCAACAGACCACTCTTTGGATTGGTTGTCGAAGTTCATTGCACATCTTCCTCTCAAACCTTCCGAAGAGCTTCATCACTAATGGCATTCGAGAAAGCAGACAAACATATGATCGCTTCCCCAAATAGAGCTTCCTTCTAGTTAACTTGTTTTGGCAACAAAAGGAGCTTGTTGAGGTGCTGCAAAGTTGGAATGCTCTTAAAATAAGAGAAAAAAAATGTGTGCAAAGTCTTCCCCTAACAACCCACTTCCAATCATGACCGATAGCACATAATTTTATTTTTTTATTTCTAAGCTTTAAAGTATGAAATCCCTCACCATTATGGACATCCTAGTGTCTCGGAAGAAAGCAATCAACTTTACTCAATATCATTCGAATTCCTCTCTCTCTCTCTCTCTCTCTTTCAAAATAGACAAGGATCTCTCTCTCTGTCTCTCTCTCTCTCTAAATAGACAAGGGTGACGTGCTCTATATCGGCGCGCGCAAGGATTAATAGATGCGGCGCCAAGCTCCCATTCATAACTGGAATGAAAGAATCCACGGATTCTATAGTTCGACCGTTATCAAAGTCTTGTAAGTTGTGAGACCTACGTCAAACAAGACATGCTTCTGCTGGAGACCAAAGCTGAGAGCTCCTTCTGAGGAGGGAATCAGGCGATGGTTGGCTGCCACTAACCAGTGCAATTGCAAGCTTCTGTAATGTCGGATGCATGACGCATCTTCAGCATCCCACCTTCCTCTGTAAAAGTGCATCAGCGCTCCTCTCATTACAATTTAAAGTTCTTCTGGCGGAGGCAAAGAGCTCAACAAGTAGACGACTGTGAGTACTGCTTTTACACGGGCAGTGAGACGATGGTAAATGGGAATCAATGGAGGCACGCAATCCACTCTTGGGCATGCCCACAATGCGTACTCCTTTTGTCACCTCCATGTTGAATTCCATGCAGAAACGCAGATGGCATTTACGAGCTCTGTCAGAGGCAAAGCATAAAGGTGATGAAGCTTGTCTCCCTCTCTTGGAGGTCATGACACTCATACACATTTACCTGAGGCTCATGGCAATCATTGGTCAACCTTATCTTTGTAGGTGAGGACCACCCAAAAAGGCATCAAGAAAGGGCTGCAACTTGAGAGACAATGGATCTTTCATATTGAATGCAATGTCAACATCTTAGCCCATTGTAAAGGAGAGCAAGCCAATACTGCACAAAGCTCAAGAGTGCGCTTTTAAGAGAACCTGATCATGTAATTCCTACGCATGTGGTCTGATATCAACCCCCTCTTTTGGGTCTAATTTGAGACTCAAAGTTCCATATCCCTTTTAGTACCTTGCTAGCCACACGTCAAGTCTACAATGCCGAATCCTTGTCTTGCTTTCAATGTCTGTATATATATATATATATATATATATATATATATATATATATATATATATATATATAGAGAGAGAGAGAGAGAGAGAGAGAGAGTACAAGGAACTGGAAACACATTTACATAGTAGAGGCACCCATCCTTGAAATATTCATAGATATTCATCTACCCATTTTTAATCGTAGCTCAAATAGTAGAGAGGCTTCATGTTGTTCCAAGCTTTTCAATGAGAGAGAACGAACCCCAAACATTTCGTGATCATTGAGAGGGAAGAAAAGAGGACCATATTCAGGTCACGGTTTTTACATCTAGGAGCACCCGAAAGAGAAAAGTGTTGGCCATTTTTGAAAATGAGCTTCAATCACAATTTGGATTCATTACAATGAGCCTTGATCATCCACATAGTGGAAATTTTGTTTGCTATTCCCAAAACATGCAATAGGATGAGGTTCTTGAAGGAAATACCTAGAGGCAATAGAATTGATCAGTGAAGACTATTTCATCATGATTGAATGCAATGGTTTCATCTACAAACATCTAGAGCACAAGTTTTCTAGGGACTTGCAAAAGAGATAAGCTAGAGCTATGATCCTTGTGAACGTGATCTTTGTCCATGCAACTAAGCCCATCAACTCTAATTGCAAAAAGATGAGGAGGCAATGATCAACCTTACCTAATGGATCTTCTTATAAAGCAGCTTGAGAATGTTCAAGTTAATGATAAGATTAGCATCTTCTAGAGTATTAAACAAGCAAAACACTTACTCGAGTGGTTGAGTCTCATGAGGAAGTCTTGAATTCAATCCCTACGAGTGCCTTGGGAAGAGTATTTTTCCTAAAGGTTCTCGAGATCCTTGTAGTAGCATCCTATCAGGTTAAATCAAGTGGAGATGGACTTAACTCTAGTGGTGAGTACACCTAACACTACACTACAAGAAATAGGGGGGCGTAGTGACACCCCCGAATTGAAAAAAAAACGGGTATCGTCGCTTATGCGACGCTATCGTCTCTTATGCGACGCTATCGTCGCTTATGCGACGCTATCGTCGCATAAGCGACGGTAGATTTTTGGATTTCTTTTTTTTCTTCCACACCCGTCACTTATGCGACGGTAGCGTCACATAAGCGACGCTAAATTAAGAGCATCGCAAATATCGTCGATGACTAGCGATGTGATTAGCGACGTTGGCAAACTGAAGAGCGTCGCATATGCCACGCTTTGGAATATAAAAAAGAAAATTCCATTTCTCCCGGCACATTTGTGCCGGGATTTGGACGCGAGAGCAAGAAGAGACCGAGAGCGAGAGAGAGAGAGAGAGAGAGAGAGAGAGAGAGAGAGAGAGAGAGAGAGAGAGAGAGAGAGAGAGAGAGAGAGAGAGAGAGAGAGAGAGAGAGAGAGAGACATCTACTTGAAGGAAGGTATGCGCACACACACACACTTACACACACATACATATGCATACACACACACATAGACACACACACACACATACACATAGACACACACACACATACACACAAATACACATAGACACACACACACACATACACATAGACACACACACACATACACACATACACAAATAATGTTGCATACACACATGCACACATAATGCATACACATGCACACACATATACACATACATGTACACACACATACACACATACACACACACATACACACACATACACACATATATGCATACACACACATATAGAGAGACATGCACACACATACACATACATGCATACATAATGCATATGCATATGCATACATCCATACATACTTACATGCATACAAACACATATGCATACATAGTGCATATGCATATGCATACATACATACATACTTACATGCATACACACACATATGCATACATACACATACATAATGCATATGCATACATAATGCATATGCATACATAATGCACATGCATACATACACATACATAATGCATACACACACATATGCATACATAATGCACACACATACACACACATATGCATACATACATGCATACACATACACACATAGACAGATACACACACATAGACACATACACACACATAAACACATACACACTCATAGACACACACACACACACACATAGACGCGCATACACATACACACACATATACACACACATACACACACAGACACATACACACATAATGATGCATTCACACACATACACATGCACACACACATAGACACACATATACACACACACATACACACATACACACATACACACACATATATGCATACACACACATAGAGAGACATACACACACATACACATACATGCATACATATGCATACATAATGCATATGCATACATACACATACATAATGCATATACACATATATGCATACATAATGCATACACACTCATAGATGCGTAGCGACACATACACGTAGCTACACATACACATAGACACACACACATACACACACACATATACACAAACACATACACACATAGACACATACACACATAATGATGCATACACACACATACACATGCATACACATACATATGCATACATACATGCATACACATACACACATAGACACATACACACGCATAGACACATACACACATAAACACATACACACTCATAGATACACACACATACACATAGACACACACACATACACACACATATACACACACACATGCACACATAGACACATACACATGCATACACACACATACACATGCATACACACACATACACATGCATACACACATATAGACAAATATACACACATACACACATACACACATACACACATACACACATACACACACATATATGCATACACACACATAGAGAGACATACACACATATACACATACATGCATACATATGCATACATAATGCATATGCATATGCATACATAATGCATATGCATATGCATACAATGTACATACATACTTACATGCATACATAATTCACATGCATAGATACATACACACACACAGACACATACACACATAGACACATACACACACATAAACACATACATACTCATAGATACACACACGTACACATAGACACACACACACATACACACACATATACACACACATACACACACATATACACACACATATACACACACATACACACATAATGATGCATACACACACATACACATGCATACACACATACAGACACATGTACACACACATTCACACACATATATGCATACTCACACATAGAGAGACATACACACACATACACATACATGCATACATATGCATACATAATGCATATGCATATGCATACATACATACTTACATGCATACATAATGCACATGCTTACATACACATACATAATGCATACACACAGATATGCATACATAATGCATACACACACATACACACATATGCATACAAAATGCATATGCATATGCATACATAATGCACATGCTTACATACACATACATAATGCATACACACACATATGCATACATAATGCATACACACACATACACACATATGCATACATACATGCATACACATACACACATACACACACATAGACACATACACACACATAAACACATACACACTCATAGACGCATAGCGACACATACACATAGACACATACACATACACACACACATATACACACACACAAACATACACACAGAGACACATACACACATAATGATGCATACACACACATACATATGCATACACACACATATGCATACATACATGCATACACATACACACATAGACACATACACACACATAGATACATACATACACATAAACACATACACACTCATAGACACACACACATACACATAGACACACACACACACACACACATATACACACACACATATACACACACATACACACATAGACACGTACACACATAATGATGCATACACACATACACATGCATACATACATGCATACACATACACACATAGATACATACACACACATAGATACATACATACACATAAACACATACACACTCATAGACACACACACATACACATAGACACACACACATATACACACACAGACAAACACACATAGACACATACACACATAAGAATGCATACACACATACACATGCATACACACATACAAATACATATACACACACACATACACACATATATGCATACATACACACATATATGCATACACACACATAGAGAGACATACTCACACATACACATACATGCATATATATACATACATAATCCATATGCATATGCATACATAAATACATACATACATACATGCATACCTACACATACATAATGCATACACACATATGCATACATAATGCATACACACACATACACACATATGCATACATACATAACACACATAGACACATACACACACATATACACATACACACACATAGACACATACACACTGATAGATGCATAGCAACACATACACATAGACACATACACACTGATAGATGCATAGCAACACATACACATAGACACATACAAATACGCACACACATATACACACACACACAAACATACACACATAGATACATACACACATAATGATGCATACACACAGATACATATGCATACACACACATATGCATACATACATGCATACACATACACACATAGACACATACACACACATAGATACATACATACACATAAACACATACACACTCATAGACACACACACATATGCATAGACACACAAACACATACACACACATACACACATAATGATGCATACACACATACACATGCATACATAAGAATGCATACACACACATACACATGCATACACACATACAAACACATATACACACACATACACACATACACACATACACACATATATGCATACATACACACATATATGCATACACACACATAGAGAGACATACTCACACATACACATACATGCATATATATACATACATAATGTTACATACATACATACATGCATACATACACATACATAATGCATACACACATATGCATACATAATGCATACACACACATACACACATATGCATACATACATGCATACATAACACACATAGACACATACACACACATATACGCATACACACACACATAGACACATACACACTCATAGAAGCATAGCGACAAATACACATAGACACATACACACACACATATACGCACACACAAACATACACACATAGACACATACACACATAATGATGCATACACACACATACATATGCATACACACACATATGCATACATACATGCATACACATACACACATAGACACATACACACACATAGATACATACATACATACATACATACACATAAACACATACACACTCATAGACACACACACATACACATAGACACACACACATACACACACACACATATACACACATACACATAGACACATACACACATAATGATGCATACACACATACACATGCACATAGATACATACACACACATAGATACATACATACACATAAACACATACACACTCATAGAGACACACACATACACATAGACACACACACACACATGTACACACACAAACACACATAGACACATACACACATAAGAATGCATACACACACATACACATGCATACACACATCAAACACATATACACACACACATACACACATATATGCATACATACACACATATATGCATACACACACATAGAGAGACATACTCACACATACACATACATGCATATATATACATACATAATGCATATGCATACATACATACATACATACATACATACATACATACATACATACATGCATACATACACACACACATATACACACACATACACACACATATACACACACACATACACACATAGACACATACACACATAATGATGCATACACACACATACACATGCCTACACACATACACATACACACACATACATACACACATGCATACATACACATACTTAATGCATACACACTTACATATGTACACGTATATATATTGATTTCTAACCATTTTGTTTTACATGTTAGGTATTATGGATCCCAGTAGAGAGAGAAAGGCGAAACTCACTCTCATAAAAAGTCTTATGAGAGCAAGAGTTCCGTCTGATACTCTAGGGGCCATAATGCGTGATTACTCAGAGATGTCTGATGAGGAGCTGGACTATACGGTCCAGATGCTTACCCAGCGATCAGACGAGGGCTCTTCTACGGCTCCACATGCAGGAAGAGAGCTATCTGCTCATAGGTATGTTTTTTTTCGTAAACTTTTTTAATGATATTATAATACATATTTTTATTTATTTTTATCTATCTATTTTCAGGACACCTATACCACCTCCAAATCGTGATAGCATAGCAGAGTTGCCTATGAGGACATGCATAGGCACCTTAGGACTAGAGTGCGACATAGAGCCAGAGGGGAACATTGTGTACATAGGGAATGGATTGGAGTTCAAGAGAAGAATGCGGGCACTATGCGACTCTTACCTGTGCTTTTTCCACTTACGGTGGAAGTAAGTAAAAATTTTACATATAAATTGAAATAAATATCTTATGTTTTATTTACATTATGTTTTTTATTTTTGTAGTGAGCATGATGAGAGGGATAAAAAATACGTACTTAGTTCACTTGAGACAGAGTTTGGGACAGGATGGTCGCTTAAGTGGTGTCTAAAAGAGATGCGGACACTTATGGCTCATTGTCGCGATAATGCACGGTATGCATTGCTTTTATGTATATATATGTGGATATGAGTATGTGTGTTTATGCATGTATGTATGTATATGAGAGAGACAGAGAAAGAGTGAGACTAGAGGTATAAATACACGCATACACACACATATACATCATACATGCACATTTACACACATATACATATACATGCACATTTATACATACACACACATAAATAAATAAATAAATAAATCCTATTTCAAAAATCCTAAATTGAAAACACTAATTTCGATATTAGGGTTTTAAAACCCCTAATTTAAAAACTCTAATTCAACCTTTTAGCCATATGTTTGAAGTATATGTACACCTCTGACGTCCTACTAGAGAGATGTCTCTCCTCCCAACCTTATGCCTCTATACATAGCTACTCGAATCAACGAGGATCATAATATAAATAAAGATATATACACATCATGTAGATAGGATACATAAATATAAAATGGAGTAGATATATTATGCATCACACATACATGCCTAAATGCACACATAAATATATATATACATACTAACATATTTACATGTACACATTTACACATAGACATATATACATATATACATGTACACATCACATATACATGCCTACATGCACACATAAACATATATTTACATGCATACATATTTACATGTACATATTTACACATAGACACATATACATATATACATGTACACAATTATAAACACTTGCATATATTACATGAATACATGAATATTTTACATAAATGCATATGCATATATACACATATGCATATTTAACACATGTATACATATATCACACACATGCAAACACATACATATACATGAAATACATATATATGCATACTAACATATGTATACATATAATACACATGAGTACACACACATATGCATACATACACGATAAAAATTTGCTCCTAGAAGATAATGCTATATATAAAATAATTAGGCATACCCCCGAGCTTCATGTTCTAACTTACAAGAACATGATTTCATCTCTCTAGTAGGATTCATCGTTATTCAAGTTAATAAAAAAATATATTATCTGATATCCATTCAGAAGCTTCAAGTTATTGATCGATAACTAGAGTAGAATTTACTATCTAATCTGCTCATATGTTTTCTGATGGTTTATTTCTTCGCTCTGATACCACTTCTTGTCGACGCAGCGAAGGCTGAATCTTATCGAGCCTGCGGAAATCACCACGCCAAGAAGAAAACTAAACTAGTGTGATTCAGAACACCTCTGTAATCAACAATAGCTTAATAGAATTATAGTCGCTTAACTGTGTCAGACTGCGACTCGAGTTCCACCGGAACTTCACCAAACTATCGCTGGGACGTCACCGAAATCTTACCGGAATTTTACCGGAATAAACTTAGTTCTGCTCGTAATTGCTTCAGATGAACTTATGTGAAGTAAGGAAGTAGTGTGTGAGCTTCCTTCATCGAATGAACTTCTTTCTGAAAACTTCACAGTTCTAAAGTGCTACTTTCCGGTTAACTTTTGTACTGTGTGTACATCTCTATTTCACCGGAAACTGTGACCAGCTTAGAGTAGAGACGTCTAGCTACAAGATGAGCTATCTCTCATACAAAGCTTCGAACTCTGCTGCAAGTTATACTTCGTTGTTCTACCAGAAAATCTTGTTTTCTGAGAAACTGTAACTGACCGGAAATTACTGAAATACATTTACTGAGTAAACTGTTATTCACCGAAACATGCGTTTACACAGAAGGTACTGAAGCACGTTTAGTAACGAGTCGTGACAGTTAACGATAAACGAAACTTCCTACCGTAACACGAAATAGCTTCAGATTCTTCACAAGTAAAGATTACGCGCAGACATCCACATGAACATGTGTTTTCGATTAGAGAAGATGTGTACAAGTAAGCTTGGCCTCTTCTTGCTCAAGCTACAGAAACTCTCCTACAGTGAGTAGTTTCTTATTACCATCTCTCTCAGATGAAAAAACCCGACACTTCAGGCTTGTGTTATTCATCTGTACATACGCGATCTATGGCGTCTTCTGAGAACTTCTAACTCTCTCTTCACTCATACGCGCATCTCACACGCATCATCTTCACGCGTCTCTTCCTGAGTCTTCTCTCTCCCCTCATCGAGTTCTTCAAATCTTGCTGTATATATATACACTTTCCTTTGGCGCTCCTCTGTGTTGTCACTCTTCAATTTACATTATGCGTGCCTTACGCGCCCGCCGCGGTTAATTGCTCTGTTATGTGCACACCGTGCACTAACTTTGCATACTGTACACCTGTGCATTGATTTTCCAGAAGATTTTGTTTCTCTCTTTGTCTGTTGCGTCAAATTCGTGAGTGTTTCCTTAACAGCTCCCCCTCAATCACTAATTTGACCTCTTCCGGTCTTTCATATATCTTTCTTTCTTTTATACCTGCCATCTCTTTGAATCTGTTTGTCTTCGTTCCATCCAAGCTCTTAGTCAGAATGTCTGCAATCTGATCTTTCGTAGGAGTGTAGACTATTTCTATCTCTTTCTCCATTACTTTTTCCCTTAGGAAATGATACTGAATCTCTATGTGTTTTGTTCTTGCGTGAAACACAGGATTCGCTGCAAGATACAGCGAGCTCATATTATCTCCATGTACGATCGGTATACTTTGATCTATACCCATGCTTTTAAGTAAAGTCTGCATCCATATCACTTCTTTTGCTGCTTCTACCAGTCCTTTGTATTCTGCTTCTGTTGACGATAAAGCTACTGTGTGTTGCTTCTTCGAACACCAGCTTACCAGCTTGTCTCCTAGGTATATCATATACCCGTGTGTTGATCTTCGGTCATCTTGACTTCCTGCCCAATCTGAGTCACTGAATGCCTTTAGCGTTATATCTGACGTAAAAGGATAATATAATCCTTCCCTTATAGTTCCTTTTATATATCTAAGAACTCTCTGTCCTGCAACCCAATGTTGATCTGTCGGACAATGCATAAATTGTGACAGAACTCCCACCGGATAGCTGAGATCCGGTCTTGTTAGCGTAGCGTAAATTAAGCTACCTACTAACGATTGATATTTTTTCATATCCTTGAATTCTGTTCCACTATATTTGCTGAGTTTATGATTTACTTCAAGCGGTGTTGAAGCTTCTCTGCAATTCTCCATGTTGAACTTCTTCAGTAAGTTCAGGAGATACCTTTCTTGCGTGACATATACACCATGATTTGTATATGTGATTTCCATTCCTAGAAAGTATGATAACTTTCCCAGGTCACTGATCTTGAATTCCTCTTCTAGCTATTTCTTTACTTCTGTGATTCCTGCATCTGAGGTACCTGTAATTATTATGTCATCTACATAGATACAAATGTAGATCATTCCCTCTTCTGTTCTTTTGATGAGTAGACTTGCATCTGCCTTCGAACTTTGGTATCCAAGTTCGTTCAGATACTTCACAAGTCTGTAGTTCCAAGCTCTTGGAGCTTGCTTCAGTCCATAAAGTGCTTTTCTTAACCTGCAAACAAAGTTTGGGTATCTGGAACTTACAAACCCTTCCGGTTGTTCCATATAGACTTCGTCTGATATATATCCATTTAGGAATGCGTTTTTTATATCTAGCTGACTTAGCTTCCATCCTTTTGATGCTGCTATTGCAATCACTGTCCTTATGGTTGACATTTTTGCCACCGGACTGAACGTCTCGTCATAGTCTATGCCATGCGTCTGAGCATAGCCCTTGATAACCAGTCTTGCTTTATGTCTGGCTATCCTTCCATCTGCAAGTTTCTTAACTTTGAACACCCATTTATTTCCGATTACTTTCTTACCGTTCGGTTTAGGAACAAGCTCCCATGTCTTGCTCTCTTCCAGTGTGCTGAATTCTTCTTCCATTGCTTCTTGCCATTGCTTCTTGCTTTTGGCTTCATCATAGCTCTGAGGTTCATCATAATCGTTCTGAGTTATATACGATGTATCATATGAGTACCTTTCCGGTTGTCTTCTTACTCTGCTCGACCTTCTTAGCTCATATTCTTCATGTGCATTTGAATACACGTCTTCATCTTCGTTTATTATACCTGTTCCGGTCCTGGACGTACTTGCCTCGTCTTCTTTGTTTACCTGTACGATTGTTTTACCTTTCTCTTTTCTTTTTATCTCTTCTTCAAATTCTTCAGCTGTATGACTCTGATCTGCATACCAGCTTTTCTGTTCATCAAATGTTACATCCCTGGAAACAGTAAAATGTTTGGTTAGAGGGCTCCATAACCTGTAACCCATCTATTTCTCATCATATCCGACGAACACATATTTCTCTGCTTTCGGTTCAAGCTTATGTCTCAGTTGAGACGGTATATAAGCATAAGCGACTGATCCAAACACTTTACACTGATCGAGTGTTGGCTTCTTCCCCCACCAGGCTTCATAAGGGGTCATTCCTTCTAACGCTGTACATGGTAACCTGTTTACCAAGTATGTAGCTGTGTTTATAGCTTCAGCCCAAAGATAATCCGGGCAATTCTTTTCTTTTAGCATAGCTCGTGCAAACTCGACTAGAGTTCGGTTCCTTCTTTCTGCTACACCGTTTTTTTGTGGTGTATACCTGCAGGTTATTTCTCTCTTGATACCTGCATTCCAAAGATAGTCATTGAATTCTCGGGAGAAGTATTCTCCCCCTCCATCAGACCTTAGTCTTTTAAGCTTTTGTCCTATGAGTCTTTCAGCATATGCATGAAAGCGTCTGAAAGCTCCGAACACTTCTGATTTCTCTTTCAGAACATAAAGAGTTATCCATCTTGTTGCATCATCAATGAAAAGAACATAATACCTTGATCCGCTGATAGATCCTTCTTTTGTCGGTCCCCATACATCTGTATGTATGAGTTCTAGCACACCATCATGTTTGAATCCTTTCTTCTGGAAAGGTAACCTGTGGGCTTTTCCCATCTGACAGGCTTCACATTTGTGGATCATATGTTGGTTCTGTACGTTCGGTAATCCCAGTACAGACTGATTCGCTATCTTAGCTTTGATTCCTTTTTCATTGAAATGACCTAATCTCTTGTGTCAGAGATCAAGTTCTGTAATCACCTTTTCATCATGCGTGAGCAACGCTTGGCCAATGTTCCCTTGTACTTTTAAAGTAAAGAGTCTTCCTTCTTTCTTACCAGAAACGATCTGATAATATCCGTTCTTGGGATCTTCTACAAATACGCCTTTATTTGTAAATCTGACCTGAAAACCTTTTTCGACTATCTGTCCCACACTGATCAGATTTTTCGGTATTGTTGGAACATACAAAACATTGGTTAGCAAATCTGCTCCACTCTTGTGTTTCACTTTTCCGATTGATTGTACTTTGTGTCTTGTATTGTCACCTGTTTGAACAGTGTGACTCGCACTTCCTTTTTCCAATTCTGACATCAGTTCTATGTTTCCTGACAAGTGATTAGAACATCCAGAGTCAATGTAAAATACCTTTAGATCTTCGTTATCAGATATGCTGATTGAGTTCATCATCAATGATGTATGACTTTCATTCTGTGTGTCATTTGCGTAGTTGTTGTAGGTGGTGTTGTAGGATTGGCTCTGTCCCCAACTTCTTGTTCCACCTCTACTGTAGCCTCCTCTTTGGCTTTGTCTTCCTCTTTGGAAGTTACTTTGATATCTTCCGCTTCTGCCTCTGCTATTACTGTTCTGGCTTTGATTTGATCCCTGTTGGTTGTGCCAACAGTCATGCGCCAGATGATTACTTAGTCCGCAAATCCAGCAGACTTTCTTGTTAATATTCTGACTACTTCTTCCTCTTGCTCTTCCTCTGCCAGTGCCTTTACCTCTTGCGTAATAGGCCTGAGAGCTCGATTCTTCTTCGTCTTTTGGCTTACCCTTTTCTTTCTTCTTGTTCTTCATATACATTGCTGAACTTTGTCCTTTGTCTGCGTCTCCTTTCAGGTCTTGCTCATATGTGAGCATCAGTCCAAGCAACTGATTTAAATCTGGTATAAAATGATTTAAAGAAAGTTCAGTTGAGAGTACGAAAGGTTTCCACCTTTCATCTCCTCTCAACCCTGTGAGCAGTTGTGCTATCAATCTATGATTTTTGACATCTTCATTTATGGATCCCTTCTTGTCGACGCAGCGAAGGCTGAATCTTATCGAGCCTGCGGAAATCACCACGCCAAGAAGAAAACTAAACTAGTGTGATTCAGAACACCTCTGTAATCAACAATAGCTTAGCAGAATTATAGTCGCTTAACTGTGTCAGACTGCGACTCGAGTTCCACCGGAACTTCACCAAACTGTCGCTGGGACGTCACCGAAATCTTACCGGAACTTCACCAAACTGTCGCTGGGACGTCACCGAAATCTTACCGGAATTTTACCGGAATAAACTTAGTTCTGCTCGTAATTGCTTCAGATGAACTTATGTGAAGTAAGGAAGTAGTGTGTGAGCTTCCTTCACCAAATGAACTTCTTTCAGAAAACTTCACAGTTCTAAAGTGCTACTTTCCGGTTAACTTTTGTACTGTGTGTACATCTCCATTTCACCGGAAACTGTGACCAGCTTAAAGTAGAGACGTCTAGCTACAAGATGAGCTATCTCTCATACAAAGCTTCGAACTCTGCTGCGAGTTATACTTCGTTGTTCTACCGGAAAATCTTGTTTTCTGAGAAACTGTAACTGACTGGAAATTACTGAAATACGTTTACTGAGTAAACTGTTATTCACCGAAACATGCGTTTACAGAGAAGGTACTGAAGCACGTTTAGTAACGAGTCGTGACAGTTAACGATAAACGAAACTTCCTACCGTAACACGAAATAGCTTCAGATTCTTCACAAGTAAAGATTACGCGCAGACATCCACATGAACATGTGTTTTCGATTAGAGAAGATGTGTACAAGTAAGCTTGGCCTCTTCTTGCTCAAGCTACAGAAACTCTCCTACAGTGAGTAGTTTCTTATTACCATCTCTCTCAGATGAAAAAACCCGACACTTCAGGCTTGTGTTATTCATCTGTACATACGCGATCTATGGCGTCTTCTGAGAACTTCTAACTCTCTCTTCACTCATACGCGCATCTCACACGCATCATCTTCACGCATCTCTTCCTGAGTCTTCTCTCTCCCCTCATCGAGTTCTTCAAATCTTGCTGTATATATATACACTTTCCTTTGGCGCTCCTCTGCGCTGTCACTCTTCAATTTACGTTATGCGCGCCTTACACGCCCGCCGTGGTTAATTGCTCTGTTATGCGCACACCGTGCACTAACTTCGCATATTGTACACCTGTGCATTGATTTTCCAGAAGATTCTGTTTCTCTCTTTGTCTGTTGCGTCAAATTCGTGAGTGTTTCCTTAACATTTTCATTATTGCCATCATTTTGGTAAGACACCAATATAGTCTCATCTTCATTATCCTTATTGATTTCATTTATTTCTTCTATTGTTAAATCTATGTTCTCATGAATCACATAATCTATTGATGGATTAATATCTATTTCTGGTAATTCCTCTTCCTCATCAGTAGAATCAGCATGTAGAGAATTATCCTCTTCATCAAAAAGATTAGTATCATTATCACGTATAATGATTCTAATTTCTATTTTAGATGTTGATGTATCAGTATCTGATGTTGAAATCATCAAGAGGACTTTCTTCGATCTCTCTAACAATAAATTGTTCAAACAATGACCTACCTCTAGGTTGCACAGGAATGACTTGCCACCAAGGACGAGGATCTGGGTTTTTATAAAAAAATGCTTGTTCAATATGCCTAGGAAGAATATATGGTTCTTTAGTAGATCGCATTACCTTGGAAGAATCAATTGCCCAAAACCGAGATAATTCCTTTGTTAATGTGGAATTACCACCTTTATACTCCACTCGAAACCAGTCAACCTTCAAAATGACCTATCAAAATATATAACAACAAAAACCCATTATTAGGTGCTTAAAAAAATAACTAACTCTAAAAAATATATATAAACTTTTTTCTACCTGTTTGAATGTACGAAATGAAATTTCGTAGATACCAACAATAGTTCCTACATAACCAAGTTTGCTATCTATAAGGTTCGTGTCTTTTGAGCTAGCACGTGATAGTTGCTTGAAAGAAGCAACAATAGTAGAATCCTCTGTTTTACGTATAGAATCAATGGCTTTGATTCTAATATGCTGTCCAAAAGCCCACATATTAGTGAACATTCGAGCCTGCAAAATAAATTCAATTAGTAAATAGAAACTAACATACATATATGAAAAAAATAAAATATTATTTTAATAAAATTACCTTTCGTTCACAGCCTATCATTAACTCTCTTTGCTCATCTGAGATTTCTTCATTATTTGTGTTGGCGCGTTGCAAACGACTATATAGCCAATCCGTGAAAGAAGGTATATCTGTAATCTCATTATTATCGAGATTACGTCTAGATCTTTTGTTTTTTCGCCTTTTACTTCGGAGATTTTGAAGTTCCTCGTATTCGCTAAGGAATGCTTGCATGCATTCGCTATTATATGCTACAAAAGTAGAAACATCATTTTTTTTCTTGAAATGTAAATAAGAATGGAACCCCCTTACCTGATAATACCTCATCTGTTATTTTTGAAGAAGACTCATTGGTCCATGCACGTGGAGCTTCTTCATGAACTCTTTCAAGGTACTCACTAATGTAATACATGCACTCTTCAAGCATCCAACCCTTTGCCATGGATCCTTCTGGTTTTGCTCTTTGTTGCACATAACCTTTTAGTATTCCCATAAATCGCTCGACCCAAAACATCCATCGAGTGTTGACAACACCTGCAATCTCTATCTCATCTACAAGATGGACTAATAAATGAACATGAATATCAAAAAATGAAGTAGGAAGTTCTTTCTCCATCAAACATAGTAGCTCTTTGCATTCACGTTCTTTTTGTGGGATCGAGTTTTTGTCGATCTCTTTGGATGTAATCCACCTATACATATCATAAAAAAAATTATAAAGAAGTTAATTAAAAAATAAAAGATATCCAATATTCATACATATTAAATATAAAAGTATCATAATTACCTTATAAGTGATCCAAGACAATAGATCACATCTCGTACTCCTTTCGTTGTACATCCATCCATAACCAAAGGTAAAATATGTTTCAAAAAGTTATGCCAGTCATGGGTCTTTAACCCAGATAACCTCTTATCATACATAGTAAACATGTTTCGAAACGATGCTCCATATCCTGTAGGAGTCTTAACCAATTGAATTCTATTGTTGATAGTCTGTATCTCTTTTGTTGTAAGTACCCAAGCAGCAGGTGCATAAGTCGTTTCTTGTCGATTTCTATCAAAAACTGGCCATAACTTTGGTTTGGATTTTTGATCTTTCAAATCATTCCTTGATGTTGTGGTATCTTTTAGTCGAAGAAGATGCTGCCATAGTGAATAACCAATATTTTTGAATATATGCATAGGATCAAGAAGATGACATACTTTCAACTCTTTCCAATACTCCAAAGAATACCATATTGATATGTTCGCTGCAAGTGCCAATTTTCCTTTACCTCTGTTCACATAATCATTATCTGAATCATCACTGAAGATTTCTGCTTCTGGATCTATCAGAGGTCCATCTGTCCATTTTTTATACCAATCCATAGGCGTCATAGGTTTTGGATACTGACCTGTTTCAATCTTTCCATTAAAATGTATCGCTTCTCTTTTAGATCTTAATGGATGATCATCAGGCAAGAATCATCGATGTCGAAGATAAATATTTTTGTTGAGATTCTTACTATAGATTGATCTCAACCAATCACCACAATATAGACAAGCTTTATAACCCTTAGTAGATATTCCTGCATCATGGAAAATGATAAAAATATAATTAGATTAAATCATATTTATTTTCATGCATATTGAATAAAAAAATTACATCAATACCTGAACAAACACCATATCCAGGAAAATCGTGAATAGTCCAAGCCACAATACCACGAACCGTAATATGTCTTTCATTGATGCTTTTCAATACATCAATGACATTAATACATCTCCATAACTCTTGAAGATCGTCAATGAGAGGAGCAAGATATACATTCATATCTTTAACTTGTCTTTTGCCTGGGATTAAAAGTGAAAGCATTAAATGTTCCTTTTTAATGCTAAGATATGGCAGAAGATTGTAGTTTATGACTACCACTGGCCATGTTGACCATTTATTGGATTTCATGGAGAATGGATTAACCCCATCTAATGCAACTCCTAACTTTAGATTCTGTGGATTTTGTGCAAATTTAGGCCATGTAGAATCAATATGCTGAAAAGCAACACTATCATGAGGAATTCTAATTATTCCATCAGTACTTTTGTGATCATGTCTAATCCGGGGCTTTGATAATTTGGGGCTTTGAAACATATGTCTAATCCGTGGAGCCAATGGAAAATGTCTCAATACCTTTTTTGGGATTTTACCTTCTTCACCCTTATATTGAGGAGATTGACATTTGGGACATGTCAAAGAGTCTGCATACTCACCTCTATATAAAATACAATCGTTAGGACATGCATGCATACATTGATAATCTATACCAAGATTGTTGATTATCTTCTTCATTTCATCATGTGAGGTAGGAAGAATATT
Organism: Ceratopteris richardii; assembly: GCA_020310875.1. Classification (NCBI taxonomy): domain Eukaryota; kingdom Viridiplantae; phylum Streptophyta; class Polypodiopsida; order Polypodiales; family Pteridaceae; genus Ceratopteris; species Ceratopteris richardii. The sequence goes on from CM035406.1 coordinate 140,066,778, forward strand.
CTGACTTGGTAAAAACTTTTCAGATAATAACCTGTAAGTTTATAAAAAAAAGATATATTAAAAAAAGTAAATAAATAAATATACATATATACATGCAGGTTTTTATTCTTACTTTAAATAAGGTAAGAACAAGAACTTGAATTGAATGGACACTTTTTGTCCGCGCATCTTTTAAAACTATTAATGCATCTTTCAAAATATTCGTGCAAAATTTGATTGTTTTAGATGGCAGGATACGATTGTTTGTTTTGGAGGATATGAAGTATGTACCTTCATTGAATGATTTGTGGATTCACACATATGTTCAATTTGAAAGTGTGAGAAGCGGGTTTATAATTGCTATTCAAAGAATTTGGCACTGTTTATAGGCCATACGATGGTGACCTAGATGAATCGCATGCACAGAGGTTACTCAAGATAGAGCAACCTGATTATAAGGGACTAGTACCAGCAGGATTTCTGGGGTATGCAGTAAACCTCTTGCATGTCAATGATGAGCATCTGAACTTTAGGATACAAAGTGGAAATCATGGTGGCTTGAGAGGATCACTTTTATACAGCTTGTGCATGCGATTCATCTAGGTCACCATTGTATGGCCTATAAACAGTGCCAAATTCTTTGAATAACAATTATAAATCCGCTTTTCACCCTTTCAAACTGAACATATGTGTGAATCGACAAATCATTCAATGAAGGTACATACTTCATATCCTCCAAAACAAACAAGCGTATCCTGCCATCCAAACAATCCAACTTTTTGCGAATATTTTGAAAGATGCATTAATAGTTTTAAAAGATGCGCATACAAAAAGTGTCCATTCAATTCAAGTTCTTGTTCTTACCTTATCTAAAGTAAGAATAAAAACCTGCATATATATATATATATATATATATATATATATATATATATATATATATATATATATATATATATATATATATATGCATATATATATATATATAAATAGATAGAAATTTGAAAATTATACCTTAATAGTGTCGAAATAGATACATTACTCCATCCAAAATGATTTTGAAGGTTGAGAATAAGTAAGCTCGCACTTAGTCGTGTCAAACGACTTCCTTCATATACATGCTTTAGACATTCCTCTCGAAGATATTTCTCATTTTTAGAAATATCAATGCTCTCACTGTCATTTTGATACCAATCCTCAATAAAATCTGCCATGCCATCATCTTCATCATTGTCACACAAATCTTGTACTTTATGATCTTTTGAATATAGATCTTTCAACTTTGCATATTGCACAGGATTAGTTTTGCATAGCCTCCTCATGGAAGCTTCTGATAAATGAGGTCTTACTGGTAATTGTGAATGTTGTGGACGAATATCATCAATATTATACATTGGAATCTACACATATAAATAAAACTCATTAGCATTCCATATATGAATAAAAAGTAAACTTTAAATATAAAATTAAGTATATAACTTATTAAATATGGATAGAAAATTTTTATTCTCTCTAGGTAAAAGGTGCTCTTGGAGGTCTACGCCATCCATAATTCACTAATAGTTCATCACCAGCATGTAATGTAGTAATAGCATTGACAACTATGTATCTTGATACATCTCTACTCATGTATGGTGATTCATGACTATTTTCACGCTCCTCAAATGTGCAATTAGTCATTGAACTATTATGTAACCCTTGACTACAATTTATTAAACCTGCTATATTTTCATGTGTGTAAGGTCTTCCATCAATATATAATCTTTCATTTTCTGCATGTAAAATCCTTCTACTAGTAAGGGATGCTGCGTTCAAGCATATTCCATAAGTACTCATGCTTTGAACATAACGTGAAAGTCGATGCCAATCTCCCCATCCATATATAGGACCACAAAATGACATAAGAGTGACTTCATAGTTCGGAGGCACATACAAATCCTCTACAATAAAGAGACCACGACCAGCATTAGTAATAGTGGATGGAGCAATCATATAGTGATTACCCCAAAAGTTGAAAACCTCTCCATCTAAAGGAAGTGGTCCTCTATTCCATCCTCCATATCTTCTTCTATCATATGTTTGTACTAAAGAACGATCATGAGATGGCAATGGATAATCTCCAACCATTTCATTCTCTAAACCAGGAGGTAGAGGATTTCTAGAAACCTCTGCTTGTAATTGATGAACAGCAAGTCCATGATGTGTACGAGGTATATTAACATTATGAGAAAAATCATCATCGTCATGATCATCGAGCAAGTATTCCTGTATATCAACAATAATTTGATTTTATATATTTGTTTTTAAATAAAATAATGACATTAATATATATAGAAAATACATACCCAAGCATTATCACATTGACTAGGTGATGGTGCACGCTCAAAAGTACCATACTCTGCCTCATGTTTAATACATTCCAATCGTGGTCTTCGATACGTGCCATAACAAGAGTTACACCAACATATAATATGCTCTTCATAGTAAAATTCATCATAATTCCTATCGGAGGACACATGTGAAGTCGTTGCATGGGTAGGAGGTGGTGGAGTACCCTCTGATTGATCAGAATCTGCACATAATAAGAAACAAAAAAATATATAAGTTATGTATCGTTGCACGATGAGGAGACGGTGGTGGAGTTCCATCTGATTGATCAGAATCTACAAATAATGGTATTTGATATTAAGAATCTGATTATCTACATACACAAAAAATTCACATATACATATTTACACATACACACATATTCACATATACACATTTACACATACACACATATTCACATATACACAACTACACATTATTGTGGGATAAATGCATGTATTTTGTATGAATGAGTGTATATGCATGCATGTGTGTGTACATATATATGTGGATATGTATATGTGTGTTTATGTTATATGTATGTATATGTGTATATGTATACATATATGTATGTGTATATGTTTGCATGTATATGTGTATGTGGGTATGTGTATGTGTATGTGTGTGTATATATGTGTATGTATTCTGATTTTTTTTTCTGTTTGAGATTAAATTAACAAGAGATATTGTATGGTCGAAAAAAATAAGAGGCGAGTTAACATACCACCTCAGATGTGGTAGTTTTTTCGTAGACAGCTACGTCTTCAGGAGTCATTTCCTCAGCAGAAGGTACACAAATTAATAGTTTATATTTATAATTTTTATATATTTTAGTAATTTTTTACATTTAATTTATGTATTTTTTTTCTTGAATAAACAGCCTGCTGCAAAGAAGAGAGTGGAGTCGGGCCACACATCGCACCTAGGCCAAATGCACCATAAAGGTTTTGTAGTTACATTTGTAAGTATATGTGTTATTCTGAGTATATTTTTTATTTTAGTTAAAATGCAAGCAACTAATGTTTTTTATTTGTTTCATTGCAGCGGAAGGATTATGGCCGATATCCTACGAAACATGAGATCGAGCATGCTACACATTTTGGATATCGGCGTTTGGGTGAATATATGCAAGATCATCCTGATGCCTTTGTGAGTATTTTTAAATTTTATATAATTATTTTGTTTTTATGAATGGTTTAATTATTTTATTTATTTATGTTTGTTATATGTAATACAGGAGTATTATGGAGAGACAAATATGGATGAGGTCAAGAGACAGACACAGGAGGGACGATCTCGATCGTCACAGGGTGATCATGACGATGAGGATGAGGAAGATCAGGATGATCATGATATTGCTGATGATGATGATGATGATCATGATGATGATTATTAGGATTTTAGTTGATTATGACATTGGATTATATGTATTTACATTGATATATATATATATATATATATATATATATATATATATATTATCTATATATTTTTCATTTCAGTTATGTTTTCAATTGTGTGTATGGTATTAAGTAATGAAGAGTTTTGTTCTATTGATTGTTATTATTGTTTATATTAAGCATGTGTTTTAATACTTTAATTATATAAGTCATTCATATGTGTGTATCTAAGTGTATATGTATGTAGTGTATATGTATGTGTGTGTATGAGTATGTGCATGTGCATGTGCATGTGCATGAGTATGTGTATATGTAGGTATGTGCATGTGTGTGTGCATGTGTATATGTGTTTTAATACTTTAATTATATAATTCATTTATATATGTGTACCTAAGTGTATATGTATGTTTGTGTATATGTATGTATGTGCATGTGTATGTGTGTATATGTATGTATGTGCATGTGCATGTATAAGTGTATATGTGTGTATGAGCATGTGCATATGCATGTGTATGTATGTGTATATGTATATGCATGTATATGTATAACTCTATGTGTATATGTGTGTATGTGCATGTATATGTGTATCTGTAGGTATGTGCATGTGTGTGTGCATGTGTATATGTGTTTTAATACTTTAATTATATAATTCATTCATATGTGTGTACTTAAGTGTATATGTATGTGTGTGTATATGTATATATGTGCATGTGTATGTGTGTGTATATGTATGTATGTGCATGTGCATGTATAAGTGTATATGTGTGTATGAGTATGTGCATGAGCATGTGTATGTGTGTGTATATGTATATGCATGTATATGTATAACTCTATGTGTATGTGTGTGTATGTGCATGTATATGTGTATATGTAGGTATGTGCATGTGTGTGTGCAACTTTAATTATATAATTCATTCATATGTGTGTACCTAAGTGTATATCTATGTGTGTGTATATGTATGTATGTGCATGTGTATGTGTGTGTATATGTATGTATGTGCATGTGCATGTATAAGTGTATATGTGTGTATAAGTATGTGCATGTTCTTGTGTATGTGTGTGTATATGTATATGCATGTATATGTATAGGTGTGTATATGTATATGTATATGTATATGTATATGCATATGTATATGTGTATATGTATATGCATGTGTATGTATATGCATGTTTATATGTATGAAACATCCATGTGTATGTGGATGCATTTCCATTTGCATCCATGTGCATGCATGTGAATGTGCATGCATGTGGATGTGCATATACATGTATTTGCATATATGTTAATGTGTGTATGTGTGTGTGTGTGTATGTATATATATATATATATATATATATATATATATATATATATATATATATATATATATATATATATATGCAATAATGCATGCATGTAAGTCTTTTTATGTGGTTGTAGGAATGTTTGTGCATATGCATGTGTATATGTGTGTATGTCTAAGTGTATGTGCACATGTATTTGTGTGTATATATGTGTGTGTATGTGCATGTGTATATGTGTATATGTGTGAAAGTGCATCTTCATCATGTATAAGTGTATAAGTGCATATCAATAAGTGTGAGTATGCTATGTAATGAAAATAACACAATTCAAATGATATACAAAGAATAGAAATTGTACGTACAATTGTTAGCCATACTTTTTGCTTGGTTAGCTTCTTGAATAACCTGCAATAAAGAGAGAAAGAACAGAGAGAGAGAGAGTGTGTGAGAGAGAGAGAATTCAAAAAGAGAAAGATGTAGAAAGAGAGAAACAGAGAGAGAGGGAGACAGTAAGAGAGAGCTTAGGCAAAACAACAATTCTGCATATACTTGCTTCAGCTCGTAAGCGCAGCGCAATTGCGTACGTTGGAGAGCTCTTCGATCAGATGCGTGAAAATGCCGATCGAAGAGCCTCCAACGTTTTAATTTTTGTCCGTCAACAGACCGTCGTGTAAGCGATGCGGTTTGTCGTCGCATAAGCGACAGCTTTTTAGCGTCACTTATGCGACATAAGGATCGTCGCCTATGCGACGCAGCAAAGCATCGCTTATGCGACGCTGTTAAATATCGTCGTATTAACGATGCTGTATGGGAGCATCGCAGTCCCGTCACACCACAAGTCACAAAAACCGTCGTTTTCTCTGTCGTTTAATTGACGGTTGGCACGCGACGCTCATTACGATGCATGTTGCAATTTTATAGCGACGAAATTCTGTCGCCTTAATCGTCGCTATACGCCCGTATTCCTTGTAGTGCTAGTAGACTCTAGTGAAAGGTGTAAAAGTAGCAATGGAGGTTGCAGCATTTGCAGAATCCGATTAACTCTACATATCATGATTAGTCCGAAAATCTATATATGTTATGCTTGGTGGAGATTGAGAAGTCATTATTTCTATCATGAAAACTAGGTTATTAACATTGGTATTAGAGCATAGCTTCCATGGTTATCTTGCTAACTCATCATCTTCTTCAAGTTCCATGTAAACATTCAAATCATTATCTTCTTTCTCTAGCACACAAATCTTAGTAGAGCTTTCATATCCTTAGACATACAAGACGTCCTTAATTCTATTTATATACATATAAGTAATTAGGATTCTTCATATCCTTCTTTATTGATCTTCACATGTGAGATTTCTTCTCTGAACTTTTGCTTGAGAAAGAAGAAGCTTATGTACACCTCTATTTTCCCCTATAGTTTTCACACCTTGGCACCCATGCGTGATCTTGTTCATGTAGAGGAAATAAGATCCATCTAGTCATACATATTTGTAGTAGTTTTGATAGCTAAAGTATCAAGAAACTATCTTTCAAAATAATTTGGGAAGCCACCAAAGTGGCACATTTAATCACAATTTCCAGTCAATGAATGCCTAGACTCAATCAACTTCGGATGCATGTTGTTCTTCACTCGAGTAGCTAGTTACAATTAATTTGAACTTATTGGAAATTCCAATTTTCAAAATTTCTAAAATCTGAAGAGGGATATAATTAAATTTGATCTAAAATTTCTAGATAGCAAAACAATTTTTAGCTACCAATTTTTTATGGTTTTGGCAATGGAATTTGTGACTATATCAACTATCTTTTGAGGTACTTACAATTCCAAATGTAGAATGGAAGTTTATCTTCACATTTATCATATGTAAAAAGATGTAATTTATTGGAGAGACTTAACAAAGGCATCAGACTGTATTTTAGAATTATTTTTTATCATCCAAATTATTGTAAATGTGTGAATTATAAGTGCAACTTATTTTTGTACTTTGGTTCACCCATAAGGGAAAATCATGGATGTATTTCTAAGTGAGGGAGAAAGAAAGATGTACCTCAAAAAATTTATTCGAAAAGAGGAGGCCCACAATACCCGCCTCAAACCTTGCATTTGGGTGAGGGAACAAGTGCATTAGAGAGGAGGATACACTATGAAGTAGGATACTTATATGTGTTAAAAGACTTCTCAAAACATGAAAAAGAATAATTCGATTCTAACTATAACAATTAGGAAAGGAAGATAACCTTACAAGAAATCATGAAGATAAGTCTCTTCTTACTATAATCATAAAGCTAAGTATCCTATTATTTCTAGACCTATCCCAAGAAGGTTTAGATTCAACTTTAAAGTAAATTCGAAGGAGGTAGCAACCATTTACATTCAATTTGTAGTAAATCCACTTAAGGATTAAAGTTAAACACTCAAATCAAGTAAGAACATAAAATCCCCTTAGCTTTGATAGGAGTAAAGTAAGCAAGATAAGAGAATCTCATGTATATAGAGGTACTTTAGTCTTATGATTGTTATAACCCAAAAGTGTATCAATCTTGAAGATATTTCTTAGATTTAAAATTTGAAAAGCATTAGTGGATGCGTAGCCTTGAGTTGAGCAAGCATTATCTAGAATATCCCTAGGGTTAGCCAATGAGCTTTGTAGCTTGAGAAAGAGATCTTAAGATGAAGAATAAGTCTTTATCACTACTGCCTATTCAATAAGAATTGATTAGAATTGTAAAAAGGTTTTCGAGGTGATTTTGATTGGAACTCCTATAAACCAAGCCATTGTAGTAAGGTTGGTATGGTGCCAAAGATTCATTGCAAGTTCAAAACATATGCAATGTTGAGAGAAGACATGTAGAAGACAAAGAAAGTGTTGAGATTTCTAGTCTTCAACTTTGAGGACATCATCAGAGGGAAATCACACATCTTCATGGATACGGAATTTAAGGAGAAAACCTTCAATTGAAGAAAGCTCTACAAGAAGAAAAGGAAGGAAAAACAAGATGATTGAGAAAATCCATTGGTAGTTATGGATAGTAGTAGTTAATGAGAATTCGAAATGATAGATATCCACGTGTAAAGACATCAAAAGCAATGAGGAAAAGGTCCATTCTAGCCCTTCAAGAAAGAAAGAGCTTGACAAGAGAAATCTATCCAATTTAGAGATTAATTTGTGACTTTTTCATTGCCAAACAATGTGCTTACATGATTCAAGTAGTTTCATCTAAAGAGCCTAATTGTCTTGAGGATGCAAGAAAGCATAAAGAATGGAATGAAGCCATGCAAGAAGAACTGAAGGCACTCAAGGAGAACCAAACTTGGTCGTTGGTGCCTAAGACCAAGGACATGAAGGTGAGATAAAAGGTAAGGAGGAATTCAGATGGTAGCATATCTAGGTATAAGCTTAGGCTGGTGGCCAAGGATTTTGCACAAAATTGTGGCATTGACTTTGAGGATAATTTAAGCCATATAGCAAGGATGAATAAATTAAGAAATATAATTGCAATTTCAACCTCAAAGAGTTGGAAGATCCACCAACTAGATGTTAAGAATGCTTTCATGAATGGTGACCTAGAGGATACTATTTTCATGGAGCACTCCAGAGGCTTTAAAGATTAGAGCTATTGTTAGACATGGATGCAAGTTAGGTCGTTCCCCAATGTGTGTTGTAACAAGAGTGAGCTGCTAAGGTTCCTAGCTCAGGGTTATCCTAAGGTTACACCTTAGAAAGATTTCTAATCTAGGAGCAAGAGGATAAATAGGATGGGAGGAGAGTAGCACACACACCATTTTCAAGAATCTTTGTGAGAATTCTCTCAACCTCTGTATCAAATCATTAGATTTTGGGCATATGAAGCTCCGAGAGAGAGAGAGAGAGAGACAAAGAGTAGATCTTTGTTCTTGTTTCAACCTTCAAAAGAAGTGGCCACGTGGATTTTCTTTTTCGGCATGGTCAATCTACATCTTTACACTCACAGACGGAGATGGCAGCAAATTATGAGCTCATGGTTGATGGCAGCAAAAGAATAGTGTTGAGGAGCCCCTAAGGAAAGCTTTGAATCCCTCAAGGAGGCCTTGAGCACACGACGACGCCCCATAGAATAGTAGATATGTGCACAGATGCTCATAAGATGCCCACATGCTTGGCAAGTATGAAGTCAGAGAGTGTTCTCTTCTCTCTTGAGATGAAATAATATGAGCTATGTGGTTCTATTTATACCCATAAAATGCACGTGTAGACTTATATATGGGATAAAAACTCAGCATGAATGTTGTTCCATAAGTAGAACCCTTTGTGACCATATAGGAAGTTCAATGTCTCCTCATATCCTCTCTATAGAGAATGTTCTTGGAGCACCTTTCTACACCCTTTGGCCATAACTCTCTCAATTCTTATCCAAATTGAGTGGTTCAACTTGCTATAGAAACTAGACTTCAAGAACTTTTCAATGAATTGGTATAACCATGTTTTTATATCTAAAGCACACCTATCTAGAGAATTTATTTCTCTACATACCTCTTCAACAAGAGATGCTACCCATCCACCTATGTCCATTGTTTTGGCTATAACTCCCTCATGGAAGCTCCAAATTGTTGGACTTTGAGGTTTGCCAAGACACGTGAACAAGAAGAAGAACAAGAAGCTTGGAGCACAATGCAGAATATTGAATGTATTACCAATTGAATGTGCAAAGATAAGTGACCCGTTAGGGTTATAGGCATAATATATACAAGTCGAAGGAAAAAAACCTTTTAAAGAGGGAAAAAAGTGCCCCGACAATCCTAAGTGTGTTCACACATATCACTAACAAAATATATCAACAAATCCCCCCTAGGAGAGATGCAGTGAACAAGCAATCGGCACTCATGTATAACAAAGTGCCAAGCTATGTGGAAAGAGACCAATCCACAAAATGAAGTAAGCCCAAAGCTTTGTAGAAAGCTTCAAACTTCTCCCAAGGCAAAACCTTTGTGAAAAGATCTACAATGTTATCCTGTGTGGGCACATATGAGAAACTGATCTCTCCAATAGAGAGGCTCTCCCCGACATAATGATAATGCACTTCAATGTTCTTTGTGCGATCATGGAAAATAGGGTTCCTCACAACTGCCAATGCACTTTGAGTGTCAATGAAGATGGTGGTGGCAGAAGACTGAGCAACACCCAAATCAACCAAAAGGCATCTGAGCGAGCAACTATATATACAGGCATAAGGTTGGGAGGAGATTCATCTCTCTAGCACGTGGTGGTGGCAATCACGTCCACTCCTTTAATTTCTTCCACTAGACTCTACCAATGGTTGAGTCCTTCCACTTGAGTCCACTTTGTTGTACTCACCACTTGAGTTAAGTCTCACTGGACTCAATTTAACTCATGTTAACTTGAGTTAGAAGGCTCTAGAGCTCTTTGGGCAAAACTCTCTCCCCATGCTTCCCATGGGGATTGAACCCAAGACATCACCCTTCAAAACCTAGGGACTTAACCACTAGGCAAAGTGGATCACTTGTTTAAGAGAGCACATGAACTTATGCTTAAGTCTACTCTCAAGATCTTTGGCTATACATGTGAGTGACCAAACGATGTCCAATTTTAGATCTGTCTGAACCAGTAGGACCCTTAGATCATAATCTTACTTTATTACATTGTTGCCCCCTTGGGAAAGATTTTTGTCCTTGAAAATAAATCTATATATAATAGCCGTAGGCAACCCCCAAGCCTCATGTTCTTGAACCAGAAGAAGATGGTCATGTTCTAAAACTAGAAGAACATGTCTCATCTCTGTGGTGGGATCCCTGCCCAAATGATTCAAGGCACCATCTTGCTCTACACTTCGAGAACCAAAACAAAGTACAAAGTAGTGAATGAATAATAAGGGTGGATCTAAAAACATCATTAGCCACTTCATTGTTTCTCGATGTGCGATCTTGGCACAGACATATGAAATGGGTGGATTCTAATTACTAGTCCATTTTTGGGTATTAGTGGTGCATGGACTTAGTAACTAAGGCAAGATTATTATCCCTAGCAAGACTTTGAGAACTCTTGATCATATGAATTTTATTTGGATAACTTGAAGTTTGGTTGATCCAAACATCTAACTCCCATTTTCAATCTTATGAGAAATTTCTAACTTCAATATTCTAGAGTGGACTAAACCCTTGAAAATCATGAAGCAAAATTAAAAAAAAAGTCAACTTAGACTTATGATTTTTTAAAGATTGAAAAGGTTCTTGTACAGAACATCTATCTGGGATGTTTAGTTTAGTTACCTAGCTTTAATTGGATAACCCTTGACTTTTGTGAAAAGAATCAGATACCATATCTGAGTCAAATCCAAAAGATTTGGAAAGCGGAAGAAAAGAACTAAAAAACTCTTTACAACCAATTCAGACTTCAAAGATACATGAACTTTCTATGAGTCGAATTCTAGATGACAAAAGACTTTAACTTTGCAAAGATCTATTTCAATAAGGTATTGAAGCATTTTTTCTATCTTTGGGAGAAAAAAACTAGATTCTCAAAAAGATTCGGACTAAATCTAAAACATCATCCAACCACAAGATACTAGTGTGGTATCCAACATCAATGTGTCATCCTACTGAGGTTCTATTGACAATTTTTACTCAAATAATGCTTCATTTGAGACTAAGTTCATCCCTATATTCAATCTTTTATGAATCCTACTAGGAATGCAATTCTTGTGCATTGCTTTGAGTCAAAGGATTGAATTTACCAAGTTATACTAGGACCTTATTGCTTGACTTAGTCATTCTATTCCTTAATTGAAAGCATCATTTCAATGTCAAAGTCCAAATTCTTCAGAAATCTATCAGATATTTCTGAATCAACAACACTTTAGCTTGAAGTGCTCTAAGAAGATCTTGGAAGTTACTTACTCCGTATCTTCTTATGTACTTGATCTTGAAGTATCTTGAGATCATACTTTTATCCTCCTTGAATTTAAACTTCACCTTTGAAATTTAAATTCCCTTGAGGATCAAATCTAACTTCAAGATTTATTCTAGGACTAAAAGATAATTATCATCCCATGGTCCGATGTCCCATACCATCTTTCCTACATCAATCTGAGTATAAAATCTAGTGTTCCATACCACCCTACTTTATATTCACATCAATTTGTGGGTGATACTTATCCTAAATTCTAAACATATCTTGATAGAGTACCTTTTCACTTCAAATCTCTAAAAGAATTTTGAAGTTTTAGGCATTACCTCTAACTCAATATTCTAGGTTTTGATTCCTTCACATGATCATTTCATGATCTCATGCTTTTTCCATCGAAACTTGAAAACCTCTTGATAGAATATTTATTCTTCTTTGCTCGGGTTTTCAAACAAAAACTAGTTATAATTCCACGTACTTGAATTTTCACAATTTCAACTCCAATTGGTTTATTCTTGACCAATTCATAGTGGCAAGAGCTTTTTATTTATTGTTCTTAGATTCCTTTTGTACTAATGATTTAAGTATCTACCTCGAGGATTTTTCTAGGAATCTCTGTACTGCTTAAGTCTAACCATACACTCATGCTTTTGGATTGCACCTTTAAGAAATCCCTTTAATGATAGGTAAAGTTTGTGTTGTACCTTCCATAGAGTTAATTACTGTTGACACAGTTGCAGACTACATACTTGGAATATCTACTTTGTTCAGACTTGGAAGAGCTTACTCTCGTACATTATGAAGTTGGGATTCAAAACAGCTATGATTCAACATGAGGACTTTATTCTAACTAGTACAACGGATGTCTCTTTAGAATTAAGGAGAAAAGGAAGAGGTGAATATTAAGCTTCTAAAACTTCAAAATGGAGTAGTTTCCTCTTCAACTATTCTGTAAAGGACATGGAATATATCAAGAAAGCATAAAGGTGATCCTTGTATGCTACATGACTACTTGAAATAGAGACCAAAGGATGGAGATTGACTCTTCTTCAAGGAGATAAAAAGATAGTTTCGAAGCATGGAATGACTCTTCTAATGGAATAATGGAAGGACGTACCTTAATTGGGAGATAAGTATTTTCTAAGTTGATGTTTTCATTTCAATACTTGCTTTACTCATCACTTTCATGTAGCTTGCATCTAAATATTATTGAAGCATGGTAGTAGTCTTCATTTTTATATGATTATGCAAATGCTACGAATTCAATGAAATCTAAACGAACAAAGAAGTATTGAGAAATACATCAAGCACTTGCATGCATCTAAAAGTTTGTGCCCAAAAAAGAAATGATTGTTGGTGCATTTCTCCTTTCAAAAGAGTGTTTTCATGCACAACACATATTTTCTTCTTGCTTGAAAAAGGTATAGGATGCACTCAAGTTTGTGCACATGCATGCTTATAAATTTTTGAAAGCTTGCAAGTAGATTGTTTGTGCATGGATGCTTGGATGCATGCATGGCAAGCTCAAGAATTTCTTGATTTAATTCTGGTGCATAAAACGAAAAAAACATGCAAACACATGAATGCACTCACATGCATTTCCATGAAAGAACATGCATAGGCATATGACGAAGCATGATTTTTTGCTAGCTAGTTTCCTAATCTTTACCTACTTTTTCTAACTCGAGTTAGATAGTTACAAAAGGTAGCAAACTAGTTAGTTTCAAAGCTCTTAGCTGCTATGCAACTCAAGTGCTAGTTCACTTTTTCCTGAAAGTGATACTTAGGTATCACATATTAGGGGTCTTGCTTAGGAAAAGTAGGCCCGTTGAAAGTCAAGCATTCAATTTTCTTGCTCATTTGAATGGCAACAAAATAGGGCTACTTGCAAATTTCCATGATGACTCTAAGTCTAAGAAAAACTTAGAGAATCATAAAGAAAAGATTGGATGTAAAAATTTATGCATCCAAGTAGGATGATTTGGAATGTTTTTATTTTGATTCTATCCCAAGACATGATAGCAATCAAATAAACTCGAATGGAACTGAAACTAATTGAACTTTTAAAGTTCAAAAGATAGTTTTTATATTCATTAATGCATCCAAGTAGGATGATTTGGAATGTTTTTATTTTGATTCTATCCCAAGACATGATAGCAATCAAATAAACTCGAATGGAATTGAAACTAATTGAACTTTTGAAGTTCAAAAGATAGTTGTTATATTCCATAAGTTAAATCCCTAGTAAGGATGCAAAGTTCCAAGAAATGGATCTTTAATCCATGAACTTTCCCTAAACAAGGTATAAAGTTCAAAATTATGTGTTCATAGAAGCATTCTTATTGGATCAATCATCAAAAGATGCTTGGACTTTAAACATGATTGTGATTATTGAAATCTGTTTAAAGTACTCTAGTAACATCTAAAGATTGACCAATAATAATAAATCTTGGAGCAAATTCAAGGACAGGAATCAATATCACATAAATGAAAGTTCAAGTCAAACTTCCATAGTGTAATGGGAAACCATATCCTAAAGGTGATATTTATCCTCTAGTCTAATACTCGAGAAATGAACACAATTGAATGAGGAAAGCTTCTGAATATTGTCTAAAAGTTTAAGCATTATATTTAGATATCTTTCCAGCATTGCAAAAGATTCCAAGATGAATCATTTGCTCAGGTTATTTGATTCCATAGAGTGAATCTCAAGTCCTTGAGAAATAACATTCTCCTAAGTAGTGAGAATGAACTTCTTCAAACTCATTAGATAGCAAGTAGTTCCCTAGAAGTCCCAAACAACCATAAGTGGTACTTAAAGTCCAATGGTTGATATCGGTTGTAGGTGTATCAAAGATTCTTAGCTTTAGAATCTGAAAGGCATTAGTACATGCTTGAACTTAGAAAGAAGCCTATTGTTGCTCAAGGTCATGGGCATGTTTGTAGTGATTGTGCACCTTGATTCATGTTTGGAGCCACATATGATCAAAATTTTGGATAGAATCCATCGTTGAGCAGGACAACAATGGACATTGGTTTTACATCTCGCAACCAACCAACTTGTACAATAGTATCTCACTTTGTTTTCCACATTCTATATTAGATTTCCTTCATAGTAGTCAAGTATCCAATTCTTTTATCCAAAACAATGCCAAAAAATTTAAAAAACCAACAAAATCATGGAAGATGATGAGAACATTGAGCATGTGATTGAGACATCTCATTGTTTCTCTACTCGCATCTAATTCCCATATTATTCTTCTTTCTTCCCTTGATGAGTATGCTCTAATCCAAGAGTATGCTCGCCATGTTGAAAAGTGCTCAAAATTGAACCAAAAACATGATACCTTAGTTGAAAAAAATTACAAAATTGTAGACAAGAAAATCAAAACCATAGCTAACCATGACCCCAAGGAAGTAAAGAAAACGTTGTTGATGTGAAAAATGATCCAATTCTTTGGGATAGGAAAAACATAGGAAGTAAAGAAAACATTGTTGATGTGAAAAATGATCCAATTCTTTGGGATAGGAAAATGATCCATTGTTAGAGACTACTTACGGAGAAGATAAACGTGAAAATTTAAGAGCCATCTTTGCACCTTACTCAAATAGATGGTTCATTGTGCCTAAAAAGAATGGGAAACTACATTTTATTCAAGATCTTCATGTTGATATATTTAGATAGTGATGTGTATCAACACACTAGGATCGTTGGGGCACATTTCTCCCTCTTTAGGAGGTTTTTTCCCCCGGCTTGTATATATGCCTATTACCCTGACGGGCTACGTATCTTTGTACATTCTCTAGTAATACATTCAGTATTGTGTGTTGTGCTCCAAGATTCTTCTTCTTCCTTGTGTTTTTCGTGTGCTTCCGCAGATGTCTAACTCCAGCAATTGGTATCAGAGAAGGTCGTCACTTCATCTAGGGCACCATCGACACTCCTCCGATTGCACTCTCAAAATTGCATAAATTTTGGTGAGCATACTCAGCGTGTTTTTGAGATCAAAACAGCTTCGCTGTGTAGTGCCAAAATCGCAATCTGAGCTCCTTTTGTCCTCCGAATGCACTATCGTAGTGCTTGTGCAGGCTATTTTATCCATTTGTGCCAATGGTATATACCAGTTTTGGTTCACCAATATAAGCATCTCGAAGTTTGCTACAGGTCTAGCAGAATTCATCTGGGCAATTCTGTTCAACTTTTTGAGATACAATCAATTTTCTGCATCAAGGTATTTTAGTCATCGGCCATGGCTGAAAGCAGTGATGTATTCCATATGTTGACTACTAAGGATAAGGTGGATGGTACCAACTACCCGTTATGGGCTTATATGATGCGACATGTATTGGTTGCAAAAGGACTGTGGAACATTGTGCAGGTTGTTGAAAAATGTCCTATCACACCTGCAACTGTTACAACTATAGGTACTAAAGTTGATGCAGAAGGTGTCGAAGATGATGATATTCTACATATTCCTGTTCGTGTTGTGGTTTCTGTGGCACCTACTATAGAGAAAATTTGTTGGGATGGCAGAGATGCCCAGGCACATGTATTGATAGCTTTGTCTATCAAATGTGCCATTACTCCGCACATACACTCTTGAAGAACATCTAAGGATGCTTAGGATACACTTAACACATTGTAGCAAGCTAGGAATGAGGCTCGTGTTGCTTACCTCCAAAAAATGTTGGAAAGTGAGCACATGAATGAAGGTGATTCTATGGATAGTTTTCTAACAAAGATCAAAGACTTGAAGGAACAATTGATTTTTGCTGATGAGGTTATACGAGATAGCTCACTTGTGGAGACCGTTCTGAATGGTCTTACTGATTCATATCAGAGTTTTGCGTCTACTCTTTGATTGATGATGAAAGGCAATCCAAATGCCTTGTCATTTGAGGAGTTAGTCTCTACTTTGTTGCAGGAAGATCAATCCAAGCAGAACAGGTCCATTATGCATGTTGCAGATCAAGCTTTCCTAGCTAGTCAGAAGGGCAAAGGAAAATGGAGCTCTTCAACTAGTAAGCAAAAATCTCCTAATTCTCCACAATTGAAGAGGGAAGACAAAGATGAAAAGAAATAAAAAAAGCAGAAATTTTTTTGCAAGTACTGTAAAGGATGATCATATCATAAAGAACTGTCCGAAATTGGCTGCTAAAGAGGCAAAGAAGAAAGAGGCTGGAATGGTTGTTGCAGAGGCCTCTACACCAAAAACAGATTTTGCTAATCTTGTGCAGGAAGAAGAATGGGCATTTACTACTATTTGTAGTTTTGAACCATCTTCTCATGAGCAGTGCATGTCTGCAGTAGACTCAGATGTTTGGTACTTTGATAGTGGGGAGACCAAACATATTACCTTGCAGCGCAGTTTCTTCTCTTCACTCGAGCCTACCCCTACAGGGAATACTGATACATGCACCAACAACTCCTCTTATCTCGTTATGGGAGTTGGTAAGATCATTTTGACTACTACTGATGGTAGTTCTTTCACTTTGTCAGATGCTTTATTTGTGCCAGGGATCAAGAAAAATTTCTTATCATTTTCTACATTAGCCAAGATTGGCTTGGTTGTGAAATTTGTTGATGACAGATGTACAGTTCATGATCTGTCAAATGGCAACATGATTATTGCTTCTGGCATTTTATGTCGTGGGTTGTATAAGCTCATAGGCTATCAAAGATCTGTAAATGATTCGGCATGTGTAGTACATGATTCTCAGGCTATGTCAGATGCAAAGCTTTGGCATGCATGCTTTGGTCATCTGAATTTTGTTAGTTTGCTACACCTACATAAATGTGAAATGGTGTCCTCTTTGCCCAAGCTTGAGGCACCTGGAAAACATGTTTGTGAAGGCTGTATTTTGGGTGAAATGCAACGTTCCTCCTTTCCAAAAGATGGTTCAGTTTGGGGCACTCAGCAATTGTAGCTTGTACATAGTGATGTCTGTGGTCCTATGCAGACACCTTCTATTGGAAATTATCTTTACTTCGTGACTTTCATTGATGATTTTTCCAAGCATGCATGGGTATGTACATTGAAAGCAAAGTCCGAAGTGTTCATGTTTTTCAAACAGTTTTTGGTTTTGGCTAAAAATTTTTCATCATGTAAAATGGGCACCCTCCATTTTGATCGAGGCGGGGAATATATGTCTTCTAATTTTAATGCATTTCTGGCTGAACGTGGGAAAAAACACTAGTGTATAGTTCTGTATACACCTCAGCAAAATGTAGTTGCTGAACGGAGGAACAGGTCACTCATGGAGATGACGAGGTGTATGGTCAAGTGTCAAGCTTTACCACATAGTTTCTGGCTTGAGGTTGTCATGTGTGCAGCATACATGTTTAACAAGTGTCCCACTAAAGCACTGCAATCTATCACTCCATATGAGGCTTGGCATGAACGCAAGCCATCTGTTGCTCATCTGCATGTTTTTCGTTGTTTGGCATATGCATTAGTGTCTGAACAACATCATAGAAAATTGGATGATAAAACACTAAAATGTATTTTTGTTGGGTATAGTTCTAAAAGTAAAGGCTATTGTTTGTATCATCCACAGACTAAACACATTCTGTTTAGCCGTGATGTTGTTTTTGTGGAAGATGTTATTCAGCCATTGCTTTCATGTACTAAGGAGACATTTGTTAACTCCAAAGACGTATGATACTCTGCTGCCTCTTTTTACAGGTGGACAGTCTAGTATTAGTCCCAATGAGGCAACTTCTCAGCCTTTGTAGGTTTCATGTGATGATGCAGATCATTCCATTTCTGATGCAGATTTACATGATGCACTTATTGATGAGAGAGCTGATATTGAGAAGGCAAGAACTATGCCAGAATGGCTAGTGTAGACTTTGTGTGACAACAAATTAGATGCACCTCTGTCATATCGTACTCGATCAGGCTCTAATAGTGCCTCTTTTGCATCAGATTGTTATGCTATGGCTACATCTAGTCTCTATGATGAGATTGAACCTCTTTCATTTGATGAAGCACAAAATTCAGAAAATTGGATGGCTACTATGCAATTTGAATATGATGTTATAATCAAGAATGGTACATGGTCTTTATGTGACGCCTCCTGGAAAGAAGGCCATTTGTACTAAGTGGGTATACAAGTTGAAGCATAAGCCTGATGGTACAGTTGACAGGTATAAGGCTAGGCTTGTTGCAAATGGTTATGCGCAGGAAAGGGGCATTGATTTTGATGAAACCTTTGCTCCTACTTGCCAAATGACTACTATTCGTAGCATCTGTGCACTTGCAGCTCATCATGGTTGGAATGTACATCAATTGGACATTAAAATAGCATTTCTGAATGGTGACTTGCATGAAGAAGTGTATGTTTTCAGCCCCGTGGCTTTGTGCAGAAAGGGCATGAAAACTAGGTGTGCAGATTAAAGAAGGCATTATATGGTTTAAAGCAAGCACCACGTGCTTGGTATGAAAAGATACATGCCTATCTGATTGCACATGGTTTTGAGAAAAGTCCAATTGAAAGCACCTTATATGTCAAGTGTGCTAATGATGTACTTCTGATCATTGTGGTGTATGTTGATGACATGCTGCTCACTGGTCCTCATGAGAAGCATATTGTTGATTTCAAGGCTGATTTACATGTCTCATTTGAGATGTTTCATTATTTGGGGCATTTGCATCATTATTTGGGCATTGAGTTTATGCACGTTGTATGATGGAATGGCTTTATGTCAATCAAAATATATTGACACATTATTGTAGTGTTTTGGCCTTGAAGATTGTAAACCTATTGCCACTCTTATGGAGACAAGTTTATGACTGAGTCTTCATGATGCTGGAGATGCATTTGATGTTGTTTCTATCAGCAGGCTATTGGATGCTTGATTTACTTATGCATTACTCGGCCAAATATTCAGTTTGCTGACTCACAGATGAGCAGGTTTATGCATTGCCTAGGAGTCAAGCATTGGCAGCCAGTTAAGCACATCTTTCGCTACTTGAGTGGTACCTGGCTACTTGGTTTGTTTTATCCCAAGGGGGGATCACTACTGCCAGATTTGCATGCTTTTTCTGACTCTAATTGGGCTGGTTGCTATGACACTCATGTGTCCACTAGTGGCTTTTTCTTCATGCTTGGTAACTCATGAATATCTTGTTTGAGCAAGAAGCAGCCTACTATGGCCACTTCCAGTTGCGAGGCTAAGTATAGGACAACTTTCACAACAACTATTGAGTGTGTGTAGCTCAGATGCCTTATGGTTGATTTGGGTGTTGGTCAGTCTTCTGCCACCCCCATCTTCACTGATAGTCAGAGTGCATTGGCAGTTGCGAGGAACCCTCTCTTCCATGCTCGCACTAAGCACATTGAGGTGCATTATCATTATGTCAGGGAGAGGTTCTCTGCTGGGGAGATTAGCTTGGCATATGTGCCCACGCAGGAGAACATTGTAGACCTTTTCACGAAGGCTCTACCAAGGGAGAAGTTTGAAGCTTTCCGCAAACCTTTGGGCTTGCTTCCTTTTGTGGAGTGATTTCCACATAGCTTGGCACTTCCTTATACATCACTGCCATCTCCTTGTTCGTTGCATCACTCCTAGAGGGGGATTTGTTGAAATATTTAGGTAATGATGTGTGTGAACACACTAGGACCGTCGGGGCACTTTTTTCCCTCTTTAGGACCGCCAGGGCACTTTTTTCCCTCTTTAGGAGGGTTTTTTCTCCCGGCTTGTATATACGCCTATTGCCCTAACGGGCTACTTATCTTTGTACATTCTCTAGTAATACATTTAGTATTATGTGTTGTGCTGCATGCTTCTTCTTCTTCCTTGTGTTGTTCGCGTGCTTCCACAGATGTCTAACTCCAACACTTCAACCGTCAATAAATTCATCATAAGAAATGTAGGAATAGGACCCATTGTAGATGAGTTTGCTTAATCATTTTGAGGACATTCTATCTATTCAATCAGTGATTTGTATTTTGGGTATGAACAATTCTAATTAGCAATTGATAGTCATGACATAACCACAATGAAAACTGAAAACTCCTAAATTAGGCTTAGTGGTGATGTGTACTTTACCTCAAGGAGTGACTAATTCTATGGCTCATATAATGAATGTGATGAATATGGTCTTACATGACTTTATCCCTCATATAACCATGCCATTCATTGATGATATCCTAATTAAAGGAGGTGAGGAACGTGTAAAGGATACTACTTTAGATTCATTTGGATGTCATAAATTTGTTCTTGACCATATCTCTGATTTTGAACAAATATTTTGATGATTTGAAGTGGTAAAATCTGTTTCTAGTTTCAATGAGGTTCTTATTCTTGGAAATTTATGTGGCCACTATGGTCAAAAGCCATACCCACAAAAAGTTGATGCCATTAGAAAAAGTTTTGAAACTTGTAACAATGTCAGTGAGGCATGTATTTCTTGGTGCTTGCACCTTTTATATTATTTGGATCCCACACTTTGCTCATGTTTTCGATTGCCTCTATGACTTGTTGAGGAAGAAACGAAAACTTATTTGGATTGAAAAATACACACAAGCTATGTGTAAATTGAAGAAATTTTTGCTTAAATGTCCCATTCTTAAGCATGTAGAGAATTCTATTAATAAACCTATTATATTGATTGTTGATACTAGTCCTAATGGTATAGGTTAGATCATTAGTAAGGATGATAGTGAAGGGAATATATAAGCAATTAGGTTTGGGGCTAAATTTTACATGAAACAAAACAAAAGTATCCACAAATCAAACGAGAAATATGGGGTATGGTAACAACTTTGAAAACGGACAAAGAATATTCATAGGTGCAAATGTCAAAGTTGCGACTGATTGTTTGCCTCTTATTGGAATGATAGCCAATTATTCATCTCTTGATATAGCCATGCTTAGATGGATCTCACATATTAAATTTATAAATCCTGAGTTAGTTCATATTTTAGGTAAGTCGAATTCAGTTGCTAATATGTTATTGAGAGCTAGATTTGATGATAATCTTGAAAGTGATATAAGAAAGAATATGACCTTAGTTGACTGCGTTCCACATATACACGAGTATGAGCAATTTCAAGAGTCTAAGTATGAAGATGAATGGAGTGACATAGGAAAGTATTTGAGTACACTGCAACCATTACCTAGCTGGACTATGAATAGATTCCATAACATTAGGAAATGAGCTTACAACTTTTTCCTATGTAACAATTATCTTTGGAGACATGCTAAGGGTAAGGTTAAAAATCCACAATGAGTCCTAGGAAAAAGAGGACTTCAATTGCAAGTAATGAAGGACATGCATGAGACATTATGGACGGGTCATGAAGGATTTTTTGGATCATATGAAAAAATTAGAAGTACCTATTATTTGTCTAGAATATATGTTGCCATTAATAACTATGTTTCTACATGTTCTACATGTCAACTTCATTCATCAAACATAGAGATCCTTTGCATCCTACCTATCCAGGTTTTGTTCACTACAGGTGGGTAGTAGATCTTGTGACTATGCCTAAAGATATTGACAAAATATGTTACATTGTACTTGCAAGAGAGGACTTAACTAATCATGTAGAGGGGCATGCACTATGCTCTAAAATCACTTACAATGTTTTCAATTTTTTTCTTGAAGATGTCATAAGTCACTTTAGGTACATAGAGAAAGTAGTTGCTAATCTTGGAGAGTTAGATGCATGAGAATCTAAAGAATTCTTTGAACATCACGATATTCGTTTGTCTCTCACTACTGCATATAATCAAAAGTCCAATGGTAAAATAAAGAGAGGACATCCATCTATAGTGAAAGCCATCTCTAAAGCATGTAAGGATGTCATTAAACAATGGTCTAAATACTTACATCTTGCACCTTGGCCAAATAGAATGACATGCACACGTACCACAGGGTATATACATGTTGAACTCATGTATTATCAAAAACTATGGTTTCCAATTTAGTCTCATATTTTTGCATGGTCAAATTTACCTTGGTCTCAAACTGTTTCTATTGATTATTTTTTGAGTTTGTGCATTAATATTTTGAACAAGGTAAATTAAGACTTCATAATCCCTTGCAAAATTAAACAAATCCAAAATGAAGAACTAGATTTATTTTGATAAAACTCATTGATTGCATCCTAAGCTGATTGAAGCAAGAGTTTGGGTGCTCATTTATGATAGTACATTTTGATTCTCAATATGATTCATGCAAAAAACTCACTCAACTATGGTTTGAGCCATACATTGTATCAAAAGTCAACAACAATGGTACATATGCTCTTTGCAAATTAAATGGAGTTGCATTAAAACTTTGATTGCAAGTAAAAGGATAAAGCTATTCAAGAAATGTGATAATGATGACTACATTTTAGATAAGGACATTGAACACGATGAAAAAGATGAAGCCAAATCATAAACATGTGTATCAATTATTAAAAACAAAAAACAAAAACAAAACAAAACAAAAAAAATCATTCTTTAGTTCATGTTGCTTTGTTTTTTCAAGTTCACTGCAATTTTTTTTCCAATTCTTGCTTCGTGCATGTTTCTTTTTAATCTTACATTGGATTGCATATCCATATCACTTGATTCAAAATGGAAAATGATTATTTCTCTACTTGATTTGTAAAATTGTATCTTAAGTAATAATGTAACTGCTAAGAAATCGGCTATAATCTACGACTATGGAAAGATAGGGTATGTAGAGTTGGAGGTTTATTTTGATAACATGACTTTCATATATAAACATGCATATGTATCTTGTATCAAAAGCATACTTGTTGAAGTCCTAGCTTCTACCATTGCATGTTTCCAAATCTTTAGTCCACCTCATAGCACTTGTATTGGAGTTTAAATGACTATTCTCCATCATCAAAAATGGTTGTACCTTGTATCGGGGTTTAATCTTTCCTCGATATCAAAAAGAATAATCTACCATCTTTTACCGAGAATTTTACACTTTCTTCCACCCCAAAAAAGTGAGGAAGTTTACACTTTCTTCCACCCCAAAAAAGTGAACATAACCATAAAGTCATTGAATCGTGAAGAAGCAACAAAAGGATAGCAAGTCAAATGAAGCTAAGGAGGCATAGAAGAATAAAGCATGGGCTATATAGGCACATTCATGCATTAGTGGACTTTAGTTTGATTTCCTTGCATGCAAGTAGAGAAAGAGCATATTCATATATATTTAGGAAAGAAGTTGATCTAAAATAAGCTAAGATCCAAGATGTCTATTGAAATCCTAAATCTTTGTTTACATTTATATTTAAGGTAGATTTCTTTGTGAAAAAGTTACAAATTTTTCTTCAAGATGAGAGAAATTGATGCCTAAAATGACTCAATACATTCATTTCCACTTCATATTGATGTTTGCACATAATGTTTTTTTTTTCTTTACATGTTGTCAAAGTTGCATTTTCATTTACATATATGTGCCTGTTCGTTCATGCATATTCATGTTCCCTGTTTATTTCTCTCATGCATATGTTGCTTGAATTCATAATACCTACACATTCATGCATATAATCAATTTTTCCTTCCATGTTTCTTACATTGCCTATAAAAGAATTTGATTCCTGGTACTTTTTGTTTTTCCAAGGCACTAGAGTGGCACTTTCGAAGGAATCCCAAGTTTAGTGGGGGGGAATGTCGTCGAGATTTTCTCTCCTCTCTCACTTTTCAAGGCCTACAAGAAATACATTTGGTGAAGATAGCAAAAATTCCCTGAGAACTCCAGGACTTGTCAAGATGTCAAAGGGTGTTCACATGCAAAGTTTGGAAGAAATCAAGCAAATCCACGATAGGGGTCAAAGCCAGTCAAATTTTGGAAATTAGGGCAAAAAATTCACTATCAACAAATCACATGATAATTCAAATACTTGCAAAGACTATAAAAGGAAATCTATAGCCTGGATCTCACCTATAAATGGATTTTCAAGCACATTGATATTGCCATGTGCATTTTGTAAAAATGTAATTTTTCCACTTAGACCCTACAAAATATCGTATAGGAATTTTTGTTAGCCATATGGTCTGGAATGTATAAAGATCATATGAGGGTACACATTTGCACAAATTTTCAATGCTATCAGAGCTTCCTATAGACCTTAATGCCACCTTGCAAACTCCTAAATGTAGTCAAACCTATATAAGGGGGATTCAGATGGGAGTTTTTTCTACATATTTCTAAAGGAGACTTTGAAAATATAGCCTTACAAAGTTTCATATTCATCAACGCATATTTGGAGATTCAAAGAGCACAAAAGCCAATTTTCAAGGTCACCATAGTTTTCTAGATTAAGAAATTGAAGGATTTTTGCATGGCAAAAGATGATTGAACCATGTCATATGGCCAGGATGAGCTCACCCATGAAGTGCCTTTGTGTAGTATCTATTCAAAATGTACACAATGGTATTAACTACTTTTGTCCAAAATGAATGAGGCATACCTTGAGCTTTTAGCATGCAATGGGCCATTTCAACTAATGTCCTTTTTCATCTCTCAACAACACCATTTTATTGAGGTTTTGTGGGATGTGGTAAGCTACCTCTTGATTCCATGAGTATTTCAATGGTTGTTGAATTCTATTGACTATAATTCTCCCCTTGATAAGTACGAAACTTCTTCAATTTTCTACCTCTTTCATTTTCAACAATCTTGTGCCAAATCTGAAATTTTTTTAATGCATCAGCCTTCTTCCAAATAAAATACGCATAAATCTTTCTACTATTATTGTCAACTATCAACAAAAAGTAGAGAGATCCTCTCAAAGCAAGAATAGACATTTTACCATAGAGATCAGCATGTACCGACTCTAGAAGATCTTGAGCTCAATTACTACCCCCTTTTTGAAATGCCTTCCTTTGTTTCTTGCCCATCATGCAAGCTTTAGATCATTCTTGCAAATCTAAAAATTCAAGTAAAGGTTCTACCATCCCATTTCTTTGCATCTCTTTGAGAACAGAAAATCCAAGATTCCCAAAATGTTAATGTAGAAGTCTACTTGTGTCTTTGTCTTCTATAGTAGTGGGGGTGCTTAACTCATATAGGTTATCTTTCCACACTCCTTTCCTACAGTGTTACCTGTTTCATCCGAAAATTCTACAACATCACTTTTGAAATGTACTTCAAGACCACGATCTATTGTGGAAAAATTTGATAATAAATTTCTTTTTAGTGTAGGAACATACAAAACATTAGAGAGTTTTCTCTCAACACCAGTGGTAGAAAGAAAAGAGAAGGTTCCTATCCCTATAGCTAGACATTTTAAATCATTTCCATTCACTACATTGATGGGTTTATGTATATGCATTAAGGAACTATACTAGTTCTTCTTGCTAGTGATGTGGCAAGATGCTCAACTATCTAATATCCAAGGTTCATCCACATGATTTTTGATAGATGTACATACCTTCTTGATGGAAACCCATAATTCAATTTTTGTGTTATTTGATGATCCCCTATTCTTCAGTATGGATTTGAAAATAACATTTCTCTTATCATCTTGCTTCTTCCTGCAATCCTTAATGGCATGACCCTTCTTTTCGCAATAGAAACAACTTTAATGAACTTCTTCTTCTTTGGCTTCTTCTTTGACCTATCAGAAGAGTTGGGGCCTTACAAAATGTGCATTAGTACATACAATCATGAGGTGTAAACATTGATCATATACTAAGACACCATGCACAATTAGGGTCTGGATGTGTATAGGTTGATACAGCTGATTGCCAAGGGCGATTGCAAGTACATATCACAAGAAAACATTGTTAGAAATATAGTGAGATTGTGTGAACCAAAGCTAAAGTTCATGTGCCACATCACCCTCACTTTTTGGTTAAATACTCAACCAATTTTCCATAAGTCTTTAAGATAAAGATTCCATCTAACTTGATGAAGATAATTTGGGATTTTCATAGACCACTTTTGAATTCAAATCTACACCAACTTTGGAACATTATATAAGAAAGAGATCCAACAAGAGCCATGGCCATCCTTTGGAAACTTTTCATCACTTCTAGGCTCTCATTGAGATTGTGTACTCTAGGTCTAAGCTACCCTAGCTAAGCTAGCTCCTTGCTAGTTGGAATTTCTCATAGGCAATGATCTTTGATCATCTATATCTCATTGTGTAGTTTCTTGAATTCGTGTTAAGCAAACAATGTGTCTAGGATTACAGATAAATGTTTCAATTGATAAAGAACACTGAACACTTGTTATTGCAGTGGTTACGGTGCTCGTAATTAGTGCAAAATGTTTTCAATTCAATTCTTTTTGAAAACTGACTAATGAGCACGTTTCTCATTTCCTTGTAGCCAAAAGCATAGCTTTGGTCAGATAGCATCATGTGGCACTGTTGCTCTAGCACAATGGTAAGTACCATGTTAAGAAGCTCCATGTTGGCAGTAGTCTTGGTACACCAGGACTCACAAGACGTGAAAGTCAAAGAAGGGAGTCAAAGCGAAGGGACAGCACAAGCAAACAGAGCAGTCAAAGAAGATCTGGCAAGTAGGCCAATATTTTTTCAAGGCACTAATGCAGATCAAAGAGATGGACATGCAGGGAGGAAGAGCAAGTAGAGAGCTCAAAGATATGTATGGCAGATCACTAGAAGAAATCCCTACAACAACAGTGGTTCTTATCACTAACAATCATTGTAAATATCATTTCACATTTTTGTAGCTCCATTTTGTGCAAGCCAAGGAGTCCTTGAGCTTGAGGAGCCTTAGAAGTAGTTGCGTACCAATTTTCGTATTTTTTAGATCTCGTTTGAGCCCCCAAATAAGCCCTGGAACCTAATTTTTAACTAGGCCGGACACTAGGTCTGGACAGGGCCAAAACTAGTCAAAAACTATAAAAAGAGCTAGAGAGCTCATTTTTGAGGTTGGATTGTAATTGAAACGAACTTGTAAGAGCTTTTGAAAGTAATCTAAAGAACTCCATTGATTCTCTCTCTTTGTCTTGCCTTGTGTGCGCGTGTGTGTGTATGTGTGTGCATGCTTGTGTGCTTCTCACTCACGCACTTGTGCCGCCACTTGCTCGAGGTCTTCATACCATCCTCACGTCTTCCCGGATTGACATTAAAGGAGGTGCTACTCATCATTGAGCTACACCAAATTTTTGGCGCCGTTGCCGGGGACCGAGCTTTGAGGACGAGCGTGTGATGGTAAGACGTAGAGTTGACGCATTGGAGTTGTAGGTATTTTCTTCACTCTCATCGATTTTCTTTTACTTTCTTTACCATCTTCATTTCCATCATCATCATCACCATCTCCCACCTCCATCTCCATCATCGCGAAAATTTCAGTTTTTTGACTATATCCCCATCTCCACCTCATTTCCCTCATTTCACTTGTGAGAGAGAGCGAGAGAGCGAATTTGCATGTGCTGTTTTTGCATGTTTTCTGAGCTGTCTTGCAGGTACAAGCTGCATCATCATCCCCAGCACTCCGCGCAGGTACGGAAATCTGAGTAATTGTCTGTGTGTCGCCGAGCTCTGTCAATCGCGATCGACTGAAAAAGTGCTCTAATTGCTAAACAAAGTGCATATCCATGACCTACAGGCCTAGAGCTTCCCAAAAATGTGTTTAGTTTTTTGAAATTCCACAGATTTCTGTCAATCGCGATCGCTCTGTCAATCGCGATCGACAAACCACGACGGACAAACCTGTCAATCGCGATCGACACGTCAATCGCGACCGACAGCCCACGACGGCTCTATCAATCGCGACCGACAGAGTCAATGACCGATTGACCACGACTGACGGATCATACGCGCGACACGTGTCAATCGCGATCGAGTCATCAATCGCGATCGACTCATCAATCGCGACCGACACAGTCAACGACTGTTTGACCACGACGGACAGACCACGACGGCTCTGTCAATCGCGACCGACACAGTCAACGACTGTTTGACCACGACGGACAGACCACGACGGCTCTGTCAATCGCGACCGACACGGTCAACGACTGTTTGACCACGATCGACAGACCCTCGCGACCGACCTGTCAATCGCGATCGACTCATCAATCGCGACCGACAGAGTCAACGACCCTTTGACCACGACTGATTGACTTTTCGTAACCCCTGTCAATCGCGACTGACCAGTCAATCGCGACTGACAGCCACGACGGACCTGTCAATCGCGATCGACACGTCGATCGCGACTGACCTGTCAATCGCGACCGACAGACTTTGCGAACGCGTTAGAAGGGCAAATTAGGTCAAATTTTCAAGGCAAAATTATTGGTCTAAATTTTGATTAAGTGTGGGACAAACACTAGGGTGTAGTATTGCATCGCGAGGCCGTGCCACAAGCTACTCGAGTATTCCTGTTTGACTGTTAGCTTGTATTGAATCCTGATTTAACCCCCTAAACCCTGAACAGTCATAACTTTTTCATACGAAATCCAATTTTTGAGCTCTTGGGCTTGTTGGAAAGCTCGTGGCATATACTACACGCCCTCAACTGTTTTTTATAAAGATAATGCGTTGATTTTCAGAGAGGGTATTTTGAAGTTGACCATACCCAGGGGGATCAAAGTTAGGGGTCTTTAGAATTATTTTCCTAAAAGTCACAATGCAAATATGTGTTTATGTTACATGAATGCAAGTGGTTGGTTTTGTCCTTTGAATCTAAGCATTGAGCTAACTGTGGGACTTTTATAGGTCCATTGAGAGCAACTGAGAGCGTACAAAGCAAGGTTTCTTTGCAAGCTTGAGAACCGGGTTCTTGAGCACCATAAAGCAAGGGATCAACAAGTAAGGTTGGAATATTCTCAACCCCCTCTGTCATTTCCTAGCTCAAGCTAAGAACGACTAGTGATAGGAGTAAGCCAGGGCGACGGTAGGCAGTTATCAAGTGAAGACTACCTAAAAACTCAAGTTCAAGTTAAAAACATAATCTCTGTACTGTCGATAACCTAAAGGAAAAGAACCTAACGTGGAACGATCAACCTAAAGTCTGAAGAACATTCAAGTGTTCCTGACGACGTGATATCAGACAAGACCATAAACACAATAATTAACTAAAAAGAATCAAGTGACTGGTACCAATTGATCGGCAACGAGGTTGTACACTGGAAAAAAATTGGGCTAATCAGTTAGGCATATGAACCTTCGATCAGGACGACACCTAGCAAGAGAGAGACAAAGCCTTAGGTCTTCAGAGGCTAGTGTCAATCACACTGCAAGGTCTTGGGCCCAGCAGTTGAGCCACCACTCATACTACCCTAGCTCTGAGACCAGTGAGTCAGAAATGTCTCAAGGCATGGACAGACCTACGGGAAGTTCAGGAGTGCCTTATTTGTACAGGGTAGAAGGCCCTTACAAAACACAGCTGGAATATCTTAGGACCAACCGACTAGGTGCTAGCATCTATGAGGACGGCCTAGGAAGATCCGTGGTCCAGATTAAAAACCCTGACCAATCCATAGGACTAGAGCACCCAGCTGTCAAGTTTGAAAACGGTGCATACCTGGACAAGGAAGGAACTATATATGTAGTCACTAGTCACCCGGATAGAACAGATGACTTGGGGAATTAATCTCAGAAGCGGACTTAGGTGACCCGGAACAAGGGAACATGGGTGCGGAACCTAGAACCCCTCGAGGTAAATCAGTTCTCACTAGGATTATCACGCCTGAGTGGGTCCCCCAAGACAACAAGAGCATAGAGTTGCTCCTCAATCGAGAAACTGAGGAAGCCTTTTGGAGGTATAAATCCAATCAGCCAACTGATATAGGAAATATCATGATCTATGAGTTTAAGGATCCGGATAGCCCAGGTAGAGTGACCTACTTAGATCACACTTCGGAACGGATCTTTGTGGTGACAGAAAATGATAGGCATGCTTACACTTGGAAGGGTGAATTTATTTTCCCCCAACCAAGATCAAATGTATCCTATGGTCACCCTGGGGCTGGAGCTTCCCAAGCTCATGGTACGCAAAGAGACAGAAGCAGAGATAGACCAGAAGTAAGTTTTGCCAACCCAGTAGGCAGAGAAAGAACGAGGACGGAGACGAACAGGGTAGAACCTGAGGTGCTGAGAGCTCACAGGAACCAAAGAAACGTGGATGGATTCCCTCTGCCGAGACCAAGAAAGCACACAAGAACTCTGAGACCCACCCAACTAGTTAAGTCCATGAAGAATTACTTTGATGGCACAGGAGATCCTTATGATCATGTGGCGGAGTTCAAACAAGTCTTGAGAGCGGAACAAGTGGAGGATCTGTTCACACAGTACAATGCCTTCGGTCTAACCCTTAGGAACACCGCACTTACATGGTTTCAGCCATTGGATGAGCGCCAGTTCAGGAGCATAGATCAACTCCTAGAAGCCTTTATTATAGAGTTCTCTAAGAGCGGCATAAGACACAATACCTCCTCATTGATTCACAGCTTCAAACAGACCCCCCAAGAGACTGTCAGATTGGCCGGAAGAAGATTTAGACAATATCTTGAAAGGTGCCCTATTTCGGAGCTACCCACACCTGCTAAACAAGTAGCCTTATTCCTTGATGGATTGCTGAGTACGAAATTGAGATCCTATGTGTATCTAAAGGACCCTAGGACCATAGAAGAATGTGTACGCATGTGCATTGACATTGAAGATAACCTAGGAGAAGAGCTAGAGCTTTCCAAAATCTACAAAGATTCAGATAGTGCTTCTAGTCACTCTTCCACGCAATCCACATCGATTGAGGAACTCGCAGAGAAAGTGGCACAAAAACTAGGCGTCTCTAGCAAACCAATTCCGAGGTTTGCTCCTGTGAAAAGGTGCTATACATGCGGTGGTGACCATATGGCGAATGTCTGCCCTATTATGGCTCAGCCCCAAGTAAATCCGAGTAGCCAGTACTACACCATAGAACGGAGATACACCAATCACACCGCACAAGATTGCCCATACAACAAGCAGGCAGTTAGGCAACCCTATCCGCAACCCTACCAACAAGGCAGATACCAGAACCAAAATCCACCACCACAATATGCTAGACCCCAACAAACCTACCAACCACAATATCAGGCCCAACAGAGACCCCAACCTGTGCTAGCACAACAACCCCCAAACCCCGCTAACGTGATTCCAGTAAAGTATGCTGTTGCAGAAGAAAACCTGAATAGGGCCATAGTACCAGTAACCCCATTGATCTCAGAAAGTGACCCGAGTGACCATAGCTTTGATTCTACCCATGTCGATAGTCCCCAGGCTTACTACATGCAGTCTCCAGAACATGGTGAGTCCTACTATAGTGAAGAACTGAGTGAACCTAGTTGGGAGTCAGACTACACAAATGTCATGTATGCAAACCCCAACCCTAGGTCTCAACCTAGGCAGGTACGACCACCATTTCCTAGAGGACCATGCTACCGATGTCAGGGAGATCACTTCGTTCGTGATTGCCCCTTACCTCCACCTACACAAACTCAGTCCGTGATAATCCAAGGCTTTTGCCAAGATTGTGGAAAAGAGCATCTCTTACGAGATTGCCCAAAGAACCCCAATAATATGCCAAAAATCACGCCTATCAACGTTATTGGGTTAGTAGTAGATTCCACAGGAAGTGTCACTTCCACTGCTCCCGTACAGGTAGTCACTCGAGCTCAAGCCTTGCAGCAGAATCAAGGAGTAAACCAGGATAAGAACTCAGAGGCTAGTGAAACCGAGAGTATAACAAAGAAAAGGACTAGAGCATGGAAAGATAGTCGGGAAAGAATGAAAAGACAATGGGCTAAAAAGATGAGTGAACTTGAGGAAAGCATAAGAGAAACCAAAGCTAGGATAACTGAAATCACCTCTCAAATCCCCTCTCACACTACCCTGCCGCCACCACTCCCATCTCCATCCGACCCACCACCTTCCCCACCACGTCATACGATTCCACCACCTCCTAGGGTAGGATCAGTGTTAGCTGATCCCACTCCTGAAGACATAGACATGATGCTCAAAGCATATCAGGCCAGAATCCAAGAAGGGCCAAACGTCATGGATCATGACAAGTGCTATCCTAGAGCTGACCTAGAGATAGAAAGAACCAAACTGTGCGCGAAAATGGTCGCATTGGCTCAAACTATGTTTGAAGCCAGTCGCCTTTTCAATTACTCGGGCTCAGCCAAAACGCAATTACACTTGGATGGATTCCTAGAGAAGTTAGAGGAAATAATTGCAAGATCTGCCAAGGAAGAAAAAAATCAAGGAAAAGATAAAGCAAGCAAAAACATGAAGCATTCCCCATCAGAAGTGTATGTGGCCAATTCCACTAAACCAGACACCTTTCCCTCCTTAGAAAGATTAGAGAGGCTAATTGCACAGTCAGAAAAGGAACCTACCCCTCAAAGAAAGGAAAGGGCAAGAGAACGGAAAAGCCAGCCTCTTCAGGAAGCCCACGTGCCTTTCCAAGAAGCTTATCTTCCCCCCCAAAAGTCACAGGAGCCTCCCTCGAAAGCTTACGTACCTCCACAGGTAACCCACATTCCTTCCCAGAGAGCGTATGAGCCTGTTCGGAAAAGTAATAGCATAAGTAATCCTCCCCAAGAAGCTTGTGCTCCAGCCATCTATGGGAACGAGGAGAGAGCCAACGATAGAATAAGCCCTCCTTCCCAGGTTGCTTACGTGCCTAATTCTACGGAGCCAGACACTTCCTCTTCTATGAATCGGTTTGCACCAGACTTCCTACGAGAGATTCAAGAAGACAAATGGGATAACAAAAGTGAGGTCGCCCCTCCTTTTGAACTTGTGGACGATGCACACGACCAATTCCCTCAAGACATCCCATCTATTTACGGGGAACATGAGAGTGCTCAGTCTCACGAGAGATTGGACTTTGAGTCTAATTCCATACAAGAGTTACCCCACTTCACAGGCCCATGGGAAGCAAAGTCCGCATGTATGAGAGCACCCACAGTCATGGTAAGGAACGACGACTCAGTCACACCAAGGAACACGGAGGTAGTAACGAACACCAAGGTGCAACGCGATCTCACTTTGGAAGAACTGCCTGAGGATAGACCAAATGCGCGGAAATATGCAGCCAGTCGAGTCACTGAAGTTGCAAAACCTCGTTCCCGGGCAGGATCCCATAGGACAGTGCCAGAAATTCCCTTGGATAAGATAGGAGATATGTGTGAGGGTGAAGAAGGGAACACCTATCTTCCCATCACCTACCAGGAGTACACCACCAAGGCAATCTTGGACTCAGGTGCAGGAGTTGCAATTGCCACCACCTCCCTATGGAAGCGTTGGGGCAAGCCAGCACTCAGGCCAACGAGAATGAAATTGCAAATGGCCGATGGTCACATAGAGAGACCCCTAGGATTGCTAGAAGGAATAACTCTCACCACTTGTGGTGTCGAGTTTGAACATACCTTTGCCATATGTGACTTCAGCAAAAATCATGCCTATGAGATGATTTTGGGAAGACCATTTATGCGACAGTTGCAAGTGGTACAGGATTGGGGGACCAATTCCTTGTATCTGCAACACTTGGGTGTTACCACCAAAGTTAATCTCAAGGATTATTCTCATAGAGATGTCCCTCCTATCCAATGGAATCCCATCCATAGAGCCAAAGACGATTCAGAATCGGTGCATTCCATAGGGTCTGGATCCTCATGGATGCATGAAGACACTCACTTATGGATGTGCAAGGTAGCGGTAGAAGAAGAGAAGAGAGAGAAAGCCAGAGAGGTAGGTGCAAAAGAAACCCATAGGCCAATCCAAGACCCAGCCTATGCACCTATAGTTTTTCCAGACGAAGAATTTGAACCTCACGGTTGGGCGGAAATCTTAGCAACCATGGACGTAGCCATCAATGAAGAACAATGGACACCTCACTGTGATGAGGATGGCTATGACATTTCAGTCTTCTCCATAGAGCCAATCATGGGAGAGGCAGTTCTAGAAGAATGTGAACCTAGCCCCGATGCATTTGAGGATGCAAGTGACTCCGATCTAGAGTCAATCATTATGGACCCACCATTTGCATCAGATGAAGAATACTTCCATGAAGTAGAATTTCAACCCCAGAGGCATGGAGAGGTTACAAATGATGTAAGATTAGCAACGCATATGACCCCAAGGGAAGAAGGAAAGAAACGAAAAAAAAGAGAAGTCTCACCAGAAGAGGAAGAATCTTTGTTTGAGGTCCCAGAAAATTTTAAGAAGTATGAGATAGACGACAGGAGAGTCATGATAAGGATGCCTAAACGAGAGGCACAAGTAGGAGAGGCCTATGATAACAAAGAAACCACCAAGAAAGTAGTTGTGGCCATAGAAGAAGGAGAGGAGAGA
Organism: Ceratopteris richardii; assembly: GCA_020310875.1. Taxonomy (NCBI): domain Eukaryota; kingdom Viridiplantae; phylum Streptophyta; class Polypodiopsida; order Polypodiales; family Pteridaceae; genus Ceratopteris; species Ceratopteris richardii. The sequence goes on from CM035406.1 coordinate 140,101,981, forward strand.
TGCACGTATATAGGCCATGACCTAATAGAAGAAGAAGAGTACGAATTGATAGCCTTGCTAAGAGAATACAGAGATGTATTCGCTTGGAGTTACAAGGATTTGAAAGGGGTTGACCCGGACATATGCTCGCACACCATCCCCATGACTTCAGACGCCAAACCCTCTAAGCAAAAGCCTTATACATATAACGATAATTACGCTGCTAAGATCAAAGAAGAGATAGATAGACTGGTTGAAGCTGGATTTATCTACGAAATTGAGCACACTGAGTGGGTATCCCCCATCGTAGTGGTGCCCAAGAAGAATGGCAAGCTGCGTGTGTGCATTAACTTGAAGAAGGTTAATGCAGCCACTATTCGAGATAACTATCCGCTTCCCATCACAGAACATCTCTTAGAAAGAGTGGCAGGCAAGGAAGTGTACAGCTTCCTTGATGGATTTTCGGGCTACAATCAAGTAGCCATAGCTCCAGAGGATCAGCATAAGACTGCCTTTGCCACAGAATGGGGCATTTTTGCTTTTAGAGTAATGCCATTTGGGCTTACCAATGCACCAGCTACCTTCCAGAGGCTGATGTGCCATGTGTTTAAGGAGTTCCTGAGGAAGAGTTTAGAAGTCTACGTTGATGATCTTTGTGCTCATTCCAACATTAGACAAACCCATATCCCTGAACTCAGACAAATCTTTGACAAATGTAGAGAATATCAAGTCTGCCTGAACCCAGAAAAGTGCGTTTTTATGGTCAGGCAAGGCAAGATTCTAGGACATATAGTGTCAAAAAATGGCATATCTACCGACGAAGAAAAAGTGAGAGCCATAGCAGAGCTACCTAGGCCTAAGAATGTCAAGGAAGTACAAGCTTTCATGGGGCATTGTGGCTATTACCGACGATTTATACACATGTACGCTGTCATTGCAAAGCCCATGTACGGACTTCTGACAAACTTTGAGTGGACGGATGAATGTGAGAATTCCTTCCAAGAGCTTAAACGAAGATTATGTTCAGCACCAATCTTGACCACACCAGATTGGAATAAGCCATTCCATGTTCATGTGGATGCATCCAATTATGCCATTGGATGTGTGCTTGCACAACCTACTGGTGAAGGTAATATGGATCTTCCAATTGCCTATGCCAGTAGACAATTGAATGCGGCTGAACGGAATTACACCACTACGGAGAGAGAAGGATTAGGCATGGTATACGCAGTTAAGAAATTTAGACACTATTTGCTTGCAAATAAGTTTAAATTTTTTACTGATCATCAGGCATTGTTATATCTCGTAAACAAGCCATGCAATACAGGAAGATTAGTGAGATGGTTTCTCTTGCTAATGGAATATGACTTTGAGGTTGTGGTAAGAAAAGGTAGGACTCACTTGAGAGCAGATCATCTCTCTAGGCTCACATCGGGAGAAGCCCCACAAGGAGTGCGAGATGACCTTCCTGATGCTTACTTGTTTAATTTGGAAGTTGTACCGCAGTGGGCTAAGTCATTGGTACCAGTATTGACATACGGGCCTAACCATCCAGTGGTAAACACACGGAATAGAGAGATTGTAAAAGCCCAAAAGTACCACATCATGGTAGGAAGCATGTACAAGCACACAGATCAAGGGATCTTGGCTTGTTGCGTAGAAGAGGATGAGTACGCTAAATGGTTGCAATTAGCACATATAGGTGCATTAGAGCAACACCATTCAAAGCAAAGAACTTTACAGACTCTAAAGAGATTCGGAGTGCATTGGCCCACTATGGAAGCGGATGTCCAAAAGTTGTGCAAGGAGTGCCCAATCTGCTGCACTAAACCACTAGTGGAACACGCCACTCTTTATCAAGTATCCATTGTGCCAGATTGGAGTGAACCACTAGTATCATTCCTGAGGACAAACACATTCCCTCCAGACATGACTCTGGCTAGGAAAAGGAGTTTAGAACAAGAAGCCCTGGATTATTCACTCATTGGTGATAATCTATATAAGCGTGGTAAAGATGGTTACCTGAGACTATGTGTCCACGAAAGTGAATATCTGAAGATCTTGGAAACTGCTCACCAAGGTGTGGCAGGAGGACACTTTGGACCAGTTCGGGTGATCAAGGCAATTCTATTTGCGGGCTTCTGGTGGCCTACCATTCACATGGATGCACATACCTATGTGAAACGGTGTGATGTCTGTCAAAGGACTCAGTATCCTATACGCAAAGATGAGATGCCACTGAAACCTATGATGGGTGGACGTGCATTCTCTAAGTGGGGAATAGACTTCATAGGTCCTATTAATCCCCCAGCTAAGGGTTCTCATGCGGAATACATCATTGTTGCGACGGATTATCTCACCAAATGGGTAGAGGTAAAGGCTACGACAAAGAACGATGCTCAAACAACTGCCAAATTCTTGTTTGAGAATGTATTCACGAGATATGGACTACCTATAGAGCTTGTAAGTGATAGAGGCACTCATTTCTTGAATGAAGTGATTGAAAATCTACTCCAAGAATTCTTGGTAATACACAAGAAGTCTGCCCCTTATCACCCTCAAGCTAATGGACAAGCTGAGAGCACTAATAAGATTTTATGCAATGTACTGACGAAATTAGTGAACACTAAACACTCTGATTGGGACAAACAGCTACACCATGCTGTTTGGGCATACCGAGTTGCCTACAAAACGGTACTCCAAGCCACCCCCTTTCAGATGGTATTCGGCCAAAACGCTGTGCTACCCTTGGACTTCTTGATCCCTACATTGAGAGTAGCACAAGAGCACGAATGGACGGGTCATGAGCTCTCCTCTAGGATTTTTGACCTTGAACGATTAGGAGAAACGAGACTGAGAGCCGCAGCAGGAATATATGCAGCCAAGAAGAGACAGAAGGCATACTTTGATGCCCATGTGAAGGATAAAGGCTTGAAAGCAGGAGATCTAGTCCTAGTCTATACACTGAAACAACACGCGAGGAAGCTAGAAAAGAGAGGCTACGGACCTATGGTTATCAATAGGATCTCCACGAGTGGAGCAGTACAATTGGCCACATTAGAGGGTGATGTTCTCCCTAACTATATTAGCGGATGCAGAGTCAAGTTGTATCAGGAACCCCTCACGGAAGAAATGCTCGGCCGACTCAACACTGCTAAGAAACGCAAAGAGGAAGAGAAGCGAATTAGAGAAGAAGCTCAAGCAGAAGCTTTAGAACGCATTAGAAGGATGAAATTACGTAGGCAAGGTAGAGAGCAGCCTAGGACAAATGACTATGCAGATCAAGGATATCATATGGCAATGTGTGCAGTCGCAGGAACCAGCTCTCATAGGATAACTGATCGACGTCCTTTCGTAACCTTAGAGATAGGACAAGGAAAGAGTGCAAGGACCGTAAGAGCCTTGATTGACTCGGGTGCAGCCACTAGTGCTGTTAGAGTGTCTTACTGTCAAGAGCTGCAGTTAACTGTCAATCCTGTGGAAGCATATCTCATAGGATTGGGAGGCGTGGAAACCCCTTGCATGGGCGAGGTGGAACTTCCCCTCTACATTCATGATGAGGCAATGACAGTTAAAGTACTGGTGTGTCAGGATGAGGATCTCACGGAACCTCTTGTCTTGGGTCAAGACTGGATCTATGACCAAGCAGTCAACTTAAACCTAAGAAGTGGACTTCTTCAGGTATGGGTCAATCATAGTCGAGTTACAGTAGAATTAGACAATGGAGCACTCAAGGAACTAGGAAAGGCACAGACTCCTGGTCCTTCCAGGGGTGCACATGAAGTTGACCATGCTGTTCTTGTCCAAAACTATGTGTTGCAGAGGAAGGATATTCGCAAAAAAGGAGTCCGGGATGCAAAGGAATTCCCTTCTTTTCCAAAGGCCAGAAGAAGGCAACAACCCAAGGTGGATCACAGGCCGAAGAAGCAGAGTACTACCTATGTCGGGGATCCAAAGTACCTGCGCAGCAAAATGTCCCAGCAAGTGAAACAAGTGTGGGTGCGGAAAGGCGAACACCCGGTTGCACTCAAGCCAACCACACGAGCAAAGCCTCTTATTAGTAACCAACAACACGACACTAATAAGAAGTCTTTCGGAAATTCTTCTACTAACGTGAAATATATTTGGGTGCCCAAGAAGTCGATGAAGGCTAGCCCACAATCAAGACAAATTTGGGTGCCTAAGGCTTGCTTGATGGCACAAGTAGCTACGCTGAGGCCACAACCTAAACAGCATAACGCAGCTACGCATACTGCCAGTATTCACTCGTTCTCAACGCTCATGAACACACCAAGACCCAAGAGCGTGCATGTAATTAATTGTAAATGGGTCCCAAAAAGGCCTCGTTTTCAAACCACGACACCGAGAAAGCTCTCTAGAGCCTCTCCGAAACCGAAAGCAAAGCCCATTCACTGCATTTGGCAGCCTAGGGCCTGTAATAAACCCCCCGACCCCAATTTGTAAATTCATACCCACTTACTAACTGCAGTAGTCTCCTAGGACAACACAAGCACTAACTACACACACTGTCTTCGTGCACTTACTAACCACTAACTCACCATCTACCTCATGTTAATGTTGTAACGGGGACAACAACGGATTTATTCTGTCCATTACGATGTTAACACTTGGTTCTATATTCTCACAGAACCAACCAGCAAACAGGGCCATGGCAGAAGCAGGTACCAGTTCTCAAGCCGGATCTGGTGCCCAGATTGTGGACATAGAAACACTTCTCCTTGAACCACGTCTCACCACAAGGCCGCAAGAACTTCAAGCCGTGCATGTGCTCCCCATTCAGGATCCTCCTCAAGGGCACACTTCTCAAGTAGGTAAGCATGCGCATTGGTTCAGTGATGTCGCTGGACCACTGGGCGATGGAACCTATTTCTGGGAAGCAGAATTGGAATTTAATGGCAAATGGGGTCGATACCACTTTTTCACGCGCGAGTTTGAAAGCTATCAAAACGCCGAAGTCATGAGATCAGTTTGGATCAAAGCGGGTGTGGACAGCTATTTCAGGGCCCACTTACCAAAGCCGGATTTCTTACGATGTTCATATCTGATCAGTACCATCACGCCAAGCAGGGCCAAGGGAGGCGACAGCACCTTTGTGTTGCCATCACTGCTGCCGGGTCATGAGCTTAAAAGATTCAAGTTGACCCTCAATTTGGTAAGAGAAGCATTGGGTATGTATGGCATGCACATCCCAACAGAAAAGGAAACCATGGTTCCAGGTCGAATGAAGCACAAAGATCTTAATAAGTTGAAGGACATGGTAGCGATGACACCTACCATTGCGCTTCACCTGCGAACCATCATGCAACATTTTGCTTTTCCCGCCCAAGAACGATTCACAATGCCTCCGAAGAAAATATGGTTCAGCTTGTATCTAGCAGAGACAGAAAGCCTGCCCATCAATGTGCCACACTGGATCATAGATCAGATCCACCTAGCCCATCAAAGGTGGAACAAGAAGCAGAAAAATGTGCTCCACGGGTGTTGTGCTCTGACCAGAATAATCTATAGATGCTTGGCTTATGACGTGCCTGTTCAGCGGGCACTCGTATGGTCCCGGGCCCAAGAATTCCAGAGAAGACTATCAGCTGCAGGTCCCCCATCAAAGAAGATGAGGGGGGGAGTCCAACTACCCTGTGCTCAACCAAGGGGAGCTACCACTACACCAGAAATCACCCCTCCCCAGACACGACGAGTTAGGCCATTCACAATCCGGCTACCAAGACCAAGCACAGAGGGGCCTAATCTGGTGTTTCCACCCATTCCATCAGATTTGGAATTTCCACAGGGATTTACTCTTGAGGACCTCACGGATGAAGAAATTGCCAGGTTGATCTATGACTCTAATCTCGAAGCTGAAGCAGAGCGAGCTCAGGAACCACAATCCCAAACAACAACATCGGCCCCCACCCAACCACAAGTTGTAGAAGTCGATGTAGATGAACAAGAGGCAGGAGGAGACGAAGAAGAAGCCGACGAAGAACAACATCAAGAATATGACGAACTCTCCGAGTTAGCAAGTGCCCCAGCGTATTCGGCACAAATCAAGAGACTATATCGAACCATGCAACTGGTTCAGGAACAGCATAAGATGTCACTAGAATCGGGCAAGAGACTCATGAACGACTTGCTAGCTGAGGAAGGTGTGGACGAGTTGTTCATTGAGTCCATGAACCTTCATGCCGACGCCGTAGGATTGGATGAGGCCATTCATGAGGCAATGGCCTACATTCACAGGTTTGAGAAAAGGGTTCCCGTTCGTCCCAGGAGGTCCGGGAAGCAAATTCACATCAATGTATCAGCTCCAGGCGAGGCAGCGCAAGTAGAAGAATATCAGGAAGCACCGTTGTCACCACCATCCCCACCTCGCACTACACAATTCACTCCACCACAGGACACTAGCACTACCACGTCCACTACCACTACCATTGTCATGGGCATCCCACTCTCTCCGGGAATCCAATTCGGGGGAGTCACCATGCCCACCTTCACCACCCTGTTCACCGATGTCACATCTACTCCACCCACGATCCCCATCTACACCGTCACTCAAACAATTGACACGATGGAAACATCACCTGCCACAGCACCGCTCCCTCCCCCCATGCCACCTTCATCGCCCATACCCCCTCCACCTACCTCTCCACTTGCATCCACATCATTCACATCTCCCATTCCCGCCCCCATTCCCCCTGCATCTTCACCCCTCCCAGCATTATTTAATGTAAATAGCATATTTTTAGCATTAAATCAATGTGTATACCAGCTCCAGAATGAGTACAGAGCTCTGGACAACCGGTATCAACAACTGGCAACGCACCATCAGAACTTACAAAGACAATTTCACATTCTACAAACAGAAAATGCAGAACTGAATCAACGCTACACGACGCTTGAGCAGGCTCACCAAACATTATTGGAGGCACCCCAACCATCGACAGAATCAGGTGTCAAACAACTAGAAGCTTTGCTCGCAGTATACCAAGCCGATAATCTCAAAGTCCGGCGTAACCTGGCACTTCTCAGAAAACACATGGCGGCCGCCCTTGAAGAGAACAAGAGACTGCAGCAGCAAAATGAAGCAAATCTAGAAGCAGCAATGGAAGGCTCTCCCCACGAAATTGATCCAGAGCAGTTTAAAGCTGTGCCCTCAGAGACAATGAAGACCATCTTGGACAGCTATGCAGATCTATTAGAAGCTCATGATGACTTGGAAAGGGAACGTGATGCGCTGCGCAATCAACTCCAAGAGCAACAGACAGCACCCAGAGTCACAGAAACGACCACGACTTCAGAGGAAGTCAAGACATTGAAAGAGCAGGTGGCCGAATTACAGGCAAGATTACTCACACACGAAAGGCAACCCTCTCCAGTTGTCGAGCCAGAACCCGAGGATTTGGTACCCATCGAGGTAGATGAGACGTATGAGGAACCATACGTTCCTATGCCAATGCCAGGTGGTGAGCAAACCGCAGAAGGAATGGATACGTTAGAAATTGAAGTACCTGAGTGGCTCCAAACACTAGAGAAAACAGCATCAACTCATGAAGATCGAGTGGCAGTTCAAATCCAATCTATGGCAAAGATAGAGGACACTATTATTAAATCAGAATACTTCCGCAGCATGTCCCACCATAGATGGATCGGAACCAATGATGATCAATACGTGCCATATTGTATACTCCTGGCGGACTACAATGCAGAAATCCAACAAAGATGTGGCAAACCTCCAACGTTTGCTACACAATTTGGGCCAGATGACATCCCCGAGAGCGCTCAAAAAGGATCCATTCATCAACCCACCTGGAGGATCCGACTCCTCGAAACCTACCCGGAGATGGTTCGCACCTGGACGAATATGCCTCTTTTTATTAAATATAACCCTTGTTATGTTCCTGTATTCCGCAGACGCACATGGCCAGAGTTTACCCTTGCAGTCAAGAATATCAAGGGCTGCGCCAAATGGTTAAACTACGTCTATCTAGCACCCCCTCAAGGACCTCCCACCGTCAATTATATGATTTCCACCATACGGCACTGGAGCATCCGATTAAGGAATACCCCTGATGTGATGGCCCAGATGTGCATGAAAATTTTTGAATTAATGCTTATTACATTCAGGACATTCAAGAATATCAAGGACCCACACTTCTCAGGCGTCGGATTCCTTACAGGAAACCAGGATTTAGTTTATGACATGAGCACCACTCCTTCCATAGAGGTGATATATGCTTGGCACGCGAGAATAAAATACCTCCCAGCCTGCTTTAAACAAACATTCGAGGAGATGTTCATAACAGGGTTCTGGGAATACCACTCAGAAATATTTGTACCCAGACCCTCACATCTCCTCCATTTATTTGCTGTGGAGCGAACCATTCACTCAGAACAATTACGGGTGCCACATCCAGATGTCCCAGGGCCAGTCAATTGGGATGCATTGCTGACAGATCTAGCAAGGGGACTCAGGCTAGAAGAACACCACCTCGCCGCGGATGTTGTCCAATATTACGTCCAAAAAGCAGCTAGACAAGGGTCTGTCAGGGGCGACAGACGCGAGAGTGGGGGGGGTGTTGGCAGTAGTCTTGGTACACCAGGACTCACAAGACGTGAAAGTCAAAGAAGGGAGTCAGAGCGAAGGGACAGCACAAGCAAACAGAGCAGTCAAAGAAGATCTGGCAAGTAGGCCAATATTTTTTCAAGGCACTAATGCAGATCAAAGAGATGGACATGCAGGGAGGAAGAGCAAGTAGAGAGCTCGAAGATATGTATGGCAGATCACTAGAAGAAATCCCTACAACAACAGTGATTCTTATCACTAACAATCATTGTAAATATCATTTCACATTTTTGTAGCTCCATTTTGTGCAAGCCAAGGAGTCCTTGAGCTTGAGGAGCCTTAGAAGTAGTTGCGTACCAATTTTCGTATTTTTTAGATCTCGTTTGAGCCCCCAAATAAGCCCTGGAACCTAATTTTTAACTAGGCCGGACACTAGGTCTGGACAGGGCCAAAACTAGTCAAAAACTATAAAAAGAGCTAGAGAGCTCATTTTTGAGGTTGGATTGTAATTGAAACGAACTTGTAAGAGCTTTTGAAAGTAATCTAAAGAACTCCATTGATTCTCTCTCTTTGTCTTGCCTTGTGTGCGCGTGTGTGTGTATGTGTGTGCATGCTTGTGTGCTTCTCACTCACGCACTTGTGCCGCCACTTGCTCGAGGTCTTCATACCATCCTCACGTCTTCCCGGATTGACATTAAAGGAGGTGCTACTCATCATTGAGCTACACTCCACCTCCTTAATGTCAATCCACAGAAGAGATAGGAGTGATATGAAGATCGTGAATATGAGATGTTGTGAGAGTGACGGTGAGAAGCATAGAGATGCACACACACATGTAGGAGACTAGCAAGACACAATGGAAGGTAGGAAAATAGACTATATTACTCAATATCTCAAGTACAAGCCCAAAATAGCTCTAAGCTCTCTCTACTCATGCAAGCTAACACTAGCTAACACTAACTAACTTAAAAAATGAGCTCTCTAGCTCTTTTTATAGATTCTAGACTAGTTTTGACCAGTTTCACATCTAGTGACCGGCATAGTTAAAATTAGGTTCTAGGCGCTATTTGAAAGGGTAAACGAGATCTAAAAATAACCAAAATTGGTATGCTCGTTCTACCTAAGCTCCTCAAGCTCAAGGACTCCTTGGCTTGCAAAAATGGAGCTATGAATTACAAAAGTGGTTGTTTTATGTTACATATGGTACAAGACTGATGAAAATCACTATTGGGAGTTTTTGAAAAGTATTTATAAAACATGTTTGTTCGAAAAAATGATCCGACTGGCTCCCCACTAATTCGTTGTGCTTCACCTTCACATGCTTTCGCGTTGCCTATGCCTCTGACTACTACCAACACCCCCCTCCCTCTCGCTTCTGTCGTCCTCGACAGAACCTTGTTGTGGGGTTTGTCGGATATAATTTTGTAGGAGGTCATGAGCGAGGGTGTGCTCTGAAATGCAGATACCTCTTGCCAGATCTGCTTCAAGTTTTTCCCAATCAATGGGTTGAGGTTCCTCTGGTGGTGGGAGTCTGTAGTGCGTGGAGTACACCAGTTGTTCACACACAAATAATTGGAGTAGATGTGTAGGCCTGCTTATGAACACCTCTGAGTGATACTCCCAAAAATCGGTAGTGAACATTTCTTCGAAGGTCATTTTATAGCACACCGGTAAATATTTGATGCGACAATGCTACGCATAACACACCCGGAGCGATGGTGTCGTACTCATATCATATGCTAAATCTTGATTGCCATGCTCGAATCTCGGGGTGTTCACGTGTGGTGCCTTGACGCGATGGAAGACTTTGAATACTATCTGCATCATGTCAAAGATTTTGATAGTCATATGCACTGCTACATCATCCATTCATCGTAAGCGGGGGAGCCAGTGGCGAATCGTTGCCATCATATAGCCTAACATGGGTGGTCCGATGGGTGGCATGAAATATGGGTAATTGAGCCAGTCCTGGCACTGCTTGTTGTTCTATACTTTGATGGCAAAGGCCTTCCAGGAGCGGCGGCATGGTATTGGTCCCCAACATGGATTATACTTGATATGGAGTGGTGCCTTGACCCATGTGCTCATCATTTATGGATATTCTTGTAATAAGTCATGGCGCCAAGTTGGTTGATATATTTCTCCTCTTTGCGCATCTGGTGGCAAATCATCAGGCTCAAATTGAGTTGCGTGGGAGGGTTTCTTGCCTGTTTCCTTTTCGATGGCCAACTGATATTCTGCCATTAACATAAAATATGGCTTATATTGCAGCTCATGCCTAGATATATACCTACAAGGGGCCAAGTGAGCAAAATAAGGGGATTGTAAAATACGTTCCTCTATCATGGCCAATGCATGTAATTGAGCTTCCACACGTGCTGAGTGGGTTTGGCCAAGTTCTTCGACAGTCTTCATCCACGCAAGGGTAGGGAGTTCAAAAGTGGTCTGGCCTTCGGCCGTGACACATCCGCCTTGGATGGGTTGCGGTTCGTAAGCTTCTTCAAAAGTGTCCTCCACCGGGATAGTTACTGTTTCTTCATCCGCTAGTAGTTCTAGTGGGGAATCTGGCCTAGGGGGTGCTCTGTATGCTGCTATCTGCATTTGAAGAGTCAAAACCTGGGCCCATAAAGCGTTTTGAGTTCCTCAATGATCTCCGGAGATGTGGCCGCAGGAGTTGTTGGTGCTTGCTGTACAGGTGCTGGTAATTGTAATATTTTTTGTTCCTGTTTGAGCTTCTGGTATTCCTCATTCATACTGTCATACTCCTCTAGTAGTCTGACATGATCTTCCAATAATATCTTCATAGATTCGGAGGGGACAGCTTTGAAACGATTGGGACTCAAGGGTTCATCCGGTTGATCTAAAGCAGCTTCAAGGTTCTCTCTATTCTGTTCTTGCAAGCACTGATTCTCTTCTTTAGCTGCTGTGAGGTGGTGTCTTATTAATCCCATGTTTCTAGTGAGGGTCGCATTGCGAATGGTTTGAGTCCTTAACAAATTGTCAATATCGGTTATGGCCTCTTTGGTCTTCTGTTCACTTTCGAGTTCAAGTTTGTGGTAGGCCTGGCATAGCTCTTGGTAGCGTGTGTTAAGGGAGGCATTCTCCATTGATAAAGAATTGAGCTGTGACTGTAAGTCATTCGTGGTCTGCTGCAGTGTTTGGTAACTGGTGCCTAGAGATGCGAATTCATCTCTCACTTGGGTCATGCATGCAAACATTTGACGGAATGCAATGTCAATTGTGGGTGATAATATTAATGGTGGAGTGAGTGAAGATGTTGTGGGTGTGGGTGTTGATGCAAGGGGAAGGGGGAATAGGGATGGGAAAGTGGATGCAGTGGTGACTGTGGAAAAATGTGATGTGCCTAAATGTGGTGGTGAAATGGATGAGGTGAGTGGGGGTGCGGTGGGTGGTGATATGTCCATGTCACTGGAGATTGTGTCAAGTGCAGTGACCATGAATAGTGGAGTGATAGTGGGTGCATGAGTGGGTGTGAATACAGGATTTACAAAGGTTTCCCAGTAATTTACAGATGGGGTTTCTTGTACTCATGGTGGAAAGGGGAAAGTGGAAATACAGTGGGTCGGGGAGGTGAGACGGGGGAGAAGGTCAATGGAGGGGGAAATGGGAATAGGGTTCTTAGAGGGGTGGGGAAGGAAGGGAAGGATGGATGGAGAAATGCATTGGATAGAAGGGTAGAAGTTTGAGGAGGGAGGCTAGGTTGTGTAGGTGCGGAAAGTGTGAGAGGAATGGAGGCAACAAAGGCTTCTGCTACTGCACTGTCAAAGGATGTGGATGGTCTTGGAGAGGCAGGGTGTATAGGAGAGACTAGAGGTACAGGAGGTGAAAGAGGAGCAGTTGGTGTGGTGGATACTTCGACAATAGTGGTGGTATGTACAGTAGATGTGTGGGGTGGGGAGTCGAAGACGATTGTTTCTTTTGCCAAAGATCCTTCAGGAATGAGGCGGGCTTCCGGGGCGTGTTGTGAGGACTGGCCATCCATTGGTACACGAATATATTGACCTAGTTTTGACAATAAGCGAATTCGGCGTGGGTCAAACTGTGGTAGTGGCTTCCTCTGCAAATATCGTAATGCTTCATTAGTGCCTACTAACTTGACTAGTTCTTTGGAACCTTGGATGTAGGCTTCTTCGAAGCCTCCAGTAGCGAGTTCTTGTTCCACAACCGCTTGGCTTTCTTCTTCCGATAGCTTTTTACGCGCCCAAACTGCCTCCATGGTGCAGTATAGCTTGTTGATTGCCAATGTGTAGGCCGCAGCTTCAAATGTTTCATCTTCGTGCATGCTTGTGTCACCCTGCATGTCAGTCTGTTGTTCTTGTGTGTCAGTCTGTACATGCTCTTGCAAGTCATGATTGGCTTGACTGGCTTCATCCTCTCCATCATCATCGTCAGTTTCAGTCCTCTCTTCTTCAGAGCTGGAGATTACTTGCCCTTGCTGTTGATCAGGGGGTGTGGTAGGGTAACTTGGATGTTCATATTCCTGAGAGAAGAATTATCCTTTTGAAAATTGAAATTCGTTTGAAAAAGTGTCCGACATTTCAAAATCGAATGTGGTATTCATTGGTTCTACTTCCAGATTGGGTATTAGAAAACTAAATGCTTCCGCACCAATGGAGGTGGGAATTTCTGCTGTTGTAGTTGTGGGTTCCTGAACGGTAGTTGCCTGAGAGGTAACTGCACTGATAGTACATTCCGTAATGACGGGTCGTGACAATCGTATGCGAATCGGTTGTATAGTCGCAGAGGGTTCCATAGGAGATTTTTCTGGAGAGGGTTGAGGTGATGGGGACTCTGGAACTTGTAGGCATGGGATAGATCCTCGCATGTGCTTGCCTACCCGTCCCTTGCTAGATTTTTTGGCCTTCTTGGCAGTCCTTTTGAATGCCTTCAATTCTTCACTTGTCATTACGCGTTCTATAGGCAAGTCGTATGCCAAACACATATACACAATTTGAGTGAGAGCACTGTTGATTCGTGACAAAAGCTTGTTTACTAACAAGACTGCGGAAAATTGTCACTTGTTGAGCTCTAACGAACCATCATCAACTGTTGAGCTCTTGTACTACTTGTTAACGCAATGAGTGAGCTTAACTAGCTAAAGCTCAACTGCGGAATTCACCATGTTACAAGAACTAAGCTAGAGCAATATTAGAACACCTCTATAATCATCAGTAGCTTAGCAAACTTTCTGAAATTGAAAACTTTACAACTGTATTTTGAACTCACCAAAATTTCATCGGAACTTCACTAGACTGTCACCGGAATATCACCGTAATCTTACTGGAATCTTACCGGAATCAACTGCAATTCTGTTTGTAATTACTTCAAATGATTGTAGATGAAGTAAGGAAGTAATACATAAGCTTCCTTCAGTAATTGAACTCTTTCTGAAGTTTAAGTAAAAACTTCACCAGTTCAGAATGCCTTTTTACGGTCAAACTTTGTACTATGTACTTGTCTCATTTCACAAAACTCTTTTGATCAACTTATAGTTGAGACTCCTAGCTTCAAGACGAGCTATCACTCATGAAAACCTTTACACTATGTTACAAGATCTAACTCTCAGAAGTACCGGAAAAATGTTTACTGAGAAAATTATAACTGTTAACTAACTTTCACAGTAACATGAAATCACTCAGATTTCTTCACATACGAAGAATGCGCTTAATCTTCCACATGAACATGTGTTTTCTATTAGAGAAGATGTGTACAAAATAGCTTGGCCTCACTTTGCTCATAGCTATGGAAAACTCTACTATTCTAAGTAGTTATTCCTTACCATCTCTCTCAGATGAATACCCGACAATTCAGGTTCTATTATTCATCTCTACATACGCAATCTCTGGCATCTTCTATATCACTATCCTCAGTTTCTATATGCGCTATTCTATTCCGGTTCTATGCGCTCTCTATTCTCTTATCTCTCAGCTCTCTTATATACAATTTTTTATCTGGGTTTCAACAAACTCGTAATTCTAGAAATTTCTATGCTGTATATTACAGATGTGAATTTGTCCCTTCACTAAGGCTTTGATTTTCCTGAATGCTTTGTTTCCGCTTCTCTTCATCTTTCTTCGTCAGTATGTTTGTCTGTATGTCAAATTTGTGAGTGATTCTTCAACAAACACAACATCCACGGATGACTTTTTTCCTTTCCCATCTATGTTGCGCTAGATATAATTGATCAATGATCCAACTTGCTATATCTACTATTTGGGGCCCAATACAAGCTAAATACAATCCAAACCAAATACACTTGTGAGGCATAGTAAAACGATCCTAAGCCGGGAATGCAAAGTGTTGCATACATATACATAGTGGCTTAGATAGCTCGGGTGTGATGGCTGAGATGTCTTCCCATTTGATAATGTCACCACGCTTCATCGGCTCTCGAATCAACCTTTCTCGCTCTGTCGACGTGTGAGTTCCATGGATCTTAATTGTAGCTCAAATCAAATCCTTTGAAAGATAGAGCCTTTTGAAAGGGGGTCATTTACTAAAGATGACATAATAAAAGTACCCGGAAAGTCCTTGTTCTCTGAGGCTGTGAGTGTGGTCACTAGGTAGTAACATCTATAAAAATCTGGTTTGGGAAGAGGATCACTGAAGTATTTTGTAAAACGTGCTCTAGCCCAAACATGCTTTAAGTCTTCTATATTTTGGAGCACTTCAAATTCTCTGGAGAAGAACTGGTACTTGTCCCACTTACTACTATCAAAGGTCAACGTGGCATCAAAAATGAAGTCTGCGTCCGCGAAAGGTCCTGCTAGACCTTGAAACCAATGGGAATTGTAGTGTACTTTTTCAGTGTATCCCCTAGGAGGATCATCAATCAGCATAGGTCCTGGGAATCCTTGAAATTCAGGTGGTTGAGCCGTGGGATGAGGCTCGGCTAGTAATTCACCAAAATTGACCACCGGTACACTAGGGCCAGCTTCGGATGGTCCTTTTGTCTGCATGATGATTGATGCGAATGTGAAGAAGATCTACTACAAAAGATTAGCACATTAGTATGGAAATTAATCATGATCCCATTAAAGTGAGACCGCAATCCCTTTCCATAACCGATGTGTAACCCGTGTAGCCGAGTGTTGTGAGGTGCTTTATGGAATGATTTTTTGCAAAACTAATGCAGGTCTCTAGACATCTACATGCTTTTGATAGTGCATACATTGCTTGATGAGATTGTTATTACAAGTGATGTTGGGTTAGTGGAAATGAGTTTATACAAAGTTCAGTTGTGAATGAGTTATTACAAGGATAGTGTTTAGTCGGGGTGGGGGTAATGTTATACAATTGTTCATGAGAGGGTGTTGGAACTAAAGGACTCACTAGGCAAGGAAGCTTAAGAAGGGAGTCAGAGAGAAGAGAAGGCACAAGCAGACAAGGGAGTCAACGACGATCTGGCAAGTAGGCCAATAATTTTCTTCATGAAGAAGCAAGTACGAGCATTCACGCAGATCTAGCACTAAGGCAACCTTTAATTTTTCAAAACCCTTACACCAATTAAAAGTGATTCTCATCACTAACAACCCCTGTAAATACCATGTTCACCTTTTTGTGGCTCCATTTTGTGCAAGCCGAGGAGTCCTCGAGCTTGAGAAGCCTTAGAAGTAGTTGCTTACCAATTTTCGTATTTTTTAGATCTCATTTGAGCCCTCAAATAAGCCCTGGAACCTAATTTTTAACTAGGCCGGACACTAGGTCTGGACAGGGCCAAAGCTAGTCAAAAACTATAAAAGGAGCTAGAGAGCTCATTTTTGGGGCTAGATTCTAATGGAATTGAACTTGTAAGAGTTTTTTGAAAGCAACCTAAGAACTCCATTGCTTCTCACTCTTTGTCTTGCCGTATGTGTGCGTGTGTGTGCATGTTTGTGTGCTTCTCACTCACGCACTTGTGCCTCCACTTGCTCAAGGTCTTCATACCATCCTCACGTCTTCCCGGATTGACATTAAAGGAGGTGCTACTCATCACTGAGCTACACCAAATTTTGGCGCCGTTGCCAGGGAAGGAGCCTTGAGGACGAGCGTGTGATGGTAAGACGTAGAGTTGACGCGTTGGAGTTGTAGGTATTTTCTTCACTTTCATCTATTTTCTTGTTTCTTCTTCACCATCTTCATCACCATCATCTCCATCACCATCTCCCACCTCCATCTCCATCATCGCGAAAATTTTCAGTTTTGATCATATCACCATCTCCACCTCATTTCCTTCATTCTACTTGTGAGAGAGAGCGAGAGAGCGATATTGCTTGCACTGTTTTTGCATGTTTCTTGAGCATTTTGCAGGTTCTTGATGAATCATCATCCCCAGCACTCTACGCAGGTACGAAACTCGTCGAAACTGTCTCTGTGTCGCCGGCCTCTGTCGATCGCGATCGACAGAAAATTCGACCAATTGGTAAAACAAAGTTCACCACTAGCACAAGCATGATGAGCACATCCCAAATCACCTAAAACAGTAGAAAAATTCCGTGTTTTTCTGTCAATCGCGACCGACAGCCTCTGTCAATCGTGACCGACAGACCCTGTCGATCGCGACCGATAGAACCCACGACTGACTGACTGCCACGTAGGACCCTGTCAATCGCGACCGACAGACCCTGTCAATCGCGACCGACAGACCCTGTCAATCGCGATTGACACCGTCGATCGCGACCGACAAAATTTCCACGATTGATTGACTTTTACGCGTAGCCACGTGTCCATCGCGACGGACACATCCCGACTGACTGAAATCACGGTGAAAAACCCAGAAAAAGTGTCGATCGCGATTGACACCATCAATCGCGATTGACAGAACTCACGACCGACTCTGTCGATCGCGATTGACACTGTCAATCGCGACTGACGTGTCGATCGCGACCGACAGGCCCCGACGGACGCCTCTGTCAATCGCGATTGACAGACCTATCGATCGCGATTGACAGGCTTTTCGGCCAAAATTTTAGGGTTAAATTTTTCAAAGTCTTTGGGGTAATTTTGGGCATAATTAGCAAGCCATTAGTGATTTGTGAGGTCCCTACACATGTGATTTCGAGAAAACTCCTGTGATCTGTTAGCCTGTTTGAACCCTGTTTTAGCACCAGAACCCTGAACTGACATAACTCTCTCATACGAAATCCGTTTGCTGTGAAGTTGACCATACCCAGGGGGAACAAAATTTAGGGATCTCTAGAATTGTTTTCCAAAAAATCACAGTGCAAATTGGTCCCGAGCTAACTTTGGAACTCTTACAGATCTATTGAGAGCATCGAAGGGCATTCTAAGCAAGAGTAAGTGCAAGCTTGGGAACACGCTTCCTGGGCACTCAAGGGCAACCAAGAAGGAAACAAAAGGTTGGAAATTCTCAACTCCCTTTGTCAATTTCTAGCTCAGGCTAAGAACGACTAGTGATAGGAGTAAGCCAGGGCGACGATAGGCATCTATCAAGTTGAAGGCTACCTAAATACTCAAAGTTCAAGATAACTACATAATCTTTGTACGATTGAGAAGCCTAAAGGAAAAGAATTTAACGTGGAACGATCAACTTAAAGTACGAAAAATACTCAAGTATTCCTGACGATGCAATATCAGACAAGATCATAAACATGATAACACACTAAAAACGAATCAAGTGACTGATACCAATTGATCGGCAACGAGGTTGTACTCTGGGCAAAAATCGGGTTACTTAACTAGGCATATGAACCTTAGATCAGGACGGCATCTAGTAAGGGATAGACGAAGCCTTAGGTCTTCTGAAGCTAGCGTCAATCATACTGCGAGGTCTTGGGCCCAGCAGTTGAGTCACCACTCGCATTACCCTAGCTCTGATACCAGTGAATTAGAGATGTCTCAAGGCATGGACAGACCTACGGGAAGTTCAGGAGTGCCATACTTGCACAGAGTAGAAGGCCCTTACAAAACACAGTTGGAATACCTTAGGACCAACCGATTAGGTGCTAGCATCTATGAGGACGGTCTAGGAAGATCCGTGGTCCAGATTAAAAACCCTGACCAATCCATTGGACTAGAGCACCCCGCTATCAAGTTTGAAAACGGAGCATACTTGGACAAAGAAGGAACCATATACGTAGTCACCAGTCACCCAGATAGGACAAACGAATTCGGAAATGTGATCTCAAAAGCGGATTTAGGTGACTTGGAGCAAGAAACATGGGTGTAGAACCTAGGACCCCTCGTGGAAAGTCAGTGCTAACAAGGATCATCACTCCCGAGTGGATCCCACAGGACAATAAGAGTATAGATCTTCTGCTAAACCGAGAAACCGATGAAGCCTTTTGGAGGTACAAATCAGACAAGCCAATTGATATAGGAACAATCATGATCTATGAGTTTAAGGATCCTGATAGCCCAGGCAGAGTGACCTACTTAGATCACGCTTCAGAAAGGATCTTTGTGGTGACAGAAAATGATAGGCATGCTTACACGTGGAAAGCTGAAATTATTTTCCCCCAACCAAGATCAAATGTGTCCTATGGTCACCCTGGAGCTGGAACATCCCAAGCTCATGGAACTCCAAGGGACAAAAGTAGAGATAGGCCAGAAGTAAGCTTTGCCAACCCAGGGGGCAGAGAAAGAACGAGGACGGAAACAAACAAAGTAGAACTTGATGTACTTAGAGCTCCCAGGAATCAAAGAAATGTGGATGAGTTCCCTCTACCACGACCTAGAGAGCACACAAGGACTCTGAGACCGACTCAGCTAGTTAAGTCCATGAAGAACTACTTCGATGGCACTGGAGATCCATACGATCATGTGGCTGAGTTTAGGCAAGTCTTGAGAGCTGAACAAGTGGAAGATCTGTTCACGCAATACAATGCCTTTGGTCTAACCCTTAGGAACACTGCCCTGACTTGGTTTCAGCCACTAAACGAGAGGCAGTTCAGGAGCATAGACCAACTCCTAGAGGCTTTCATTATTGAATTCTCTAAGAGTGGCATAAGACATAACACTTCCTCGCTGATTCACAGCTTCAAGCAAACCCCTCAAGAGACCGTGAGACTTGCTGGAAGAAGATTTAGGCAATACTTGGAGAGATGCCCTGTCCCTGAGCTACCCACACCAGCTAAGCAAGTGGCTTTATTCTTGGATGGATTGCTAAGTACCAAATTGAGATCTTATGTGTACTTGAAGGACCCTAGGACCATAGAAGAGTGTGTACGCATGTGCATTGGCATCAAGGATAACCTAGGGGAGGAGTTAGAGCTTTCTAAGATATACAAAGATTCAGATAGTGCCTCTAGCCTCTCTTCCACGCAATCCACATCAATTGAGGAACTTGCAGAGAAAGTGGCTCAGAAATTAGGTGTCTCTAGCAAACAAATCCCAAGGTTTGTCCCTATGAAAAGATGTTATACTTGTGGGGGTGACCATATGGCGAACGTGTGTCCCATCATGGCTCAACCCCAAGTGAATCCTAGTAGCCAGTACTGCACCATAGAACGAAGGTACACCAATCACACCACGCAAGATTGCCCATACAACAAGCAGGCGGTTAGGCAACCCTACCCTCAGAAGGGAAGATACCAGAATCAGTACCCACCACAGCAATATGCTAGGCCTCAACAAACCTACCAACCACAATACCAAAACCAACAAAGGCCTCAGCCTGTGTTAGCCCAACAACCTCCAGCTCCATCCAACGTGATCCCAGTAAAATATGCAGCTGCAGAAGAGAACCTGAATAGAGCTATTGTCCCCGTAACACCATTGCTTTCTGAAAGTGACCCAAGTGACCATAGCTTTGATTCGACGCATATTGATAGCCCCCAGGCCTACTACATGCAGTCTCCAGAACATGGTGAGTCCTAGTACAGTGAAGAGCCAAAGGAACCTAGTTGGGAGTCAGATTACACAAACGTCATGTATGCAAACCCCAACCCTAGACCTCAACCTAGGCAGGTAAGACCCCCATTCCCTAGAGGACCATGCTATAGATGTCAAGGAGATCATCTCATTTGTGATTGTCCCTTGCCTCCACCTACACAACCCCAGTCAGTGACGATTCAGGGCTATTGCCAGGAGTGTGGAAAGGAGCATCTCTTACGAGACTGCCCTAAGAATCCTAACAATATGCCAAAAATCACTCCTATTAACGTTATTGGGTTAGTGGTAGATTCCACAGGAAGTGTCACTTCCACTGCACCCATACAGGTAGTCACTAGAGCTCAAGCATTGCAGCAAAACCAAGGGGTAGGTCAGGAAAAGAGCCCAGAAGTTAGTGAAACTGAGAGCACAACCAAGAAAAGGACTAGAGCTTGGCGAGATAGTCGCGAAAGAATGAAAAGACAATGGGCAAAAAAGATGAGTGAACTCGAGGAAAGCCTCAGAGAAACAAAGGCCAGGATAACTGAACTCACATCTCAAACTCCCTCTCACACTACCACACCACCACCATTCCCAACTCCCTCCGAACCGCCACCTTCCAAGCCGCCTCAACTAACACCACCACCCCCAAGAGTAGGATCAGTCCTAGCAGATCCCACTCCGGAGGACCTAAACATGATGCTTAAAGCCTATCAGGCCAAAATCCAAGAAGGGTCAACCGTAACTGATCATGAAAAGTGTTACCCTAGAGCAGAACTAGAGCTAGAACGAACCAAAATTTGTGCTAAGATGGTGGAATTGGCTCAGACCATGTTTGAAGCCAGTCGCCTATTTAACATCTCTAGTTCAGCAAAGACACACTTGCACTTTGATGGACTGTTAGAAAGAATAGAGAAGCTAATTGCACAATCAGAAAAGGAACCCGCCTCTCAACACAAGGACAAGGCAAGTGAAAGAGCAGGTCTTCCTGCCCAGGAAGCATATGTGCCTAAAGCTTATGTGCCTAACTCTACTGAGCCAGACACATCATCTTCTGTGAATCGATTCACACCAGAATTCTTACAAGAGATTCAAGAAGACAAATGGGCTAAAGAAAGTGAAGTACCTCCTCCCTTTGAACTGGTGGATGATGCACACGACCAATTCCCACAAGACATCCCATCCATTTATGAGGAGCAGGAGAGCACCCACTCTCAGGAAAGACTAGACTTTGAGTCTAACTCTCTACAAGAATTACCCCACTTCACAGGCCCATGGGAGGCTAAGTCTACTTGTATGAGAGCACCCACGGTCATGGTACGAAATGAGGACTCAGTCTTACCTAGGAACACAGAGCTAGTGAAAAACACTAAAGTACAATGCAACCTCACCTTAGAAGAGCTACTCAAAGTAAGGCCTGAGCTATGGAAACATGTAGCCAAACAAGTACCAGAGATAGCAAAACCTCGTTCCCAAGTAGGATCACATAGGACAGTGCCAGAGATACCCTTGGATAAGATAGGAGACATGTGTGAAGGTGAAGAAGGGAACACCTATCTTCCCATTACCTACCAGGGGCACACCACCAAGGCAATTTTGGACTCATGTGCAGGAGTTGCAATTGCCACCACTTCCCTATGGAAGCGTTGGGGCAAGCCAGCACTCAAGCCCACGAGGATGAAATTGCAGATGGCCGATGGTCACATAGAGAGACCCCTAGGGTTGTTAGAAGGAATAACTCTCTCTACATGTGGTGTTGAGTTTGAGCATACATTCGCTATATGTGACTTTAGCAAAAATCATGCCTATGAGATGATTTTGGGAAGACCGTTTATGCGACAGTTGCAAGTGGTACAGGATTGGGGAACTAATTCCTTGTATTTGCAACACCTAGGTGTCACGACCAAAGTGAATCTTAAAGATTACTCTCATAGAGATGTCCCTCCTATCCAATGGAATCCCATCCATAAAGCTAAAGATGATACAGAATCGGTGCATTCCATAGGATCAGGATCCTCATGGATGCATGAAGATACCCAGTTATGGATGTGCAAAGTAGCAGTAGAAGAAGAAAAGAGAGAGAAAGCCAGAGAGGTAGGTGCAAAAGAAACACATAGATCAATTCAAGACCCAACCTATGCACCTGTAGTCTTTCCTGACGAAGAATTTGAACCCCATGGCTGGGCAGAAATCTTAGCAACAATGGATGTAGCCATCAACGAAGAACAATGGACACCCCATTGTGATGAGGATGGCTATGACATTTCAGTTTTCTCCATAGAGCCAATTATGGGAGAGGCAGTGTTAGAAGAGTGTGAACCTAGCCCTGATGCATTTGAGGATGCAAGTGACTCCAATCTAGAGTCAATCATTATGGACCCACCTTTTGCATCAGATGAAGAATACTTCTACGAAGTAGAATTTCAACCCCAGAGGTATGGAGAGCTTACAAGTGATGTAAGGCTAGTGACCCTAAAGGAAGAAGGAAAGAAAAGAAAGAAGAGAGAAGTCACACAAGAAGAAGAAGAATCTTTGTTTGAGGTCCCAGAAAATTTTAAGAAGTATGAGATAGATGACAGGAGAGTCATGATTAGAATGCCTAAACGAGAGGCACAATCAGGGGACGCCTATGATAACAAAGAGACCACCAAGAAAATAGTGGTAGCCATAGAGGAAGGAGAAGAGAGATGCACTTACATAGGACATGACCTGACGGAAGACGAAGAGCAAGAATTGATAGCCTTGCTAAGGGAATACAGAGATGTATTCGCTTGGAGTTACAAGGATTTGAAAGGTGTTGATCCACACATATGCTCACACACTATCCCCATGACCTTGGATGCCAAACCCTCTAAGCAAAAGCCATATACATATAACGATAATTATGTTGCTAAGATCAAGGAGGAGATAGATAGACTGGTTGAAGCTGGATTCATCTATGAAATTGAGCACACTGAGTGGGTATCCCCCATCGTAGTGGTGCCCAAGAAAAATGGAAAGCTGCGTGTATGCATTAACTTAAAGAAGGTCAATGCCGCCACAATTCGAGATAACTATCCGCTTCCTATCATAGAACATCTCTTAGAGAGAGTAGCAGGCAAGGAAGTGTACAGCTTCCTTGATGGATTTTCGGGCTACAATCAAGTAGCCATAGCTCCAGAGGATCAGCGTAAGACGGCTTTTGCCACTGAATGGGGCATATTCGCCTTTAGAGTAATGCCATTTGGGCTTACCAATGCACCAGCAACCTTCCAAAGGCTGATGTGCCATGTATTCAAAGAGTTCCTGAGGAAGAACTTAGAAGTCTATGTTGATGATCTTTGTGCGCATTCCAACATTAGACAAACCCATATTCCCGAACTCAGACAAATCTTTGACAAGTGTAGAGAATATCAAGTCTGCCTGAACCCAGAAAAGTGCGTCTTTATGATCAGGCAAGGCAAGATTTTAGGACACATAGTGTCAAAGAATGGCATATCCACTGATGAAAAAAAAGTGAGAGCCATAGCCGAGTTACCTAGGCCAAAGAATGTCAAGGAATTACAAGCTTTCATGGGGCATTGTGGTTACTACCGCCGGTTCATTCACATGTATGCTGTCATTGCAAAGCCCATGTATGGACTCTTGACTACCTTTGAGTGGACTGATGAATGTGAGAATTCCTTCCAGGAGCTTAAACGAAGGTTATGTTCAGCACCAATCTTGACCACGCCAGATTGGAATAAGCCTTTCCATGTTCATGTGGATGCATCCAATTATGCCATTGGATGTGTGCTTGCTCAACCTACTGGTGAAGGTAATATGGATCTTCCAATTGCCTATGCTAGTAGACAATTGAATGCAGCTGAACGAAATTATACCACTACAGAGAGAGAAGGATTAGGCATGGTATATGCGGTTAAAAAGTTTAGACATTACTTGCTTGCAAATAAGTTTAAATTTTTTACTGACCATCAGGCACTGCTATATCTTGTGAACAAGCCATGTAATACAGGTAGATTAGTAAGATGGTTTCTCTTACTAATGGAATATGACTTCGAGGTTGTGGTAAGGAAAGGTAGGACCCACTTGAGAGCAGACCATCTCTCTAGACTCACATCTGGAGAAGCCCCACAAGGAGTGTCGGATGACCTTCCTGATGCTTACTTGTTTAATCTGGAAGTGGTGCCACAGTGGGCTAAGCCACTAGTGCCAGTATTGACATACGGGCCTAACCATCCAGTAGTAAACACACAAAATAGAGAGGTTGTGAAAGCCCAAAAGTACCACATCATGGAAGGAAGCATGTACAAGCACACAGATCAAGGAATCTTGGCCTGTTGTGTGGAAGAAGATGAGTACGCTAAATGGTTGCAATTAGCACATGTAGGTGCATTAGAGCAACACTATTCAAGGCAACGAACCCTACAAACACTACGGAGACTCGGAGTGCATTGGCCGACTATGGAAGCTGATGTCCAAAAGTTGTGCAAGGAATGCCCAATCTGTTGCACTAAACCACCTGTGGAACATGCCACTCTTTATCAAGTGTCCATAGTGCCAGACTGGAGTGAACCACTGGTTTCCTTCCTGAGGACGAAAACTTTCCCTCTGGATATGACCTTGGCTAGGAAAAGGAGTTTAGAACAAGAAGCCCAGGATTACTCCCTCATTGGTGATAATCTATATAAGCGTGGTAAAGATGGTTACCTGAGGCTATGTGTCCATGAAAGTGAATATCTCAAGATCTTGGAAACTGCTCACCAAGGTGTAGCAGGAGGACACTTTGGACCAGATTGGGTGATCAAGGCAATACTATTTGCGGGCTTCTGGTGGCCGACCCTTCACATGGATGCACATACCTATGTGAAACGGTGTGATGTTTGCCAGAGAACTCAGTATCCTATACGTAAAGATGAGATGCCACTGAAACCTATGATGGGTGGACGTGCATTCTCTAAGTGGGGAATAGACTTCGTAGGTCCTATTAATCCCCCAGCTAAGGGTTCCCATGCGGAATATATCATTGTTGCCACAGACTATCTAACAAAGTGGGTAGAGGTAAAAGCCACAACGAAGAACGATGCTCAAACAACTGCTAATTCTTGTTTGAGAATGTATTCACAAGATACGGGCTACCTATAGAGTTAGTAAGTGATAGAGGCACTCACTTCTTGAATGAAGTAATTGAAAATCTGCTCCAAGAATTCTTGGTAGTTCATAAGAAGTCTGCCCCCTACCACCCACAAGCTAATGGGCAAGCCGAAAGCACAAACAAGATTCTGTGCAATGTGTTGACCAAGCTCGTGAATAATAAACGCTCTGATTGGGACAAACAGCTACACCATGCTGTTTGGGCATACCGAGTCGCCTACAAAATGGTACTCCAAGCCACCCCCTTTCAGATGGTATTTGGTCAAAATGCAGTGCTACCATTGGACTTCTTGATACCTACATTGAAGGTAGCACAAGAGCACGAATGGACGGGTCATGAACTCTCCTCTAGACTTTTTGACCTTGAACGATTAGGAGAAACAAGACTAAGGGCAGCTGCAGGGATATATGCAGCTAAGAAACGACAGAAGGCATATTTTGATGCCCACGTTAAGGATAAAGGTTTGAAGGCAGGTGACCTAGTACTAGTATACACTTTGAAACAACATGCGAAAAAATTAGAGAAGCGTGGCTATGGACCTATGATCATAAATAGGATCTCCACAAGTGGAGCAGTGCAACTAGCTACATTGGAAGGTGTCGTTCTCCCAAGCTATATAAGCGGATGCAGAGTCAAGTTATATCAGGAACCTCTCACAGAGGAAATGCTAAGTCGACTCAATATCGCCAAGAAACGCAAGGAAGAAGAAAAGCGGATTCGAGAAGAAGCTCAAGCAGAAGCTTTAGAACGCATCAGAAGGATGAAGTTGCGAAGACAAGGTAGAGATCAGCCTAGAACAAATGACTATGCAGATCAAGGATATCATATGGCAATGTGTGAAGTCGCAGGAACAAGTTCCCATAGAATAATTGATCGACGACCTTTTGTGACCATAGAGGTAGGACAAGGAACTAGTGCACAGTCCGTGCGAGCATTGATTGACTCAGGTGCAGCCACTAGTGCGGTGAGACTCTCTTACTGTCAAGAATTAAAATTAAAGGTCAATCCTATAGAAGCTTATCTCATAGGATTAGGAGGTGTGGAAACCCCTTGCATGGGCGAGGTGGAGCTTCCCCTCTACATTCAGGACATGTTAATGACAGTTAAGGTACTAGTGTGCCAAGACGAAGACCTCACGGAGCCTCTTGTCTTGGGTCAGGACTGGATCTATGATCACGCAGTCAACCTAAACCTAAGAAGTGGACTTCTTCAGGTATGGGTCAATCATAGTCGAATTACAGTAGAGTTAGATAATGGAGCACTCAAGGAACTAGGAAAGGCACACACTCCTGGTCCTTCCAGGAGTACACATGAAGATGAGCATGTTGTTCTTGTCCAAAGCTATGTGTTGCAGAGGAATGATGTTCGCAAAAAAGGAGTCAGGGATGCAACGGAACTCCCTTCTTTTCCAAAGGCCAGAGGGAGGCAGCAACCAAAGGTGGATCAAAGGCAGAAGAAGCATAGTACTACCTATGTCGGAGATCAAAAGTACCTGCGCAGCAAAATGTCTCAGCTAGTGAAACAAGTGTGGGTGCGGAAAGGCGAACACCCGGTTGCACTCAAGCCAACCACACGGGCAAAGCCTCTTATTAGTAACCAACAACACGACACCAATAAGAAGTCTTTCAGAAGTCTTGAGTGTATTCTACAAAAGCAAAGAACAAGGTATTCTCTTATTTTAAAATATTTTTAACTATGGTTGGAAATGGATTCTGGTGGTGAATACATGCCACATGAATTTAATGCTTTTCTTTGTGAAAGAGGTATTGCACAGCAATTTACATTTCTATATACAACTCAATAAAATGGTGTTTCAGAGCATAAGAATAGAACAATTCTTGAAATGGCATGATTTATAGTTAAAAGAAAGCATCTTCCAGATAAGTTTTCGATGGAAGTGATCATGTGTGCAAACTATGTGTTGAATTGTTGTCCTATAAAAGCATTGAGATTACATATAGCATATGAGTCTTGGAATAGGTGAAAGCCAATGGTTAGTCATATGTGCATATTTAGTTGTTTAGTATGTGCTCTCATGTCATCACAACAAAATCACAAACTTGATAATAAGGCAAAGAAATCTATATTTGTTCAATGTATGAGCGACAGTAAAGGTTATCAATTATACCATCCATTGAAGCGAAAAATTATTATAAGTGGATATGTGGTATTTGCTGAAAATTCACTTTATCCTTTACTTGAATGCAAATTCTAGCCAACAATTAGTTCACAAGATGTGTTTGATACACTCATGCCTTTGTCTCAAAGTAGTGCGCTTGGGTATGGCCATGTAAACCATCCAAATGAGGTTCAAAGAGCTGAAAATCTCCAAAGAAATATGGCTAAAAGATTACAACCAAAGATGGATGAAAATATCCAAACAAACATGGCTAAAAATTCACAAAAGTCAAGAGCATATAATTTTTTGCTTGTGTAAGTCTTTGTAGGACTTAAGCAAGCCCCACGTGCATGGTATAACACTTATGCATGCAAAGATGGGGCTGATCTAATAGTGCTTGTTCTTTATGTTGATGACATTCTAATGATTTTTTCATATGTAAATAAGGCTTAGAGAGAGAATATTAAACTTTTCATCCCTAAATTTTGCATATATGCATAAAATTACCTAATTATTCATTCTAAACATTATCCCCACAATGTATAACGAAAAGCTCAAAATGAATTATTTCATTATCTAAAGGCCTATTACACATTCTCTCCATTCCCAATTACACCTAAAGGCTCGAATCTCATGTGGTCATTATGGAAAGGGTGGAACAAATTGAAGCCCTTTTGTACCATTAATAATGATTGGAAATGGGATGCTTGCATCAAATAGCACGACTTTATTTGGTTCCCAATTGTTGGTATCAAGGGTGTTGAATCTAAAAAGTTTTAAGGAGCTAAAATACTCTAGAGTAAAGATTTTCAAGTGTGGAAACACCTCTGGAACCAAGATGGAAAACATTGGAGCATATTTAAAGACATCCAATCCACAAAGTTGATTTTGAAGAATGGTACCTTTTAAGGAACAAAATGGAGAAGACCCCAAGAATCAAAAGAAACCTGAATTAACATTGTGCACTTAACAAGAAGTGGTGTTTAGATTGGATTGGATTAGAATGGAGTTAAAGTCCAAAGACTTGTGGCACCCAATTATTGAGAGCAAAAAAGCTATTCTCATGCAGAAAATTATTCATAAGGGGATATGAACCAATTTAAAAGCCAATAAAATTTGTGAGGCAACCCTCTGGGGTAAGTGTTGCACCAATGATAGGGAGGAATTAGTTCATGTAGCTCAGTGATGAGTAGCACCTCCTTTAATGTCAATCCGGGAAGACGTGAGGATGGTATGAAGACCACGAGTAAGTGGAAGCACAAGTGTGTGAGTGAGAAGCACACAAGCATGCACACACATACACACACACGCGCACACACGGCAAGAACAAAGAGAGTAAGACAATGGAATCACTTCTATTGCAACCAAGTTCTCATACAAGCTCAAAGCTACAAGAAGCTCCTCCAAAAATGAGCTCTCTAGCTCTATTTATAGTTTTTGACTAGCTTTGGCCCTGTCCAGACCTAGTGTCCGGCCTAGTTAAAAATTAGGTTCCAGGGCTTATTTGAAGGCTCAAACGAGATCTAAAAATTATGAAAATTGGCAGGCAACTACTTCTAAGGCTCCTCAAGCTCGAGGACTCCTCGGCTTGTACAAAATGGAGCTACAAAAAGGTGAAAATGGTATTTACAGGGGTTTTTAGTGATGAGAATCACTTTTAAGTGGTGTAAGGGTTTTGAAAAAAATAAAGGGTTGCCTTAGTGCTAGATCTGCTTGTATGCTCGTACTTGCTTCTTCTCGTATACTGCCAACACTCTCCCCCCCCCCCCTAGCGTCTGTCGCCTCTGACAGACCTCTGCTCCACTGTTTGATCAATGTACTCCTGCAAGAGGTCGGTTGCCACTTCTTGTTCCTTGATGCGTAGTCCCCGAACCAAGTCTCTCTAGAGGGTCTCCCAATTGACTGCACCCGGTATGTCCGGTTGTGGTGTTGTGTAGAGTTATGAGTGCATCGTTTGTTCGCATGCAAAGAGGTGTAACAAATGGGTGGGCCTTGGCACGAACACCTCTGAGTGTGCTTCCCAGAACCCTGTGGTGAACATATCATTGAAAGTTTGCTTATAGCAGGCAGGGAGATATCTGATGCGTGTGTGCCATGCATAAGCAACGCGTATGCTCAGGATGGTGCTCATATCATATAGCAGGTCATAATTACCATTGACAAACCCGGGAATCGGAGGCTGAATATGGCATACATTGCGGAAAGTTTTGAGCACCACCTGCATCATATCGAATATCTTGAGCATCATCTGGGCAGCAACATCTGGCATGGGGTGGAGGCGTGGCATCCAATGTCTGATGGTTGCAATCATGTAAGATACTGTGGGGGTGCCGGTTGGGGGTGCAATGGCGGGGTAATTAAGCCATTCTCTACAGTTTACATTGTTCTGAACCTTGATGGCGAATGCTTTCCATGATCTTCTTCTTTGTACTGGCCCATAACAAGGGTTATACTTCAAATGCATGGGAGCGTGATCCCATGTTCTCAGCATTTCTGGGTATGTTTCCAGTAATCTTTGCCTCCAACTAGGTTGGAAAATCGCCCCTTTTCTGGCTGCCTCTGGTATATCTTCTAGTTCGAACTGGGTGGCGAAGATAGGGCACTTGTTGGTGACTCTTTTGATCTCTACGTTGTAGTCGGCCAACAATACAAAATATGGTTTATATTGTAATTCTGAGCTTGTGATGAGTCGTCTAGGAGCAAGGTGCCTGAAATATTCAGACTTGAGTATAGACTCCTCAATGGTTTTCATGGCCAGCATCTGATGTGCTACGTGCTCTTCATGAGTGGGGCCCATCTCCTCTACCTGCTTCATCCATGCTGACGGGGGTTCCTCATATGTATCCTGGCCTTCCTCCGTAATTCTGCCTCCTGGAAGGGGTTGAGGCTCATAATTGTCTTCAAATGTCTCCTCCACTGGAATGACTACTGTTTCTTCTTCTATGGTTTGATCAGGTGGAGAGGGAGGTCGTTCATACTGTATCAACTTAATTTTTAGTTCTGCAACCTATTGCCGTAGCTCAAGTACTTCATTGGTTACTGATAATTCTGGCTCTGGTGAGGTTGCAGCGTTGGCCATCTCTTTAGGTTCTCGTTGGTGTGGTGTAGGCACTTGGGCTTTCTGTAGGTCTTTGACTTGGTCAACAAGCTGATCATGTGCTTCTAAGAGATTGGCATAGGTTTCTAATATTTGTTGTATGTTTTCTGAGGGGATGGCTTGGAATTTAGCAGGGTCGATGGGTGCCCCTGGAGTATTTTCCATGGCTGCTTCGAGGTTGTCTTGATTTTGTTGCTGTAGTCGTTTGTTTTCTTCTTGAGCAGCCGCTAAATGGCATCGGAGTAGAGCCATGTTTCGTTGTAGTCTAGCGTTATGGGCTAGCTGATCTCTAAGTTGTTCTTCTGTTGCCCTACTCTTCTCTGTATGTGTGGACTCGAGCTCCACCTGATATTGTTGGAGGGTGGTCACCTCCTGCTGTAATTCCGTATTAGATAACTCCAAGGCAGTGACACGTGCCTGGAGGTGGGATGACAAAGTACAGAGCTCTTTATTGTTTTCTTCTAGTAACCTGTATTCCTGTTTAAGTTGGGCAGCAGCTTCGAGCATGGTGTTGAGTGCATGACTAAATGAGGTGGGTGCAGGGGTAATGGTGGAAGATGCAAGGGGTCGGGAGATGGGAAAGGGAAAAGTGGATGTTGTGCCTACAGTGTTTGGAAGTGGTGACATGAGTGAAATGACACGTGGTGATGTTGGAATAATAGTGGTGGTGGGTGATCCTATGGATGGTGAGATGTCCATGGGATCGGACGTGAGAGTGTGTGATTCGTGAACTGTGAATACAGGGATGGTGGGTGGTGTGATAGTGGTGGCAGTGAATGTGGGGGAGTGGGGTTGGGAAAGGGACTTTTTATTATAATTATCCACCTGTTGGAGTATATTTACAAGGTTTGTCCAGAATGACGGTTGTGTGACTTGGGTTGAGCATGAGGCGGTTACTAGGGAAGTGTTGGATAGGGTTTGGGTGTGGGTGATTGGAAAAGGATGGGATGAGGTCTGGCTAGTGGCAAGTGGTTGTCCAAGAGCGGAGAGATAGGAAGGGTGACCTATTATGGTTTGATCGGTGGCAGGATGACCGGTGTGAGGTTCAAAAATTTGGGTGGAAGTGATGGATGTGGGTAGAGGGAAGGATGTAAAAACAGAGGTGTGTACAATGGTTTCATGATGGGTGGATATCGGTTGTTCCGAAAGACTAGTGGAGAAGGGTTCTGAGGGTTGAATGGAAGGTGGCGGTGGAGATGGTACCTGTGTAATTACATCTTGTTCGTCAGTGGGACCTGGGCTCGTCATGTGAACATCCTCCGAAATTATAGTAGGCAAGGCAGTAGAGACTTCCATTTGAATCATTTTCCCGCGTCGTGGCCGTGTATCAATCCTTCGTTGATCATAGGTAGGGTTTTCCTGATAGACCATTGTCCTCAATGCTTCCCCGATCCCACATGTCTCTGCCAATAGATTCAATGATTCCACAAAATGTGAGTCGACATTCTCAGTTTGAAGCATTTGGTTCACTAGAGCTCTATTCGCCTCTTCTGTCATCTTATGTCTTCTCTGTACCTGCTTGATTGTCTTGTATAGCCGTTTGAGTTGTGCCGTGTAGGCAGGGGCCTCTTCTTCACTGTCTTCTGGTTCATTTCTTTGCACACCTTCCTGAACTTGTGTGTTTGGGTCATGAGGATGTTGTGCCACTTCTTCCCCATGTACTCTGCTTGTCTCGCCCCTTGGCTGTTCTCTTTGGACTGATGCTCCCGGATCAACATTGTCAGGGGAATCTTCACTGTCTGATAGGGGGACTGTCTGCAGGAATCTTTCAAAATCAAAGTTTGGATCCTCTGTGAAGGTGGCCATGGATGCAAACTCTGCATCGGTAGGTAGTGGAGGGGCGGATGGAGTGGGTTGTACCACCTCCCCAGCTTGAACTCCTTGAAGATGGATCGTGTTGAAGGTGCGACCTGAGCTTCTGGTCGGGGAGAAGCTTCGGTCGTGGCTTCTTGAGGGATCATTACCTGGGAAAGCGATCCACGCATTCGTTTTGCAGGCTGGCTCCCTGACTTTCGCCCTTTGAACAACTCCAGTTGTGCATATTTTAGGGCTCTGGCAACCGGCACATCATATGCAAGACATCTATAAATAATTCTTGTAAGCGCACAACAGCCATGTAAAGTGGGCTTCCTCACTCCCCGCTTGCCTGCCTCATACACTTGGTCCAAGATCCATACAGGCATCTTAATGGGCAAGCTTCCAGTCTCTGCTAGATATAGGCCATACCATATTTTCTTGTGAGGTTGAGTGAAACGGTCCTGAGCTGGGAATGCGAAGTGTTGGAGGCACATCCGCAAAGGTATGGCGATGTTGGGGGTGAGGGCGCACATTTCTTTTAGCTTCTTGATTCTATTGTTTTTCATCGACTCAGGTATCAAGGGGTCGCGGTCAGAAGGTACATGCATGCCTCATTCAATTCGAACTTCCTCATTTCCTCCAGATTTGACAAGGAGGGCACCCAGAATGTGCCTGAATGATCTTTATCCCCTGTCGGCTTCAGCATGGCAATTAGGTAGTAGCACCTGAGGAAATCAGGTTTAGGCAGAGCTGCACTAAAATAAGTTTGTAATCCTGCTTTTTGCTAGATATCTTGAAGTGGAGCTACATTTTGCAATGCTTCGAATTCTCGTGAGAAGAACTGGAAGGTCCACCACACTCCTCCACATTCCATCTTGGATTCCCAGATATGATCCGCGTCTCCCAAATCTCCTGGCATCTCATTGAACCAGTGAGAATGTCCCTTTACTCTTTCGGTTAGGCCATTTGGTGGATCTGGAATAGGAATTCTCCGCACATTCACGAACTCCTCAGGCCGAGCTGTTGGTGGGGCCTCCACCGGCATGGCATCCCAATTGATTGGAGCACCAGAGCCTGCCTGAGAGCTTGTGCCTGCCGCTGTTGCCATGAGAGTAGGTTGCTTATCTGCTGGAAGAAGAAAGGCACATTAGTGTTGCATAGGAAACAAGATGTAATGGTGTTCCCTTCACAATACTAACATGACAATCCCGGAGGTCAGTGGTTAGTGTTGAAGTGTTTGTGATAGGTGTGAGTGGTGATTAAAGGTCAGTGTCATCCTAGATGCATACTTTGGTTATGCAATGGGCTCAGAATGCTCCTGTGTTAGTGTGGACGGATTTACAGAATTGGGTCAGGGGGTTTAGTACACCGTTTAATTCTCCAAACTTTGATAGAGGATTCGTAGCTCTTAGAACTAAAGACAGGTGAAGATTTCTAGATGAGAGTGTGATGTATTTGGGACCTTTTGGGTACCCATTTCCAGACATTCCTAGGGTTGATGGGAGTGGAGACAGTGAGAGGTGTAGGTATCTTTTCATTTTCTGAGTTATTGGCCACGAGCGTTTGTGAAAGTTGCTTCATCCTAGTGTCTGAAGGTGAAGTAATTTGGGCTTGTAAGCAAGCCTTGGGCACCCATATCTGTCTAGCATTAGGGGTGGCCTTCATTGACCGCTTAGGAACCCAAATAGAAATGGTATGCCTAGGGGTTATCCTAGGGGGCTTCTTCACTTCGTTCCTTGACGGTGAGGCTCGTTTCTTGTCTTCTTGAGAGTCTGCTATTAGAGTTGTGGGTTTCCCATCCTTGGGTATCCAGATCTGCTTCGCGCCACAAGATGCTCCGTGTTGCACCGGTTGGTGCTCCTGCCTCTTGATCAGCAGCCTCCTTCGTGTCGAGTGATGTTTGGTCTGCTCGTCTAGAATCTTCTTTGGATCAGTTAGGAACTCCTTATTGGCTCGTGTACCTTCAGTAAGATTGACAATCCTCTGCACCATAGAAGTTTGTACAAGAACAACATTGTTATCTTCATGTGGATTCCTGGAGGGACCAGGAGTTGGTGCCTGTTCTATTGGTTTGAGTGCTTGATTTTCTAATTCAATCGTGAGACAGCTTTGGCCTACCCAAGCCTGAAGAAGTCCACTTCTTAGGTTGAGGTTGACTGCGTGATCATAGATCCAGTCTTGGCCTAAGACAAGAGGTTCGGTTAGATCCTCGTCTTCACACACTAGCACTTTTGCTGGCATGAGGACCTCTTGTATGTAGAGGGGAAGACCCACCTCTCCCATGCAAGGGGTTTCAACACCTCCTAATCCTATCAGGTATGCTTCTAGGGGTTTTACCTCCAATTGCAGCTGCTGGCAATAAGAAAGTCGAACTGCACTTGTGGCTGCTCCTGAATCAATTAAAGCTCTCACGCTTGTTGTGTTGTCCCTTTGTCCTATTTCTAGGGTCATAAAAGGTCGTCGGTCCACTATCTTATGGGTACGTTCACCTGAAGCCTCACACATGGCCATGTGATAGCCTGGAGACTCTTGAGTGTCAGTCATAGGCTGATCCCTCCCTTGTCTCCTCAACTTCATTCGTCTGATACGCTCTAAGGCCTCTGCCTGTGCTTCTTCTCGAATTCGTTTTTCCTCCTCTTTACATTGCTTAGCAGTATTGAGTCGACTTAGCATTTCCTCCGTGAGGGGTTCTTGATACAGCTTGACTCTGCATCCGCTAATATAGTTTGGTAGAACATCCCCCTCTAAAGTGGCTAGTTGTACTGCTCCACTCGTGGAGATCCTATTGATGATCATAGGTTCGTAGCCTCTCTTTTCTAGCTTCCTTGCGTGTTGTTTCAATGTGTAGACTAAAACTAGATCTCCTGCTTTCAAGCCCTTATCCTTCACATGGGCATCAAAGTATGCCTTCTGTCTCTTCTTAGCTGCATATATCCCTGCAGCTTCTCTCAGTCTTGTTTCTCCTAATCGTTCAAGGTCAAAAAGTCTAGAGGAGAGTTCATGACCCGTCCATTCGTGCTCTTGTGCTACTTTCAATGTAGCTATTAAGAAGTCCAAAGGTAGCATGGCGTTTTGGCCAAATACCATCTGAAAGGGGGTGGCTTGGAGTACCGTTTTGTAGGCAACTCGGTATGCCCAAACAGCATGGTGTAGCTGTTTGTCCCAATCAGAGCGTTTATTGTTCACTAATTTTGTCAATACATTGCATAGGATCTTATTGGTGCTTTCGGCTTGCCCATTGGCTTGAGGGTGATAGGGGGCAGACTTCTTATGCACTACCAAGAATTCTTGGAGCAAATTTTCAATAACTTCATTCAAGAAGTGAGTGCCTCTATCACTAACTAGCTCTATAGGTAGCCTGTATCTTGTGAATACATTCTCAAACAAGAATTTAGTAGTTGTCTGAGCGT
This sequence comes from Ceratopteris richardii, assembly GCA_020310875.1. Classification (NCBI taxonomy): domain Eukaryota; kingdom Viridiplantae; phylum Streptophyta; class Polypodiopsida; order Polypodiales; family Pteridaceae; genus Ceratopteris; species Ceratopteris richardii. The sequence goes on from CM035406.1 coordinate 140,137,927, forward strand.
CGTTCTTCGTTGTGGCTTTTACCTCTACCCACTTGGTTAGATAGTCTGTGGCAATGATGATATACTCAGCATGGGAACCCTTAGCTGGGGGATTGATAGGACCTACAAAGTCTATTCCCCACTTAGAGAATGCACGTCCGCCCATCATAGGCTTCAGTGGCATCTCATCTCTGCGTATAGGATACTGGGTTCGCTGACAAATCTCACACCTCTTCACATAGGTATGTGCGTCCATGTGAAGGGTGGGCCACCAAAATCCTGCAAATAGGATTGCTTTGATCACCCTATCTGGACCAAAGTGTCCTCCTGCTACACCCTGGTGAGCAGTTTCCAAGATCTTTAGATATTCATTCTCATGAACACATAGTCTCAGGTAACCATCTTTTTCGCGCTTGTATAGATTATCACCAATGAGTGAGTAATCTAGGGACTCTTGTTCTAAACTTCTTTGTCTTGTCAGGGTCATATCTTGAGGGAATGTTTTTGTCCTCAGAAACGCCACTAGTGGCTCGCTCCAATCTGGCACTAGAGACACGCGATAAAGGGTGGCATGTTCCACTGGTGGCTTAGTGCAACAAATTGGGCATTCCTTACACATTTTATGGACTTCTGCTTCCATAGTTGGCCAGTACACTCCAAGTCTCCTCAATGTTTGCAGGGTTCGTTGTTTTGAGTAGTGTTGCTCTAATGCACCTACGTGTGCTAATTGCAACCACTTCGCGTGCTCGTCCTCTTCCACACAACAAGCCAAGATCTCTTGATCCGTGTGCTTGTACATACTACCTGCCATGATGTGATACTTTTGAGCTTTTACTACCTCTCTATCCTGCGTGTTTATTACTGGGTGGTTAGGCCCGTATGTCAATACCGGTACCAATGGCTTAGCCCACTGCGGTACAACTTCCAAATTAAACAAGTAAGCATCAGGAAGGTCATCTGACACTCCTTGTGGGGCTTCTCCAGATGTGAGCCTAGAGAGATGATCCGCTCTCAAGTGAGTCTTCCCTTTCCTCACCACAACCTCAAAATCATATTCCATTAGCAAGAGAAACCATCTTACTAATCTTCCTGTATTGCATGGCTTGTTTACGAGGTATAGCAATGCCTGATGATCAGTAAAAAATTTAAACTTATTTGCAAGCAAATAATGTCTAAACTTTTTAACCGCATACACCATGCCTAGTCCTTCTCTCTCAGTAGTGGTATAATTTCGTTCAGCTGCATTCAATTGTCTACTGGCATAGGCAATTGGAAGATCCATATTACCTTCACCAGTAGGTTGAGCAAGCACACACCCAATAGCATAATTGGATGCATCCACGTGGACATGGAATGGCTTATTCCAATCCGGTGTGGTCAAGATTGGTGCTGAACACAATCTTCGTTTAAGCTCATTGAAGGAATTCTCACATTTGTCAGTCCACTCAAAGTTAGTCAAAAGTCCATACAGAGGCTTTGCTATGATGGTGTACATGTGTATAAACCGGTGGTAGTAACCACAATGCCCCATGAAAGCCTGTACTTCCTTGACGTTCTTTGGCCTAGGTAGTTCTGCGATGGCTCTTACTTTCTCTTCGTCAGTGGATATGCCGTTCTTAGACACTATGTGCCCTAGAATTTTGCCTTGCCTGACCATGAAAACACACTTTTCTGGGTTCAGGAAGACTTGATATTCTCTGCATTTATCAAAGATCTATCTGAGTTCAGGAATATGGGTCTGTCTAATGTTGGAATGAGCGCAAAGATCATCAACATAGACTTCCAAATTCTTCCTCAAGAACTCTTTAAACACGTGACACATTAATCTTTGAAAGGTAGCCGGTGCATTGGTAAGCCCGAACGGCATTACCCGAAAGGCAAATATGCCCCACTCCGTGGCAAAAGCCGTCTTATGTTGATCCTCTGGAGCAATGGCTACTTGATTGTAGCCCGAAAACCCATCTAGGAAGCTGTACACTTCCTTGCCTGCTACCCTTTCTAATAGATGCTCAGTGATAGGAAGCGGATAGCTATCTCTAATAGTGGCTGCATTAACCTTCTTCAAGTTAATGCATACTCGTAATTTGTCGTTCTTCTTGGGCACCACTACAATGGGGGATACCCATTCAGTGTGCTCAATTTCATAGATAAATCCGGCTTCCACCAAGCGGTCTATCTCTTCTTTGATCTTAGCAGCATAGTTATCATTATATGTGTATGGCTTTTGCTTAGAGGGTTTAGCATCTGCGGTCATGGGAATTGTGTGTGAGCATATGTCTGGGTCAACACCCTTCAAATCCTTGTAGCTCCAAGCGAATACATCTCGGTATTCTCTTAGCAAGGCTATCAGCTCTTGTTCTTCCTCTTCTGTTAGGTCATGACCTATGTATGTGCATCTTTCTTCTCCTTCCTCGATGGCGACAACTATTTTCTTGGTAGTTTCCTTGCTATCATAGGCTTCTCCTACTTGGGCCTCACGTTTAGGCATTCTTATCATGACCCTCCTATCGTCTATCTCATATTTTTAAAAGTTTTCAGGGACATCAAACAAGGATTCTTCTACCTCCAGAGTGACTTCCTTCTTCTTTCTTTTCTTTCCTCCGCTTTTAGAAGCTACTTGTGTGGCTAACCTCACCTCATTTGTAAGCTCTCCGTGCCTCTGGGGTTGAAATTCTACTTCATAGAAGTATTCTTCATCTGATGCAAAGGGTGGGTCCATAATGATTGACTCTAGATCGGAGTCACTCGCATCCTCAAATGCATCAGGGCTAGGTTCGCATTCTTCTAAAACTGCATCTCCCATGATTGGCTCTATTGAAAAGACTGAAATGTCATAGCCATCCTCATCACAGTGAGGTGTCCACTGCTCTTCATTGATGGCTACATCCATTGTTGCTAGGATTTATGCCCAGCCATGGGGTTCAAATTCTTCATCAGGAAAAACTACAGGTGCATAGGCTGGGTCTTGAATTGATCTATGGTTTTCTTTTGCACCTACCTCTGTGGCTTTCTCTCTCTTCTCTTCTTCTACTGCTACCTTACACATCCATAAGTGGGTGTCTTCATGCATCCACGAGGATCAAGATTCTATGGAATGCACAAACTCAGTCTCATCTTTGGCTCTATGGATGGGATTCCATTGAATAGGTGGTACGTCTCTATGAGAGTAATCCTTAAGATTGACTTTGGTTGTAACACCTAGATGTTGCAAATACAAGGAATTGGTTCCCCAATTCTGGACTACTTGCAATTGCCGCATAAATGGTCGTCCCAAGATCATCTCATAGGCATGATTTTTGCTGAAGTCACATATGGCAAATGTGTGCTCAAACTCGACACCACAGGTGGTGAGAGTTATTCCTTCTAGCAATCCTAAGGGTCTCTCAATATGACCATCGGCCATCTGCAATTTCATTCTCGTTGGCCTGAGTGCTGGCTTGCCCCAACGCTTCCATAGGGAAGTGGTGGCAATTGCAACTCTTGCACCTGAGTCCAAAATTGCCTTGGTGGTGTACTCCTGGTAGGTAATGGGAAGATAGGTGTTCCCTTCTTCACCTTCACACATATCTCCTATCTTATCCAAAGGTATCTCTGGCACTTTCCTATGTGATCCTACCTGGGAACGAGGTTTTGCTATCTCGGGCACCTGATTGGCTACATGTTTCCACACTTCTGGTCTAACCTTGAGCAGCTCTTCCAAAGTGAGATTGCACTGCACTTTCGTGTTCTTCACTACCTCTATGTTCCTAGGTATGACTGAATCTTCGTTTCTTACCATGACTGTAGGTGCTCTCATACAGGTGGACTTTTCTTCCCATGGGCCTGTGAAATGGGGTAGTTCTTGTAAAGAATTAGACTCGAAGTCTAATCTTTCTTGAGATGGGGCACTCTCCTGCTCTCCATAAATGGAAGGAAGGTCTTGTGGGAATTGATCGTGTGTGTCATCCACCAGTTCAATGGGAGGAGGAGCTTCACTCTCTTTAGCCCATTTCTCTTCTTGAATCTCTCGCAAGAATTCTGGTGTGTATTGATTCATAGAAGAAGAGGTGTCTGGCTCCGTAGAGTTAGGCACGTAGGCCTTCTGGGTAGGAAGACCTGCTCTTTCACTAGCCTTGTCATGGTGTTGAGGGGCGAGTCCCTTTTGTGATTGTGCCATTAGATTCTCTATTCTTTCTAGGGAGGAGGGGTTGTCTGGTTCAGTGGAATTGGGCACATAAGCTTTCTGTGGGGGATGGGTCATGTTTTTGCTTGCTTTATCTCTTTCTTGATTTTTTTCTTCCTTGGCAGATCTTGCAATTATGCCCTCTAACTTCTCTAGAAGTCCATCCAAGTGTAATTGTGTCTTGGCTGAGCCCGAGTAATTGAAAAGGCGACTGGCTTCAAACATAGTCTGAGCCAATGCGACCATTTTCGCGCAAAGCTTGGTTCTTTCTATCTCTAGGTCAGCTCTAGGGTAGCATTTGTCATGATCCGTTACATTTGGCCCTTCTTGGATTCTTGCCTGATATGCTTTAAGCATCATGTCTATGTCTTCAAGAGTGGGATCAGCTAATATTGATCCTACTCGGGGTGGTGGGTGGGTTACGTGGGGTGTATTAGAGGGTGGAGGGATGGAGGGTGATGGGGATGGTAGCGGTGGGAATGTGTGAGAGTGCGGTTGAGATGTGATCTCTATGATTTTTGCTTTGGTTTCTCTCAAGCTTTCTTCAAGTTCGCTCATCTTTTTTGCCCATTGCCTTTTCATTCTTTCACGACTATCCTTCCAGGCTCTAGTCCTCTTTTTGGTTATGCTCTCTGGTTCACTCACCTCGGGGCTCTTTTCCTGACCAACACCTTGGTTTTGTTGTAGTGCCTGGGCTCTTGTGATCACCTGCACAGGTGCAGTGGAAGTCACACTCCCTGTGGAGTCTACAACTAACCCAACAACATTGATAGGAGTGATTTTAGGCATGTTATTAGGGTTCTTTGAGCAATCTCGTAGGAGATGCTCTTTCCCGTAGTCTTGACAGAAACCCTGAATGGTTACTGGTTGAGGTTGTGTAGGGGCAGGCAGTGGACAATCACGTATAAGGTGATCTCCCTGACATCTGAAGCATGGTCCTCTAGGAAATGGGGGTCGTACCTGCCTAGGTTGAGGTCTAGAGTTGGGGTTTGTGTACATGACATTGGCATACTCAGGTTCCCGACTATTTTCACTTGGGTCCTCATAATAGTATGACTCGTTATGCTCGGGTGACTGCATGTAGTAAGCCTGTGGGCTATCAATATGTGTGGAGTCAAAACTATGGTCACTTGGATCACTGTCTGATAGCAATGGGGTGACTGGGACTATGGCTCTATTCGGATTTTCTTCAGCAGATGCATATTTCACTGGGATCACATTAGTTGGAGCAGGGGGTTGCTGTACTAGGACTGGTTGAGGTCTCTGCTGCCCTTGATAAGGTGGCTGATAAGTTTGCTGTGGTCTGTTGTATTGTTGTGGTGGGTACTGATTCTGGTATCTATCATGTTGTGGATATGGCTGAGGGTAATTTTGCCTAACAGTTTGTTTGTTATATGGGCAGTCTTGTGCAGTGTGGTTGGTGTACCTGCGCTCTATGGTGCAGTACTGGCTACTAGGATTCGCCTGGGGTTGAGCCATAATGGGACATACACTTGCCATATGGTAACCGCCACAATTGTAACACCGCTTAACTGGGGCAAATCTCGGAATTTGTTTGCTAGAGACACCTAGTTTTTGGGCTATCTTCTCTGCAAGTTCCTCAATGGATGTGGATTGACCAGATGTCAGGTTACTAGAGCTATCAGAATCCTTATAGATTTTTGATAGTTCTAATTCCTCACCTAGATTGTCCTCAATGTCTATGCACATGCGCACGCACTCTTCTATCGTTCTGGGGTCCTTTAGATACACATATGACCTGAGCTTGGTGCTCAACAATCCATCTAAGAACAAGGCCACTTGTTTGGCTGGTGTGGGTAACTCCGGCATCGGGCATCTCTCCAGGTACTGCCTAAATCTTCTTCCAGCTAGTCTGACCGTCTCTTGAGGTGTTTGTTTGAAGCTATGAATTAGTGAGGAAGTGTTGTGCCTGATTCCACTCTTAGAAAACTCAATGATAAATGCCTCTAAGAGCTGGTCTATGTTTCTGAAATGCCTCTCGTTCACTGGTTGAAACCACGTAAGGGCAGTGTTCCTAAGGGTTAGACCAAAAGCATTATATTGTGTGAATAGGTCCTCTACCTGTTCCGCTTTCAAGACTTGCCGAAATTCTACCACATGGTCATAAGGGTCTCCAGTGCCATCGAAGTAATTCTTCATGAACTTCACCAGTTGAGTTGGTCGCAGGGTCCTAGTGTGTTCTCTCGGTCTTGGAAAAGGGAAATCGTCATCATTCCTTTGATTCCATGGGGTTCTATGTCCCTCAGGTCCCACTCTATTCCTTTCCGTTCCCGTTCTTTCTCTTCCCAGGGAGTTGGCAAAACTTACCTCAGGTTTGTCTCTACTTCTATCTCTTTGAGCACCATGAGCTTGGGAGGTCCCAGCTCCTTGGTGACTGTATGACACATTAGTCTGGGGTTGGGGAAAAACAAATTCACCCTTCCATGTGTAGGCATGTCTGCCATGCTCGGTGACCACGAAGATCTTCTCTGATGTATTGTCTAAGTAGGTTACTTTGCCTGGGCTATCAGGGTCTTTAAACTCATAGATTGTGAGAGCACCTACTTCATGAGACAAGGTAGGCTTATACCTCCAAAAGGCCTCATCAGTTTCTCGGTTTAAAAGCAAATCTATGCTTTTATTATCCTATGGAATCAATTCTGGAGTCATGATTCTGGTCAAGACAGATTTACCGCGGGGAGTTCTCGGCTCTTTCTCTAAATTTCCTTGCTCTATATCACCCATATCAGTTTCTGCAATCACATTTCCAAACTCATCAGTTCTATCAGGAAGAGTGGTGACTACATATATAGTCCCTTCTTTATCTAGGTATGCTCCATTCTCAAACTTCACTACCGGGTGTTCTAGTCCATTGGGTTGATCGGGGTTCTTAATCTGGACCACAGATCTTCTCAGTCCGTCTTCGTAGATGCGAGCACCTAGACGATTCGTCCTGATGTATTCCAATTGAGTCTTGTAAGGTCCCTCTGGCTTTTCTAAATAAGCCACCCCTGAACTACCTACTGGTCTCTCCATGTGATAGGACATCTCAGAATCACTTGTTTCTGATCTGGGAGTGTATGGGTAATCACTCAACTGTTGGGCCCAAGACCTGGCAGTGTGATTGACACTAGCTTCAGAAGATCTGAGGCTTTGTCTGTCTCGGCCTAAGTGTGTGCCTGATCTAAGGTTCATATGCCTGATTTATCTACCCCCTTGGACCCAAGCACGCTCTCGTTGCAGGTTAATTTGCACCAATCACTTTGTTCTTTTGAGTTGAATATTATGTTTATGGTCTTGTCTGAAATCGCATCGTCAAGAGTACTTAAGTGAATTTCCGCACTTGATAAGTGATCGACTCCAGTTTACCTTTTGTCCCTTAGAGTTTTCGCACTTAAGACCTACTTAATTCTTGCACTTGGTTGATTAATACTCTTGGACTTGATTCGTGCCTAACGTTGCCCTAATTAATTAGCACACCTAAGTCGTACTTAGCCTAGGCTAGGAATTGACAAAGGAGGGTTGAGAGATCTTCCAACCTCAATTAGCTGGTTGACCAGACTGCTACACAAGCCCAGGAAGCCTTCTCCCAATCTTGGTACTCACCCTTGCTAGCTTGCTTTGGATTGCCTTGAGTGCACACAATGTTCCTGCAAAAGCTCACCAGTCAGTATAGCTCTCTTACCACAAGTAATTGACAGACACACATCAATATTTGTAGTCCCCCCTGGAGTAACTCACTGTACCCCCTCAATCTTAGGACCAGCTAGTCTCACCTAAAGGTCAACTTAAAAATACATGTTCTAAAACTCCGCGTATGATTCTCATCAATCGGAGTTCGTACGGTCAAGTTATGACCATTCAGGCACTAAAGGGTCAAAACAGGCTCTCAGGGTTCAGGAGATCCCTCTCTGATTTCTAGGTCTTTTGCTCACTTCCAAGGTTCTAAAGTTATGCCAAGGTGCCTAAAATTAAGCTCAACTACCCTTCAATTCACTCAAAAATAACCCTAAATTTTTCATGTGTTAAAGGCCGGGTATCGCGATAGGTCGGGTCGAGGTGTCGCGATAGCTCGAAGTGTCGCGATAGGTGGGAAGTGTCGCGATAGGTCGTGAGGTGTCGCGATAGGTCGAGGTGTCGTGATAGGTCGTGAGGTGTCGCGATAGGTCGTGAGGTGTCGCGATAGGTGGGAAGTGTCGCGATAGGTCGTGAGGTGTCGCGATAGGTCAAAGTGTCGCGATAGGTCATGAGGTGTCGCGATAGGTCGTGAGGTGTCGCGATAGGTCGTGAGGTGTCGCGATAGGTCGAAGTGTCGCGATAGGTCGTGAGGTGTCGCGATAGGTCGTGAGGTGTCGCGATAGGTCAAAGTGTCGCGATAGGTCGTGAGGTGTCATGATAGGTCGAAGTGTCGCGATAGGTCGTGAGGTGTCGCGATAGCTCGTGAGGTGTCGCGATAGGTCGTGAGGTGTCGTGATACTCCCAAGTGTCGCGATAGCTCGTGAGGTGTCGCGATAGCTCGTGAGGTGTCGGGATAGCTCGTGAGGTGTCGCGATAGGTCGTGAGTGTCGCGATACCTCCAAGTGTCGCGATAGGTCGTGAGTGTCGCGATACCTCGAGGTGTCGCGATAGCTCGGGATATGGTGAATTTTTCTGTTCTGTCTAGTGATCCTGGGAGCTCTAGGCCTGCGCAGTGTCGTGGTGCACTCAGAATCGTGATTGGGTGAAGTTTTCGGAGTGTCGCGATAGCTCGAGCTCAACGCCTCGGGGACTGTGCAGACAGATTCCATACCTGCTGAGCTTGCTGGAGATGATGATGGAGCTGCCACCTGCAAAAAACACACAAAACAAGAACACACATGCTCGCTCTCTCTCAAACTCGCACACAACAAATGAGGGGAATGACAAGGAAGAGGGAATATGTAGTGGAGAAGGAGGTGGAGGTGGAGATGGAGAAGAAGGTGAAGATGGAGATGGAGATGGAGAAAAATCAGAAATTTACCTACTACTTACCATTACAACGCGTCCTCTCTACGTCTTACCATCACACGCTCGTCCTCAAAGCTCAAATCCCCGGCAACGGCGCCAAAATTTGGTGTAGCTCAGTGATGAGTAGCACCTCCTTTAATGTCAATCCGGGAAGACGTGAGGATGGTATGAAGACCACGAGCAAGTGGAAGCACAAGTGTGTGAGTGAGAAGCACACAAGCATGCACACACATACACACACACGCGCACACACAGCAAGAACAAAGAGAGTAAGACAATGGAATCACTTCTATTGCAACCAAGTTCTCATACAAGCTCAAAGCTACAAGAAGCTCCTCCAAAAATGAGCTCTCTAGCTCTATTTATAGTTTTTGACTAGCTTTGGCCTTGTCCAGACCTAGTGTCCGGCCTAGTTAAAAATTAGGTTCCAGGGCTTATTTGAAGGCTCAAACGAGATCTAAAAATTATGAAAATTGGCAGGCAACTACTTCTAAGGCTCCTCAAGCTCGAGGACTCCTCGGCTTGTACAAAATGGAGCTACAAAAAGGTGAAAATGGTATTTACAGGGGTTTTTAGTGATGAGAATCACTTTTAAATGGTGTAAGGGTTTTGAAAAAAATAAAGGGTTGCCTTAGTGCTAGATCTGCTTGTATGCTCGTACTTGCTTCTTCTCGTATACTGCCAACAGTTCACTTCTTCTTTTCCTATCCCAAGAGTCTCCAAACACAGATGCACCTCAATAGAGTTATGCAGATACCTCACCTAGTTAATGGGAAGCAAGATCTACTTGGTGAAGCTATAAGTTGCTCTTCTACCCTCTAGAACACTGTGAGAAGCAAAGCGCTCCAAAATATTTGAAAGAAAGTTGTGCAACTAACTATGACAAGTCCCTCAGAGAATGGTTGATTGAGAAATCCCTTGTCATCCTTGAGGGAAGAATCTCTCGTTGCAAGAAAACCCCCCTTTTAGAGATCGTAAGGTGTTCATCCTAGAGAACAACAAACTAAAAAGCAAATGGGTTCCTCATGAAAGGGGCAAAAAGGTTACTAAGCTTTTTTGCAATGTTGTAAATCTTTTTGTATCGGTTTATAGGAGGTTTTCTTCCCTTGGCTTGTATATATGCCTACTACCTTAACGGGTTCCTTATCTTTATACATTCTAGTGGTAATACATTCAGTATTTTATGTTGTGCTCGAAGCTTCTTCTTCTTCTTTGTGCTATTCATGTGTTTCCGCAAACGTCTAACTCCAACAATTAGTATCAGAGCAAGTCGTCACTTCATCTAGGGTGTCGTCGACACCTCCCTAGTCATAGTCTCAGAATCGCATGAAATTTGGTGAGTATACTCAGGGTGATTAGGAGATCAAAACAACTTCATTGTGTGTTGCTCAACTTGCGATCTAAGCTCATTTTGGCCTCAGAATGCATGATCCTAGTGCTTGTGCAGGCTATTTCATCTCTTTGTGCCAAAGATATATACATGTTTTGGTTCGCCAGTATAAGCATCTCAAAGTCTACTATGTGTTTAGTAGAACTTCTCTGGGTAGTTATGTTCAACTTTTTTAGATACAATCATTTTTCTGCATTAGGGTATCTTAGTCAATGGCCATGGCAGAAACCAGTGATGTATTTCGTATGTTGGCTATTGAGGATAAGTTGGATGGTACGAATTACCCATTGTGGGCTTATATGATGCATCGTGTATTGTTCGCAAAATGAATGTGGAATATTGTGCAGGGTGTTAAAAAACGTCCTATTACACCTGCAAATAAAAGTACTAAAGTTGATGCTGATGCCATCGAAGAGAGAAGAGAAGAAAGAAAAAAAGCAAAAATTGTTTTGCAAGTACTATAAAGCAAATGATCATGTCATAAAGAATTATCCAAAACAGGCTACAAAATAGGGAAAGAAAAAGGAGGCTGGAATGGTTGTTGCAGAGGCCTCTACATCGAAAAGAAGGTCTGATAATCTAGTGCATAATGAAGAATGGGTATTTACTACTGTTTGCAGTTTTGACCCATCCTCTCCTAATTTGTGTATGTTTGTAGTAGATTCAAATGTTTGGTACTTTGATAGTGAGGCAACCAAACATATTACCTTGCAGCACAGTTTCTTCACTTCACTCGAGCCTGCCCCTACAAGGAATACTGTCACATGCATCAACAACTCCTCTTATCCTATCATGGGAGTTGGTAAGATCATTCTAACTACTATTAGTTCTTTCACATTGTCGGATGCTCTATTTGTGCGAGGGATCAAGAGGAATCTGTTAGCAACTTTAGCTTTACCTAAGATGGCTTGGTTGTGAAATTTGTTGATGACAGATGTACAATTCATGATCCATCAAATGGCAATGTGATTATTGCTTCTAGCATTTTATGAAATGGGTTGTATAAGATCATATACTATCAAAAACATGTGAATGATTCAGCATGTGCAATACATTGCTCAGGCTATTTCAGATGCAAAGCTTTGGCACACACGCTTTGGTCATCTGAATTTTGCTAGTTTGCTACACCTACATAAATATGAAATGGCATCCTCTTCACCCAAACTTGAGGCACACGGTAAACATATTTGTGAATGCTATATTTTGGGCAAAATGTAGCGTTCATCCTTCCCAAAAGATGGTTCAGTTCGAGCTACTAAAAAATTGCACTTGTACATAGTGATACCTGTGGCCTTATGCAGACACCTTCTTTTGGAAACTATCTGCACTTCATGACTTTCATTTATGATTTTTCGAGGCATGCATGTGTATATCCATTGAAAGTACAGTCTGAAGTGTTTATGTGCTTCAAACAATTTCTGGTTCTGGTTGAAAATCTGTCAGCATGTAAAATGTGCACCCTTCATTTTGATTGATGGGGGAGTATATATCTTCGGACTTTAATGCATTTCTGGTTGAACGTGGGATAAAACATTAGTGTACAATGCCATATACACCTCAATGGAATGGAGTTGCTGAACAGAAGAATAGGCCACTCATGGAGATGGCAAGGTGTATGGTCAAGAGTCAGGCTTTACCACATAGTTTATGGCTTGAGGCCGTTATGTGTGCAGCATATGTACTTAACAAGTGTCCCACTAAAGCATTGTAGTCTATCACTCCATATGAGTCTTGGCATGGTTGCAAGCCATCTATTGCTCATTGGTGTGTTTTTGGTTGTCTGTCATATGCATTAGTGCATGGACAACATTGCACAAATGATAAAGCAGTGAAATGTATTTTTGTTGGTTACAGTTCTGAAAGCAAAGCCTATCGTCTATATCGTCCACATACTAAACACATTTTGGTTAGCTGTGATGTTATTTTTGTGGAAGATGCTATTCAACCGTGGAAGATGCTATTCAACCATTACTTTCATGTACTAAAGAGACATCTATTAGCTCCAAAGACATGTATGATACTTTGCTGCCTCTTTTTACAAGTGGACAGTCTAGTGTTGGTCCTAATGATGCAACTTCTCATCCTTTACATGTTTCACATGATGATGCAGATGATTCCATTTTTTATGGATATTTACATGATGCACTTGTTGATGAGAGAACTGATATTGAGGATGCAAAACTATGCCAAAATGGCTAGTGTAGACTTTGTGTGATAGCAAATTAGATGCACGTTTATCATACCATACTCATTCAGGCTCTCATAGTGCCTGTTTTGCATCAGATTGCTATGCTATGGCTGCCTCTAGTCTCTGTGATGAGAATGAGCCTATTTCATTTGATGAAGCACAAAATTTGAAAATTAGATGGCTACTATGCAATCAAAATATGATGCTATCATGAAAAATGGTACCCGATCTTCATGTGACTTGCCTCCTGGCGAGAAGGCCATTGGCTCTAAGTAGGCATACAAGCTGAAGTGTAAGCCTAATGGAACAATTGAAAGGTATAAGGCTAGGCTTGTTGCAAAGGGTTATGCACAGGAAAGAGGCATTGATTTTGATGAAACCTTTGCTCCTACATGTCGAATGACTACTGTTCATAGCATTTGTGCACTTGTAGCTCATCATGGTTGGAATGTACATCACTTGGCAATTAAAACTATATTTGTGAATGGTGACTTGCATGAAGAAGTGTATGTTTTTCAGCCCTGTGCCTTTGTGCAAAAAGGGCACGAAAACCAAGTGTGCATGCTGAAGAAGGCATTATATGGTTTAAAGCAAGCACCACATGCTTGGTATGAAAAGATACATGCCTATCTAACTACACATCCTTATATGTTAAGCATGCTAATGATGTGCTTCTGATCATTGTTGTGTATGTTGATGACATGTTGCTCACTAGTCCTCATGTCAAGCATATTGCTGATTTTAAGGCTGATTTGCATGCCTCATTTGAGATGTATGATTTGGGGCATTTGCATCATTATTTGGGCATTCAATTTATGCAAGTTGATGGTGGAATGGAATTGTGTCAAACAAAATATATTGACACATTATTACAACATTTTGGCCTTGAATACTCTAAACCTATTGCCACTCCTATGGAGACAGGTTTACGATTGAGCCTTCATGATGCTAGAGATACATTTGATGTTGTTCTCTATCAGCAGGTGGTTGGATGCTTGATTTACTTATGCATTACTCGGCCAGATATTCAGTCTGCTGTCTCACAGATGAGCAGGTCTATGCATTTCCTAGGTGTCAAGCATTGGCAAGTGGTTAATCGCATCTTTTGCTACTTGAGTGGTACCCGACTACTTGGATTGTTTTATCCCAAGGGGGGATCACTACTACCAGATTTACATGCTTTTTTTGCTCTGATTGGGTTGGTTGCTATGAAACTCATGTGTCCACTAGTGGCTTTTGCTTCATGCTTGGTAGCTCATGTATATCTTGGTTGATCAAGAAGCAACCTACTATGGACACTTCCAATTGTGAGGCTGACTATAGGATAGCTTTCACAATGACTATTGAGTGTGTGTGGCTCAAATGCCTTATGGCTGATTTGGGTGTTGGTCAGTCTTTTGCCACCACCATCTTCACTGACAGTCAAAGTGCATTGGTAGTTGTGAGGAACCCTGTGTTCCATGCTCGCACTAAGCACATTGAGGTGCATTATCATAATATCAGGGAGAGATTCTCTACTGGAGATATCAACGTGGCATATGTGCCCACACAAGAGAACTTTGCAGACCTTTTCACAAAGGCTCTGCCTAGGGAGAAGTTTGAAACTTTCCACAAAGCTTTGGGCTTACTTCCTTGTGTCGATTGATTCCACATAGCTTGGCACTTCCTTATACATGAGTGTGATCTCCTTGTTCACCACATCACTCCCAGGGGGGATTCTTTGACATATTTAGGTAGTGATGTGTGTGAACACTCTAGGACCGTTGGGGCAATTTTTTCCCTCTATAGCAGGTGTTTTCCCCTGGCTTGTATATATGCCTACTGCCCTAATGGGTTACTTATCTTTGTACATTGTAGTGGTAATACATTCAGTATTGTGTGTTGTGCTCCAAGCTTCTTCTTCTTTGCTATGCTGTTTGCATGCTTTTGTAGACGTCTAACTCCAACAAAATCAACTACTCTTTCAAATATTTGAACTTTATCAAAAAATTATCTATTGAATCTCCTTCATTTACTCTCCGAATGTCTTCAAAGGTTAGCAACACTAGCCTCATTTCTTGCCCGGTATAATATTGTAAGAGTATCCCAAGCATCTTTTACTATCTTGCAAGAGTGAATATGTGGGATAATGGCATGTTTGATAGACAAGGATATCAATGCATGTGTCTATGTGCCTCTACCATCAAAGAAGTTGCTTTGCAGTAGGTGTGGCAAGAACTGTAGCATGTCTAAGAAATTGAAGATCATCATCTTCAACACCATCTACATCACCTTCAATCACTGTATTTGTAGGTGTAGTAAGACATTTTTCAATATGTTGCACAATATTCCATGGGAGTTTTGCTACCAATACATGATGCATCATGTATGCCCACAATGGGTAATTAGTACCATCCAACTTATCCTCAACAACCAACATATGGAATACATCATTGTTTTCAGCCATGGCAATTGAGTAAATACCTTGATGCAAAAAATTGATTGTATCTTAAAATTCTTAGCAAAAGTACCCAAACAAGCTCCATTAGACTTGTAGTAGACTTTGATGTGCTTGTAATGGTGAGCCAAAAAGTGTGCATATCTTTGGCACAAAAGGATGAAATTGCCTACATAATTGTCACAATAGTGCATTAAAAGGCCAAAAGGAGATCAAATCAAAATTTTGACACCATAAGGTGAATCTATTTTAAACTCTTATTCACCCCAAGTATGCTCACCAATTTTTGTGAGATTTTGAGAATATGATAAGAGCGGTGTCGATGAGACCCTAGAGAAATCAACAACCTGCTATGAACAATTGTTGGAGTTCAAGGTTTGTGAAAGCACGTGACCAACACAAGGAAGAAGAAGAAGCTTGGAGCACAATAAAATATAGTATGTATTACCAAGTGAATATACAAAGATAAGTGATCTATTAGGGTTATAGGCATATACACAAAATGGGGGAAAAGACCTTGGTGGTCCTAAGTGTGTTCATACACATCACTAACAAAATTTATCAACATACTTGTGATCATTAGCTATTAAAAAATTCTTCACTTTGTGGCATAAAATTTTGATTTAAGCTCATTTTGAGCCTTCAAGTGCACTATCATAATGACTCTACAAGTGGTTTTACCCTTTTGTGGAAAACATATAGATATATAGTTTTTGGTTCACCAGTTGTTGGCATACAAGTCATAAGCTGAGCATACAGGCACAAAGGATCAGTCATGCACAACACAACAACAAGGCCCAATCATTTTTTTCATAAACAATTTCCAACTCAAGTGATTTTCATCACTACACACACATTGTAAATCCCGTTTTTGGTAGAATGGACTCCATTTTGTTCAAGCCGAGGAGTCCTCAAGCTTGAGGAGTATTAGAATTAGCTATATACCAATTTTCATAATTTTTAGACTCCGTTTGAGCCCTCAAATAGGCTCTAGAACCTAATTTTTAACTAGGTCGGACACTAGGTCTGGACAAGGCCAAAGCTAGTAAAAAAACTATAAAAAGAGCTAGAGAGCTCATTTTTTGGGTTAGATTGTTTGTGAATTGAGCTTCTATAAGAGACTTTTTGACTAATGCAAAGAACTCCATTGTTCCTCTCCTTGCTCTTGCCTTGTGTGCGCGTGTGTGTGTATGTGTGTGCATGTTTGTGTGCTTCTCACTCACACATTTGTGCCATCACTTGCTCATAGTCTTCATACTAGTCCTCACGTCTCCACGGATTGACAATTATGAGGTGGATCTCCTCACGTTGGTACTCACCATTGTGCTAGAGTGACACCAAATTTGGCACCGTTGTCGGGGAGAGAGCTTTGAGGACGAGCGTGTGATGGTAAGACGTAGAGTTGAGACATTGGATTCATAGGTAATATCCTTTCTTTTCCTTATTTTTCTTCATTTTTCTTGTTTTTTCATCACCATCATCATCCCCACCATCTCCCACCTCCATCTCCATCTTCACAAAAATTTCAGTTTTTGGCCATATTCCACTCCCCACCTCATTTCCCTTATTTCACTTGTGAGAGAGAGCGAGAGAGAGCTTGCATGCTATCTGTTTTTGTGTGTTTTTTGAGCTTTAAGCTCTACTTTACTTGGTAAACAAGCCATGCAATACGGGTAGATTAGTAAGATGGTTCCTCTTACTAATGGAGTATGACTTTGAGGTAGTGGTGAGGAAAGGCAAGACTCATTTGAGAGCAGATCATCTCTCGAGGCTCACATCTGGAGAGGCTCCACAAGGAGTATCAAATGATCTTCCTAATGCTTACTTGTTTAATTGGAGGTATTCACTCTTCCCATTCCCCAATTCCCTCCCCTTGCATCTTTCGTTGTACAAACCACACCTTCATCCATAGGCAATGCATTGACACCATGATTGCATGTATGTCGCCATTAAGGACAGAATACTATCAACTGCAGGCACATAATCAAAGGTTACAAGAACACTTCGAAGCACTACAACAACTCCTCGATACACTGGAAGAGGACAAAGCCAGTCTCCGAACTCAATTTCAAACCTTACAAGAGGCTCATGGCATTTTGGAGACACAATTTCAAAATGTGGATCAGGAATCAATCCAAGGGTTAGAAAGCCATTTGTAGATACAACTGGAAAGAAATTCCAAACTCCAGCGCAACATGGCCCTGCTCAAACAACAGCTTGCATCAGCACACGAGGAAAATAGACGGCTTCAACAACAGGACCAGGAAAACTTAGAAGCAGCTATCGAAAGCACACCCGGGGCTCCCATTAGTCCTTCCAATTTTCAAGCAGTGACCCCAGAGAGCATCAAAATCATTCTTGAAGACTATGCCACTTTACTCGATGCACATGACCAGTTATGAGAAGAACTAGGTCAACTGAAGCAGACAAGACAGAAAGAAATGACAGCGGGTCCCCAAGCTACTGACTCAATCGCTTCTCTTATCACGGACTTGGAGGCCCTTCAAGATCTCCAAAAACAAGTCGCAGAATTGCAAGCACGTCTACTCCAATACGAAAGACCACCATCCCCCCCATGAGGCACCCACAGATGAGGAGACAATCTCGATTTCGGTGGAACAAACATTTGAAGAAGAATATGACCCACAACCCTTCCCAGGGGGACGCCAAATGGAAGAAGGACAGGATATTTTCGAAGCACCACGACCCCCATGGCTATGACAAGTGGAAGAAATGGGGGGTTCTCATGAAGAGCACAAAGTAGTGCAAAATCAGGCCATGAGAGTCATAGAAGAAACTGTGTTACAATCTGATTACTTCAAGAACATGTCATCTAGATGCCTTATCCTCTCATCAGAACTCCAATGTAGGCCTTACTATGCTATTCTGGCCGATTATAATGCAGAAATACAGAGAGTCACGAGTAAGATTCCTTCATTCGCTACCCAGTTTCAACCCGAAGACCTTCCTCTAGCAATGCAAAAAGGCAAAATCCATCAACCAACATGGCGACAGAAACTTCTAGAGACATATCCTGAAATGCTACGCACATGGAACAATGCACCTTTACATCTACTTTACAATTCATGCTATGGCCCCGTTCCATGACGCATATCATGGAAAGCATTCAACATAAAGGTTTTTGGGAGTATCACTCGGAGGTCTTCGCACGTAAGCCCACACACCTGCTTCATCTCTTTGCTTGTGAACAAGCCGTGTACTCTGAGTACTACACAACACCGCAACCGGATGTCCTAGGTGCAATTAATTGGGATGCACTGGAAGCTGATCTAGCAAGAGGTCTACGCCTCGATGAACACGAGCTAGCCATGAATGTCCTACAATACTATATCGACCGCCCTACAACAGAGCAGAGGTCTATCACAGGCGACAGATGCTAGAAAGGGGGGAGTGTTGGCATACAAGTCATAAGCAGAGCATACAGGCACAAAGGAGCAGTCATGCACAATACGGCAACAAGGCCCAATCATTTTTTTCATAAACAATTTCCAACTCAAGTGATTTTCATCACTACACACACATTGTAAATCCCGTTTTTGGTAGATAGACTCCATTTTGTTCAAGCCGAGGAGTCCTTGAACTTGTGGAGAATTAGAATTAGCTACATACCAATTTTCATAATTTTTAGACTCCATTTGAGCCCTCAAATAGGCTCTAGAACCTAATTTTTAACTAGGCTAGACACTAGGTCTGGACAAGGCCAAAGCTAGTAAAAAAACTATAAAAAGAGCTCGAGAGCTCATTTTTGGGGTTACATTGTTTGTGAATTGAGCTTTTGTAAGAGACTTTTTGACTAATGCAAAGAACTCCATTGTTCCTCTCCTTGCTCTTGCCTTGTGCGCGTGTGTGTGTATGTGTGTGCATGTGTGTGTGCTTCTCACTCACACATTTGTGCCATCACTTGCTCATAGTCTTCATACTAGTCCTCACGTCTCCACGAATTGACAATTATGAGGTGGATCTCCTCATGTTGGTACTCACCATTGTGCTAGAGTGACACGAGTACAAGTAGCTCAAAGTATAATAAAGATTTGGAAAAGCTCAATTGTGTATTTTGGCTCAATTTGTTGAGAAACAATCAATCCTCTATATCAGGATCATCACTAAAAGTAATGATGCATTTTGTATGCAAACTATTGAGGATAAGTTGGATGGTTCTAACTATTCATTGTGGGCACGCATGATGCACCATGTATTGTTGACAAAAGGCTTCTATAATATTGTACAAGATGTTGAAATACATCCTTTTACACCTACAAATATAGTGATTGCAAGTTATGTAGGTGGTGTTGAAGATGATGATGTTCAATTTCCTAGCCTTGTTGCAGTTCCTATTGCACCTATTGCAAAGTGGCTTCAATGGGCTGGTGGAGATGGACATACACATGCATTGATAGCTTTCTCTATCAAACATGCCATTATCTCTCAAATTCACTCATGCAAAATAACAGAAGATGCCTAGGATAATCTTACCACATTATACTTAACAAGAAATGCTCGTATTGCTTATCTTAAAAAATAGTTGGAGAGTGAGCATGAGTTTCAATGGATACTTTTCTTAAAAAGATCAAGGATTTGCAAGAGCAATTGATTTTTGCCAATGAAATCTTAGCAGATAGTTCACTTGTATAGATTTCTCTAAATGTTCTTCCAGATTCTTATTAGAGTTTTGAGGACAGTCTCTATTCTGAAAGGAAATCCAAATGCCTTAACTTTTGAGGACTTAGTCTCTTTTTTTTTTTGCAAGAAGATCAATCTAGAAAATAGGCCAATAATATGTGTTGTAGATCAAGGTTTCTTAGATATTCAGAAGGGAAAAGGTAAATGCAGCTCATCTTCTTAGATAGTCAGAAGTAAGAAAAAATTTTCCAATGCTACACAATCAAAGAAGGAAGATAAAGATGAAAAAGTAAGCTTGTTTGAGTGAATAATGGGTGCTTACAACTTATTGTAGGTATGAAACATATTTTCATTACCAACATATTTCTATAGTAGACTCTGATTTTTGGTATTTTGATAGTGGTATAAGCAAACATATTGCGTCGCAACACAATTTATTTCACTTCACTTGAGCCTGCTCCTATAGGGAATATTGTCACATGTGCTAATAACACCTCTTATCATATCATTGGAGTTGGAAAGATCATTCTTACTACTATATATGATAGTACTTTTGCACTTTCACCTGCCTTATATGTGCCAAAGATCAAGAGAAATATGTTATCAGTTTTAACACTAGTCAAGGTTGGCTTGGTTAAGGTCATTATCTCTAGAATGGTGATGATATCATTACTTCTATCATTTCATGTCGTGGGCTCTATAAGCTCATAGATTAAGAAAAACCAACGAATGTTTCAACATGTGTAGTTCATGATTCTCAGGCTATTTCAAATGCAAAACTTTGGCTTGCATGCTTTGGTCATGTAAAGTTTGCCAGTTTGTGCCTATGGAAATCTTAGATGGTGTCCTCTTTATCCAAACTTGTGGAACATTCTAAGCATGTCTTTGAGGGCTATATTTTGGGTAAAATGTAGCATTCTTCCTTCCCTAAAGATGGTTTACTTAGACTTACACATAAATTATAGTTTTTTCACAATCATGCATGTGCTTCTATGCATACAACTTCATTTGGGAACTACCTATACTTTGTCACTTTCATTGACAAATTTTCTAGGCATGCATGAGTTTATCCATTTAAAGCAAAGTCCAAAATGCTTATGAGCTTTGAAGAATTCTCGTTTATGGCTGAAAGTATATCACCATGTAAAATGGGCACCCTTTATTTGGATAGAGGGAAAACATATATGTCTTCTAAGTGTCATTTTTGGCTAAGCATGAAATAAAGAGTTAGTTTATAGTTCCATATACACCTCAACAAAATGGAGTTTCTAAGAGGAAGAATAGGTTTCTCATGGAAATGGAAAGATGTATGGTCAAAAGTCAGGCTTTACTAGATAGATTATGGCTTGAGGTTTTTATATGTGCAACATATGTACATAATAGGCGTTCCACCAAAACATTGCAGTCTATCACTCCACATGAGGCTTGGAATATTCCTAAGCCATATATTTTATATATGTATAAGGAATTTATTTTCATTGGGTATGATTCTAAAAGAAAAGGCTATTGTCTGTATCATATGTGGAATAAATGCATTTTGGTTAGTCTTGACGTTGTTTTTGTGGAAGATGAAATTAAACCCCTACTTTCATATACCAAGGACACATCAATGCACTCAAAGCATGTGTATGGCACTTTACTACCTCTTTCTATAGGGGGACAATCAAACACTTCTCGTAGCGACATGATGCACTTATTGATGAGAGAGCTAACATTGAAGACGCAAAAACTATGCCTAAATGGCTGATAGAGACTTTAAGATATAACAAATTGGATGAAAGTTTTTTATATTGTACTCATTCAAGCTCTCATAAAGCTTCTTTTACATCAGATTATTATGCAATGGTGGCCTATAACCATTGTGATGAGAATGAGTGTGTTGTTTCTTATGAATCATAAAACTCAAAAAATTGGATATCAGAATATAATGCTATTATGAATAATGGTACTTGGTCTGTATGTGATATTTATTCTAGAACAAAGACCATCGACACTAAATGTGTATACAAGCTAGAATATAAGCGTGATGGAATAGTTGATAGGTATAAGGCTAGGATTTTTGCCAAAGGGAAGGGCATTGATTTTGATGAGGCCTTTACTCCCTCATGTCAAATAACAACCATTTGTAGTATCTATGCACTTGTAGCTCATCATGGCTATAATGTATATCAGCTAGACATTAATACTAAATTTTTGGATGGTGATTTACATGAAGAATTGTATGTATTTCTTGTATGGCTTGAGACAAGAACCCTTGGTATGAAAAGATACAAGCCCACTTGCTAGCACATGGATTTAAGAACAATATAATTGACATCACCTTTATGTTAAGCATGTAGATGATGTGCTTCTTATCATTGTTGTATATATTGATGATATCTTATTCATTTTTCTAACGAGAATCATATTGATGAATTGAAGGCTGATTTTCATTCCTCTTTTGAGATGTCATATTCGAGGCCTTTGAATCATTATTTGGGGGAATATTTTTTTTTCAAAAAAAAACATTGACACATTATTGTAGCATTTTGGCCTTGAAGATTGAAAACCTATTTCCACTCCCTTTGAAATAAGTTTACAATTGAGTCTTCATGATTTTGGAGATGCATTTCATGTTGTTCTCTATCATCAAGATTTTGGATGCTTGATTTACTTATGTAGCTACTTGAGTGGTACGACTAATTGAAGTGTTTTATCCCAAGGAGCGATTGTTACTATCAAATTTAGATGTTTTTTGACTCAAATTAAGAAAGTTGCTTTCACATTTGTGTGTCCACTAGTGGTTTTTGCTTCATGATTAGTAGTTCATGCATAACTTGGTTGAGAAAGATGTAGCATACTATGGCCATAGCATATCTTTTGTAGATACTATTGAGTGTGTGCAACTCAAACACGCAGAGTTCGTTGTCAATTGTGAGGAACTCCATGTTCCATGTTCACACAAAGCACATTGAGGTGCACTATCATTATATAAAGGAGAGAATCTCTATTAGAGAGATTATTTTGGTTTGTGTGGTGACAAAGGATAATGTTGCAAGCCTTTTCACAAGGGCTTTGCTTAGGAGAAATGTGAAGATTTTTGCAAAGCTTTGGGCTTACTTCCTTTTGTGGATTGATTTCATTCCACATAGCTTGGCACTTCCTTATACATGAGTGCTAGTTCCTTGTTCATTGAATCATTCTCGTGTGGGAATTTTTAATATATTTTGGTGGTGATGTGTGC